>OZ010573.1:108392067-108427067 GCA_963932145.1 Acanthosepion lycidas | reverse complement strand
TACATTTGGGGACGGCTTGTAGGAGTTGCCGGAAAATTGTCAGTGTTTTCCGTGTTTTGGATATGACGGCAAGAAAGCGAAGATTTAAAATCAGTCTTTTTCTTTCCCTAGATGGACTGAGTTCCTTGGCTGTCGAGCTCCAGCAAACGAAAGCAACTGTTTTCTATTGCCCAGCTTGGAGCTGCACTTAGTTGTCAGTGGCAATTCGAGAAGCATGCCATGGAAGCATCTTATAGACAGTAGAAGCGTATCTCCATTATCTCCCCTGGCTATGACAACTTTTGGAACATAATTTAAGTATATAAATATAATAGAGAGTGTAAAAGGGATAGTTAAAGAGACATGGCAGAGTATAGGGAGGGATTAATTTCATATCTCTCTCAAGCATACTTTGTATTGGGGGAGGAGGAGTGACCAGACCATGACCTATTTAGACGGTTAACTTAACAGAAGTGATATATTGAAATCGGAGAGGAGAAGGGAGAAAAGAAAAAGGTAAAACAAAGAAGAGGGAGAGGGAAGTAAAGAGAAAGAGGCTGTAACTGGGTTTAAGCAATTTATGTAAAGAATATATATATATATGTATATATATATATATATATATATATATATATATTCTAAAGAAAAAGAGATTTAGAAAACTCCAAAGATTTAGACCAATTCAGTAGTATCTCTTTATTGTGCACCGAAAGTAAGATCTTTTTTAGTATTTTATCGCGACAAATGACGAGATTTCTTTTGCTTAATAATTATATCGACAATTCAGTACAGGAAGTGGGGAAATTCTTGAGTTTTCGGGATGCCTCGAACATACTGGAGTAGTCACGCGGATATTACTAGCTAAAGAGAATAAGTGCGACCTCACCGCATTGTGTTTGGACCTTGCCAACGCATATGGGTCTATTCCACATAATTTATTAGAAGTGGCCCTAAGGAGATATCATATACCCGAGAAGATCAGCCTATTAATCCTGGACTATTATAACAATTTTCAAATAAGAACTTCTTCCAGGTTCAAAGCTTCTAATTGGCACAGGCTCAAAAGGGGTATTATTACAGGCTGTACGATCTCAGCTACTCTGTTTACCCTCGCTATTAATATGGTGGTCAAATCGGTCGAAGTCGTGTGTTGAGGCCCTATGATGAAGACAGGTGTGTGTCAGCCACCGATCAGAGCGTACATGGACGTTCTGACCATTACAACATCTTCGGTCACGGGGAGTAGGTGGATCCTTCGTAGACTTGAAAAGCTTATTGTTTGGGCGAGAATGGATTTCAAGCCTGCAAAATCAAGATCGTTTGTGATGAAGAAGAAGAAAGTAGCAGATAATTTCAGGTTCTCGATATCGGGAACTACTATCCCGACGTTGACAGAGAGACCTGTGAAGAGCCTGGGTAAAACTTTTAAAAGCTCCTTAAGGGACACTTTATCCATCCGATTGACGATCTCAGAACTGGAAGTATGCGTAGCCAAGGTGGACAAGTCAGGACTTCCGGGCCGTTTCAAGGCGTGGATTTACCAGCACGTGGTGCTCCCAAGAATTCTCTGGACTTTGTTTATCTACGTGTTCCCAATGACATTAGTAGAGGCCTTGGTAAGGAGAATTAACGGCTACCTTCGCAGAGAGGTATGAGCAGTGCCGCATTATATGGCAAATCAAATGCACTTCAACAATTCGTGGTCTCTAGGACAAGAGGATTCCTACAGTACAGGGACTCTAAGGACCCAAAAGTGGCGGCAGCTGGCATAGAAGTCCGCAATGGAAGGAAATGCAGAGGGTGAACTGGGTATTGCGGAGGAGCGTTTGGGACAGAAGGCTCTCATGCGGACAGTGGCATCAGGTCATGCAGGCTTGGGCTTCTTTCCTGGTACCCGAATCAAGAAGACTAGAGGTAAAGAGAGACGACAACTAATTCAAGAAGAAGTAGGAGCCAACGTTGAGGATAAAAGATTATGCAAGATGGTGGGACTAAGCCAGCAGGGTGCATAGACACGCTGGGAAAATCTTTTACGGCGGAAGATAATTTGGTCGGAGATATGGCACTCCGACGCCAGACGCATTAAATTTCTAGTGCGATCCGTGTACGATGTACTACCGAGTCCTGCAAACTTGCATACTTGGGGGATGAGCGAGTCACCATCATGCCCACTCTGTGTCAGGAAAAGTACGCTCAGACATATTGTAAGCGCTTGCCCGAAGGCATTTGATGAAGGAAGGTTCCCGTGGAGACATGATCAGGTACTTAGGAAAAATAGCCGAAGTAGTGGCCGCAGCTATTAGCGATTGCAGTTGTAAGCCCGAAACGAAGGCGATCTGTTTCATAAAGGCCGGTGGAAACTCATCCACGGTGCGCAAATCCTCAACCTGCATGCTCTCCTCTGCCCCAGATTGGCAGCTAAGAGTAGACTTAGGGAGCCAGTTAAATATCACGGAGCAGATAACAACATCGTCCATGCGCCCGGATTTATTGGTCTGGTCGACTGTCTCTAGGCAAGTCATAATGCTTGAACTTATGGTACCTTGGGAGGAGAATTTGGAAGAAGCCTTTGGAAAGAAAGGCTGGAAAAATACTATGAATTAATTGAGAAATGTAGAGTTAACAAATGGCGGACTACCTGTATCCCGGTTGAAGTCGGATGCCGTGGTTTTCCAGGAAGATCAGTATGCAGTGCTCTAAGTCGGCTTGGAGTCAGGGGAGTGAAAAAGAGAAAGGCCATCAGGGCTCTATCAGAAGCTTCAGAGATAGCCTCAAAGTGGCTATGGATTAAAAGATCTGTTCCATGGAGCTCTACGACAGGGATTGGTGGGCGTTTAGGGGCAGTTGGGAAGAAAGGAAAAGAGATGTACATAGTCAATGTGAGGAGGATCCTTTTAACTTTTTTTTTTATATATATATTCTTTTTCTTCACCTTTTTCAACAATGCCGTCTTTGTGTCCCTAACTGATTTTTTTTTTTTTTTTTTTTGCATTCCTAGTCGGGAGGGGGGAGAGAGGAGGAGTAAAGAAAGAAGAAATGGCAGTGGTGGGAAAAGAAAGCAAGAAAAGGTTTCTGATCATAATTCCTATGACCAACGAATGTGTTCGATATTTTGTTATTTTTGGGGGTGGGGTGGGGGTGGGGGGTTAAAGTGACACTTATCATGAAAGGAAACTTTTCTTGTCATTACTTACCTGTTATGTCAAACTGTTCGTTGAGAATGTGGATCATTCCGCGTAGTCAAGCTAAGATGGGAAAAAAAGAAAAGACGAGCATGCTCGCTTTTCTTTTTTTGTATCGTCTTTGGCTGAGGAGGAAGTGAAGTAAGTCATTAACGATTGGTCAGCAGTGGCATTTATTTAACGAGTCTATTTTTTGCGTGCTTGGCGTATTTTTCTTCTTTTTTTTTTTACTTCAGTATCGCCTGACGAATTAGTACTGTTTGGGTGAACAAGTATGATGTTGGAAGACTCGAAACTTGTAATGACCCCAAGTCATAACATCACTGACGAGGCGATCCTGAGCACTCGTTGGAGTGTTTTCATGTCATCTTATATATTAGGTTGGTGTAAAAATAATGGCGTAATAATGTCGTTTTTTGACGTATTTTTAACGTCAAAAAACGACATTATTACGTCATTATTTTTGCACCAACCTAATATATATTCTAAAGAAAAAGAGATTTTGCATAATAAATTAAAATGGCAGTTTTTTTTAAATATAGTAGTTTTAATAAAACATGTTGATAAAACATAAAACATAACACAAGGTTTGTTTTGATTTTACAAATACTTTTTTTAATTCGTGTTCATGGGATATATCTATATATATCCCTGAGAAAAATAAAAAAGTAATGGGACCTATTAATTAAAGTGTAACTACATAATATATATATATATATATATATATATATATATATATATATATATATATATATATGTGTGTGTGTGTGTGTGTGTGTGTGTGTGTGTGTGTGTGTGTGTTAGCCGTTGATTATAACTTACCATTGGCGATAAATAAGGGTTCGTAAATAATTTGCACCAGTTGAGGTGACCCTTTCAACCCAGCATTACTTACTTCCTAACTCTGCTCACCTACATTATTTGGTTTTCGGAAACGTTCACCAACAGTCGATAACTATCCAGAGGTGTGGTATTCTGTCTAGCATAGAAGACGTCTGGAACAACTTCTCGTCTTTAAGCGCAATTTCATATCAGATTCAAATTAACCAAAGAGCCCTTCGACTGCTATCGTTAACAAGGCAAAATAGATGCATAGGTTACAGACGGAATGGTTCAACGTCTGATGCCATACGACCAACCGGCATTATGTATCAACAGAATAATAACAGGAGTCAATACTTTCGGAGCGATAACGGTGCATGTGTGCGTTCGCTTGTTCGTACGTTGTGTAGGTACGTATGAATTAACTTTTCGGAGACTCTACTCCTAAACACTGCAGGGATAAAGGTGAATTTAGACGTATTTAGTTTTAGATAAACAAGCCAGTCACTAGAGAACTCGATTCGTCTTAACGAAGAGTCTTGCATCAGCAGCAGTAATAGTCACTGTTTACAAATTCATTTTTCTCCCCGAGAGCTCAATCGAAATTATGTGTGTGTGAATTATGTGTGTGTGTGAATAATGTGTGCATGTGTGTGTATTAAATTCATGATCAGAAACAAAACTGACCTACGGTTTATTTGATACAACAATCTCAATACTATCCATCTTCTTACCGATTTAATCATTTCACCTCCAAGCAAGGCGATTAAAGCACTAAGATATGAGAATTTTGAAAGTGCAAAGGAAACAGAGGTCAATAAATGAACAGGGGTTTGAAGAGACTGAATATGACCATTGACGTTGCATTTAAATTATGAATCTAATACTTGAGAGGAAAGCAAGAAGCTGGAACCGTGATCCACAAGCTAGGCGTGTGGGAGATTGGTAATTCCTAATGAACTTATTACAATTAGCAATTTCAATAGTTAAATGACGAAACAGTGCTGCCAAGTTTGTATTTCGCTTAAAATTCCAGGTATGAAACATAAAAGAATTATCAGAATAATTATGGCGGAAATATTCATAGTAAAGGTAAAAGAAAATTACATTACGATGTTGGGAAACAGAGCGAAGCCGAGATGCCTGATCAGCACCAATAACGTTTCAGATACTTTTGTGTATTTTGTCAAGAATCATAAAAACATAAGCACCAGACTAGATGTGGCATTATATTATCAAAATAAGAACGAACGGTAGACTTCTTTCTTTCTTTGTATATATATATATATATATATATATATATATATATATATATATATATATATATATATATATATATATATATATATATATATATATATTGTGTGTGTGTGTGTATGTATGTATGTATGTATGTATATACGGATATCGGCTTGGATTGAGGAATCGGAGAGCCGATTTCGAATTCCAGTCGAATCCATTACATTCACTTACGTGCTAATACCCTTGGGAAAGGTATGAATCCTCTACTTCTCCCCCCAGCTATGGGTAAATAGCAGGACAGGCTGGATTCTATAGCCTTGGATGGCAACCGGTCTAGCAGAAGGACAAATCTGAATTCAAAACCTGCGGAAGGCTGTTTGGCGACCTTGTGCCACGTAGTGCACCAGGTCTCTGTATTCGGCCCTTCAAAAAGTGTGGATGGTCCTGCACGAAACCTTCACCACTATAATCAAATCTCATGTGTTGTTGTCGGGCTGTCTGTTTCTTGGGGACTGATCTGCTTGACCCTCGTGCGTCGGATTCGACGGAAGAGTAGAGCGAGCGATATATATATATATATATATATATATATATATATATATATATATATATATATATATATATATATATGTCTGTCTGTCTATCTATCTATCTATCTATCTATCTTGACTTGTTTTAGTGTATGTTTGTTAGTGACTGAACGTATTATTTGCTCTTCATATATCACTGTATATAATTAAAATTTCCTTGTGCGTGCTTATGCGAAAATCTTTAGGCCATTTATAAACTAAGACAGATTTTTAATTAGAATCTCATTTAATGAAGCAAACAAAAATATGATTAAGTATGAAAACGAAAATTAACTTCCTACCGTTTCTTTTCACTAAAACCATCGTTTGCTACAAGCTTCTGTTTATTCTAATAGTCATCAGTCATGAAAATTGAGGTATGTTAGCAGAAATAAATAATAACTTGTGAAAGTGACATTTTTTTGTGAATATACGGGGCGCCATACATATATTGTCTTCTAACTTACGCAAAATAATGTTGACGTCTCATTTTAGCAGATATATTTACCAACATTACACAAAAATATCAGAAAATACTAAAGAGTATATATATTCAATAATATCGCCATTAGCTTCAACCACGGCCCCCAGACGGCTTCAAAATCATCTGCAACTCTTCTGGACGGTCCCTTTTTTTTAAACTGTTGAATCCTGACATAATCCTTGCCTTTAGATCATCTTTGGTGTAACAGGGAGTTTTTCGGTCTCTCGCATAAGTGCGCCGCACATATAATAATCAAGGGGGTTGCAGTCTGGGGAGTTAGGTGGCCAGATTTAATGATTGATATGGTCCTGCTGGTGTGGCATAGTGCAAAGTTCTTTTGCCAGACACAGTGTCTTCCAGCAGCCACCCTCTTCGACCAGAGTAGCATTACAATGCACTTGATGTTGGTACCCGTGTTGAGTCTGAGGACCCGTTGGAAAAGGAATGGAGGCATAAGGTCGCAATCACTAGTGATCACCCCCAAACACCATCGTAATCACCATTGGACTCACCCAACTCTTTCCGAATTCTCTGCACTGTCCTCAGATTGACACCTAAAGACTCTGAAATGATCGTATTGAAGCTTGAGCCGTGAATGCAAAGAAGCACAGCATGCTGTTTCCAAATTTCTTGCGGAGTTAATTGCGTTATGGTGCTCTTTTTAAAAATAAATATTTTCCAAATGACCTTACTATACTTTTCAGTCAACTAAATCAAACAACGCGCATGCGCTGAATTAATAATAGGAAATGGTGACAATTTACCAATCGCACCTTGAAGAGTTAATTATTTTAGACAGATCTGATCTAATATTACGCAGAATGAGCCAATTAAAGATTAAAGATGTAATGAGTAATTTTATCATGATACCTTCCACTGTGACATCGGATAAGAAACAGTGTGTTCATAGAGACATCTATAAACTTTGAAAGAATCAGATTTTAAAAGGTGCCAGATACTACAATTTCAAGGTTAGGGACATGTTGTATATCTAACTCACCGACACGTGTAATCTGTGGCCAAGAGAGAAGAAATAAACTGTATTTCGATGTCGTAATAGGGCTCGATTAAGGATTTCATCAACTTTGACTACGCGAATTGGTGTAGTCTACTATCAGACGTGCTGGGCTCAAGAACATAAGGTGTTACTCCTGCAAATGTTGAGATCATAGCTCATGCTCCAAAAATGCCAAGGAGGAACGTGATTCTTCGAAGTGCTTGATCCAAGCTGAATCATCCATGATTTTTTAATAATCCGAAGAGAACTTCGACCAGGACTAAAATGTCATTCGGAGGAGTATCTAGCGGTTCAACAGGAGACTACAAAGAAATGCATAGTTCACATCATCCGTGATGGCCCAAATGACCGTGATCATTACCTCAGTGTCATTATACTGCCTTTATCGTAATGCTGAGAAAGGTGGTCAGAGGAGACTGTATTACTGTGATTGTGTTACAGCAAGATTTTTCACACTCTGGCACAGGCTTACGGCCACGTCAGGTTGAAACAATGTTTCTCGTCCGATCCCCGAAGTTAAGCTAGGTCGAATCTAGTCATTACCTAGATGGGTGACAGCTTGAGAATACCAGGTGCTGTAAGTTTGGTTGTGCGGGTCGCGTAATGGATAATGGTTCGGAATTGTTAATCGCAGAGCCGCGTACCAATTCCCATTGTGGTCGTTATATCATCTTGCACCAAATACCATTGGGAAAGGTAATAATCCACCTCTACTTATCCCAGTTATGGATTATTTATTAAGATTTGTATTCTTAAACCATTATTACCGAACAAATAAACAACTTCCTGACTTTAGATAACCGTCAAAATGTTAATAAACTGTGGAAAACGAGCCAAAGATCGTTCAGCCCAACCAAGGTTTGATTGAGAATATGCGCAGCTGATCCTAAATTCCAATAACTTCTAGGTCGCTGGCCTCAAGAGGGAGGAAAAAAAATAACAATTTTACAATACCAAGGACTCTTTGAAGGCCGAAATGAACAAAATTCGCCGGCCGGAAGAAGCTGTCGCTTCGATTTCAGATTGAGGCGGTTGTCGTGTCGAATAGCAGTTTTATTGAATTAATCTCTTTTTTTCTGTTTTTCTCATCTGAAAAAAATCAGAAATTTTTTTTGAATTTTTTTTTTATATTTAATAATTTTTAGTCAGTACCACACATTGCACAGCGTGAGGCACACTAAACAAGAAACGGCCCCACTGAAAATCCTTATCATGCACCGTCAAGAATAGAAAGTTGAAATGATATAGTCACGTCATGAAACCAACAATTTTCCACTAATATCCGCTTAGACAAAGGAAGAGGCGCCCATAAGAAATAGACTCACAACGCCACGGAGTTGACTGAATTTATTGATTGATTATTTTTTTATGACTTATCAAACTTTCGCATGTTATTTACACCCAGAAAATAGTTTTAGATTGTTAGAACATTTTGGAGATAATAAGGATTTATTTATAAAAGGCCTACTACCTAAGCCATTGCTTGAGAGAAGAATATGTGGATTCCTCCCTTTCGCAAACATATGTAAGTGTAAGTGACTATAACGAATTCTACAGTAATTGTAACTCTCTGATTTATAGTTCCGAGAAGCTGGTATTCCAAGCAGTCACCCATTTAGGTATTGACCAGACTCGACGTTGCATAACTTCAGTGATCGTACGAGAACCGGTGTTTCAAACTGGCATAGCCATAAGCCTGTGTCAGACAGTGAAGAATATTGCTGAAACGCATGTGATCTCCTCTGATCCCATTTCCAACTAGAATTTTACCACCGTATCCAGCATCACGTTCGATTCGACTGGAAGATGTTTCTCAGAGAATCAAGCATTGGAAACGTAACCGAAAGTTTTGGAGGGCTGGCTTGCTCAGATGCGTAATTACTGTGCGACCACACCCATGGGACTGACGATGATGATGATGTTTTTATCTTTATACGTTGTTCTCAATTCCATGGTTGGCTACATTGTTGATGACACCGATACTGAAATTTTCAAATCAAAGAATCCCATCAGAATAGACAAAGTATCTTAACCGTTTTTTTTTTGTTTTTGTTTTTTTAATGTTGCTCTATTCTAATTACCCTACTTCACTTTAACCTTTTCAGCCAGGAAAATCGCTGGTCTGTTTCCGGCAATTATAGACAATTACTGAGCTTGGTTATTGCTCTTGACTTCCTAAGTTTTGTAAGGAATAATCCTTCTTATTTTTATTCCTGTTTGGTTATTTATTCAGAAACACTAACTCATAACCGAGAAATTCTGTTTAATGTATTATTTTACCAGAAAGTGCTGACTCAGGAAGTGGAAAAAAGCAACAAAATTCTTTGAAGCAACACCAACATTTATTCTTTAAAATAAAGTCTATCAATCTCGACGAACTTCATCCAGCGACCAGCCAGCATCCGAAACCGTCCCGAATATCCCGTTCCTTCTTCCGGTGTCTCTAACAATCCCGCAATGTTCTTGTCTTATCTCTGGCTTGATTCTGCTGTGTGCTCTATCCATCAGCATACGGTTGATGAGTAGGCTGATTGTTCGGTGGAGCTCAGATTCGTTTGCGCCTGTTTTTCTATGCAGTGCTATGAAAATAAATTTGCTTAGATCTTCCGGTATATCCCCACTTTTTGAGACAATAAGGATTTAATTATAAAAGGCCTACTACTTAACTCATTGCTTGAGAGAAGTATATGTGGATTACTCCCTTTCGCAAACATATTTAAGTGAATCCTACAGTAATTGTCTATGCCAAAATAATCTAAGACTGTCAGCATTTCCGTTACAATTTCGTCTGGTCCAGCTGCCTTGTTTCTGTTCAATTTGGCCAGTGCGGCTTTTACCTTCGGTTTTCAGAATTCCAGGCCCGTCGGTAGTTCTGTGTATTACTGGTTGTTCCCTTACGTCGTGGAAGAGTTCTCCAATGTACTCGTTGCAGTGTTGAAGAATGTTTTCCTTTTCTAATATAAGCGTTCCATCCTTTGATTTCAGACAGCCTGTTGACGAGCATGCCTTTTGTCCTGTTAGTTGTCTTATGTGTATGTGCATGTCTCTTTTGCCAAAATCATCTAAGGCTGTCAGCATCCCTGTTACAATTCTCTCTGCCTCTGCCATCTTCTTTGTGTTTAGTTTAGCCAGTGCAGCTTCTACTTCGAATGAGAATACTTAGAATTTTAAGCCGATCGGTAGTTCTATGTATTTCTGGCTGTCTTCTTTTGTCGTGGAATAATTCTCCAATATATTCGTTCCAGCGCTAAAGATTATTTTTCTTTCTCTAATATGACCGCTCCATCTTGGAATTTTATGCAGCCTGTTGATGAGTATATCTTCTGTATTGCTAGTTCCCTTATTTGTTTATGCATTTCATTTTTGTCTCTGCTACTCAATGTGTCTTATCTATCTGCACATTTTTCTTTTAGCCACTATACTTTAACCTGCCTGCATTTGGTCCTTATTTTGTTGTGTATTTTTGTCTGTTCTGTTCCGTATCATGACAAAATTTTCTGTTTCCTTTGCATCATGTCGAGAAACTCATCTAAAATCCATTCTTTTTTTTTCTTTCTTCGTCCATTCTCCTTTGGGATGATATCGTTTGTTGATGTCACTAAAGTTTCTCTTAGTATGTCCCCATTTTTGAAAAAAACAATTAACAGTAATACATTTTTGAAAAGATAAATACGAGCATTAGACCTGACTCATGGCAAAAACCCTCTTCACAACAATACGTCGATGAAATCTGATCTACAAAGAATATTCTATTACATATTCTATGCATACGAGCCTATTTTGTCGGCATTAAATAACCCGTTGACGTTGATAGGCCGTAAAACAAAATAGACTAAACCATACTTAAAATACAGCGAATGCTCGAGAATTTTCCCACAGATAGGCTGAAGATTTGAAGCAACAGAAATATGGATCTACAGGTGGAGGCTGAGAATAATATGTACGGGGCGTGTAATCAGCGACGAATTATAAGAAAAGGGAAACGAATATGACATTTATACTGAGAACAAGAGAGAGTGAGGGAAGGTGCTGAGATTACTGGGACACTAAATGAGGAATGAGTGCTTAGAAAGTCTGACACTTACAAGAAGGGAAGAATGGACAGAGAACCAACGGATCATCTAACTGATGAATGGATGGTAGGATCAGAATGCTAGTTCCGGTAAATTGACAAAGATTACTAAGAGCTATTCAAGGTAAGGAGGTTTTGGAGTACTAGGTTTACCTATTTCCTGAAGGGACCTGGTGCACCAAAAATAATTCTGAGAAAGTAGACATTTATTGAACTCTTTGTACTCTTAAATGCATGAAGACATAAAAATGCTAACGAATCTTTACCATCTCAAGGACAATTTTATTAGATTGCTCGTGAAATAAAGTCCTGTTTTAGAAGCAACATTTATTCCTCAATTAGTATATTTAAACAGTGTTTAAACAAGTCAAAATAAGAACCATCAACATTTGTCTATTTCTGCTATCGAGTTACAAAATCATTTATTCGTTTACGATAAGACTTTAAAAAAGACGCCAAAAAATCTTTGAATGCTGTTTCTGCATCTTCTTTGCAACATAATGATTTTTTGGCTTACAAATTGCCAATATGCTTGCAAATGGTAGTCAGTGGTAGTTATGGGTCATGTGGCAAAGTCTTGTATCTCAAGTCACTGAACATTTGAAGAGTTATCCTATCAACATGTGGTTGAGCATTTTCATGAAGACATATTGGACCTCACCGATTAACCAGTGCAGGTCACACGTGCATTTCATCCAGTTACTTGCATTAAAAGTTGGGAGTAATTAGATTCCACCAAGGTGTGATGAATAACGCCAATATCGGAACAGCAGACTGTCGTCATAAACTTCTGTTGATGCAATATCGGTTTTAGTAATCGTTTGCATGCTTCGTCATTATCTTGGTCAAGACACTGAGCCAACCGTTGACGATGGTCTTAGAGGATCCATTTCTCATCACAAGTCGCTGTTTGATCAATAAATAGATCATTCGAATTACGCAGATGCAAAATATCGAACACTTTGAATTTCACGTGAAACCCATTTATCTTGTCCCCACACATTGGCAGTTCCCTTGAAATGGTTCGCCATTGTTGCAGTGGTAATCTCTATTTTCTGATTCATTATTTATGACACTTTGATGGGAGTTTCGTTCATCAAGTATTTTCAGATGTTCATTGTCATTTGAAGATAGACATCTATGTCTTTCTTGATCTTCAACATGGACATCTAACGGCTTGAGTTTCTTATACACTCTGCGGAACTTAAGAAACCAGCGCCATACTGAGCGATGGCAAGTATATCCTTCACCTCATTCTCATTTAATCTCGGCAGCAGCTTGAGGAGTATTATGACCAAGCTTGAACTCGTAAACAAATTTCTTTTTTCCTGTTCAAGATGAGAGTTATATAAATGTCTTAAGATAAATTATAATTGATATAAATTTAACAAACCGAACACTTCATTTATTAGGAATGGGTAATATATTAGGTTGGTGCAAAAAAATACGTCAAAAACCGACATTATTTTTGCACCAACCTAATATGTTTGTACAAATATCATAATGATATGTTGGAACACAATTAAAATATTTATTCTAAAATTAGACATTAATTTTAGAAGGACCTAATGTATTGGTATTGAAATAGAACATTTTAATATTATTACATTTTTCTTATGGTAAAACATATTTTTATCGTTAATTTTTTATCAACATTTGTGAGTGTAAATAATGAAAATAAAGTTGTTAAACTCCTTCAAAATTTCTCTCTCTCTCTCTCTCTCGCTCTCTCTTTAGCTGTTTCTTTCTATCTCTATTTCTCTGACGACACACCTACACGCAACTACATGCATTTTACTGTGTATAATATTTAAAAAATGTTTGTCTCTTCGGTGTAGACCAAAGAACGTAACCAAAATTGTTTCTCGTCGAGAAAGATGAGATTTTTTCTTTTTTTTCTGATATATAGAGTTACATAAGGCGAATAGGTATAGAAAGTGCTTTGATTGCTAAATCATCCACAGTAGCATTGCGTCTAGGTTCTTACAACATTTCACTTACCATTTCAGATCTTCTGTTATAAAAATATGGGTATTAGTATTGTTTATCAGCCAGCCATAATTTACCGGCTATTTAGTGTTAGGAAGAATAATGCTTTAGCCTTCCAGTAGTATACCGAGTACTAATATTAGTATTATAGTAGCCATTGATACAATAACACTTAACGTGAATATAGAAAGACGAGATACGCGCTTGTAGCAAACAAAACATTTAATAAGGCAAAATACAACTGACAAACATATTGAAAATATTTACACATATCCCAAATCAAATGATTGTTCATACTGTCCAAACGACGTGAATATTTAACAGAACAACGAAATAACATAGCAGCCTTATGGCCTTTGAGCGTCCGTAGCTAGGTGAAGGAAAATAACTATTTTTTTCTCTCCACGTTAGGCTGTGTACATGTTGTCCATCTTCCACATGCGTGAACGCCCTGGTCGTCAAGAAGGTACTAACCTGTCCTCAACAGACGGAAGTAAAAAGAGAAAGATGCAGAAGAGTTCGCCTCTCTAAAGGGGCTGAACTCCCATGAGCTCAGCTCAAGGGAAAACAACTCTGGTCTCCCTACATGGTGTATCTAATCATAAAAGTGATAAAAACATAAGCATAAGAGATCGAATATGGATAAGAATCCGACAAAATGATAGGAAAACAAACAAGTAAGAAATAGATCTTAATCTAGCATGTTTCAATTTATTACATCAGAGATTAAGATAGAAATGATAAAAATGATAAAAAATAAAGAGACGCAGATTAGTGGTATATTGATTTAGTCTATTTCATTGCTTAGATATGTGTCACATGTATAGAAGTAACAGATGATATTTAAATACATGTGGCAAACATTCTCGATGCTAACGTGTGTAAAGGTAAGATACGTTAGGATGATTTGATCGGATACGTATCACGAGTAAGAAAGTAACAGATAATATTCAAATAAGTCTAAGAAATTATTCTGGATATTAAAGTATGTAAAGGTTAGTAAGACGCTGTAGGATATCTTGAACAATTTCTCATTAAAGTATATCTCGTGCGGTTTGAGCATATATATATATATATATATATATATATATATATATATATATATATATATAATTTTTTATGAATTCGGAAAAGATATGTTAGATTCATGAATAATGGATCTGTAGAAAAGTGGTGATATAATGCAGTTTTTTAAACGTCTGTGAATAGTTGGTAATGTTGCTATAGATATAATTTCAATATATCTTCACTTTAAACAGTATATACTTTTTTATAAGGCTGGCATTGCTGAAATTAATGTTATGCCCTACGTTGTTGCAGTGTAATACGAGAGAATTTAATTTTTTATCTAAACGCATATCTCTTTTGCAGCGAACGTTCGTGATGTTTTTCAAACTAAGTCCGTACTTCCATCTATGTGTAAAAATGTTCTACCCCCCTCACCATATTAATTCTGTTACTTACCATTTCAAATGTAGTTGCGGATGCGACTACATAGGTAGAATGACACAGCGGTTGGACGTTAGAATTAAACACCACGTATCTGCTATAATACTGAATAAAACATTTTCGTTGGGCGATACCATTCGTAACACGTATGGTTCTTCGATTGCGGATCACTTTATAAAGAATCCCACTTGTGCGATGGATTTCAGTGTGAACTGGTTTTCCGTTTTGGCCAGAGCACACTCATTATTCCATCTTAAGGTGTTGGAGACGTTGTACATCAGGCCCAGGCGACCTGCTCTTTGAAAACAAAGAGATTGCTTGCTTGGACTTGCTGTGCTGTGCTGCGCTTCTAGCATTTTTGTTGGTATCATTTTTATTTTTTTCTTCTCCCTGTCAATTCATTCACGTCATCCATGACATACTTACTTTTTTTTTTCTCTTCATAATTTGTGTTCCCCGTTAACAGTTCTGATGAGAGGGGACGAAACCGGTCGACTGGTGTGTGTGTTTTTGTTTTTATTTTAAATCTATCATGGCCTATAATATAAAATTTATTGCTTTTTATGCCATAATATATATATATATATATATATATATATATATATATATATATATATATATATTGTAAAAAAGAACTTGAGCTGGTGTAAATATCCACACACTCATATATATATATATATATATATATATATATATATATACAGAATTTACATTAGTCGGACTATTGTCCTCATCTTTGTCGCCATATTTGTCACAACATTTCGGCCGTTGTACGCTCCGGCTTTCTTCAGGTGGTTGGAATTTTGAACTGAACCCTTTATTTCGATCACTGGGTTAGACTGTTCTAGTTCCACATGGCACAGTGTATAAAGCGTTGGTTAGATCCAGTGACAGACCCAAAGAGTGTGAGTTCAATACCCGGTTAAGGCAGTGGAGAACTTTCAGAGGGAAAATTAGCAGGAGATAACTGATAACTGACATCCATCAAACATGGCACGTGGAACTAGAACAGTCTACCCCAGTGATCGAAATAAAGGGTTCAGTTCGAAATTCCAACCACCTGAAGAAGGCCGTAGCGTACAACGGTCGAAACGTTGTGACAAATATGGCGACAAAGATGAGGACAATAGTCCGACTAATGTAAATTCTGTACATAATACCTCATCTCAGAAATATAGACATATATATATATATATATATATATATATATATATATATATATATATATATATATATATATATATATATAATAGAAAGGCTTAAACACTAATATTCCATAGTCATACTTCATTCCATTGGAATCGTAAATACGATCCAATTCATCAGACCTACAAATTCAAAAAGAAAACAGAAAAAACAACTCCGGAAATAAAAATAGAATTTAGAGAGAGTGTAAGTATGAGAGTGTGGGACGAGTGTTAGAGCTAAAGAGAGGGGTAACAGATGAGAGAAGGAGGGAGATTAAACCTTAACAGACAGAGGTTTAGGAGAGGTGAGTGGAAGAGTTTTAAGTGAGAGAAATATGAATGTTGTCGGATGTCTAATATATTAAAGATACATTTCGTAGTGACATACACACACAGTAAACGATCTAATCTTAAAGATCAGAAGAAGAGGGAGGAAGGGAGGGAAGGAGAGGAAAGGAAAGTAGACGTGGTGGGGGAGAGATGGGGCGGGGAAAACTAAAACTGAAGGGCATTTATTAAAAGGGCCGCTGTGTAATTAAGAAAATTTGACAAAATTAATATCGACTACAGGTTACAAATCAAGGATACACATATAAAAAAATAAATATAACAATTATCTAATCTAGCAAGGACCTATATTTTTATGTTCAAAAACACATGCAAATACATACATACACAATAACTTATGCACGTATATACATGGAATAAATTATGACCATGGAATATTAGTTTTTAAGCTTTTTATTATATCCTTTCTCTGTCCTGGACATTGAGTTCTACCTGGATTTTATCCTCTTGGAATTTTTTTTTTATTCAAAAAATATATATGTATGTGTATGCACGTATGTATATATATATTTATATATTTTGCATATGTCTGTGTATATTTACCACTAATATTAGCTATATATATATATAGGTGTGTGTGTGTGTGTATGCATTGTAAACAAGACCCTGACCCGTATCCGTGTAAATATTCCTGACTAGTCACGCAGTAGTAAAAATGTATCATGACTCACGAAAAGGAAGACTAAAAATAACTCATTTTCTTTAATGCCAAATAATGCACAAGGCCAATTTCTAATCATATATTTAATTTGCTTGTTCTTGACCGTATGGAGTTACTGTATTTCTTTTTTCTTTCTTTAAGGAAAGCGTTCACTAAACAATCTTTTTTATTGCCAGTCTTGAATTCTTAATTCACTGGAGACGAGTAAATTCGTCTCCTGTGGATAAAAGATTTCAATCTATCAAATTTAAGCCAAAGACAAACAGAAATGAATGTAGGAGAATCATTCAATGATAACAACGAGATTATTGTTAATATTTCATTGTCTATATTTCTTTTGTCATTACTACGCAAATATGCATTATCAGAAGTTATCATCATTTATATTATTATGACATTTATATGAATTTTACCAAAATAAACACCATTTTTGTATAGTCTACAATCATCGATTCACACACACACATACATACATACATACATATATATATATATATAGAGAGAGAGAGAGGGATGGGAATGAACAGTTGAAATGTCATCCTAGAAATAGGTACATAACTTACCACGCGAATATAATGTGAATGTAATATTTGCCATCGTATCCTATAATAAAAATCTGGTTATGTCTACAACCTAAATCTCATGATAATGGCCTTACGTATAATCTGGATAACCTTCTTTCAAGACCAGATGTAAATAGCTTTGTGATGTACTGCAAAATCTGTAGATCCAGTCCGGCTCTGGAAATTCACGAGATCAATGAGGATGACGTTACTAAACGCGATGCAATAAACACAATCTTATTATGTCATATATGCTTCAAATCGGGGCAGCTCGAGGTGGCATAATGGTTAGCAAGCTTGTCTCGCTAGACCAATTACGGCTGAGTAGTGAGTTCAATCGTCACTGGGTGCCGCTTACTTTCGGCCTTGAGCAACAGCCAAGCTACGCTTGGAAAATCACTATATGCTTCAAGTCGTTTACGGGGCTAAAAAGCTAACATAAATCATGGTTCGTTTCCGATTGTACAACTAATATACAAATAGACCATTGATGAGACAACAAACATCTGTAAAAAATAAACATATAAACAATGAACATAAGTATCTAAACTGAATGATTACGGCCAGTTTCATATTTGAATACATCTTAGGATTGTTCTGCAGATCATATTTTAATTGAGATTGAACATTTTACTGAAACGGGATAAAAGAAAGCCATTTTGAAACTGAGAAAATAAGGAAACTTGATCAGAGCCATTGAGTAAACATTGAGCATAGCAAACACAACAATTTGGAAAGACCTGAAAAAGAAACTACTGGTGTACTGGTCTACTCAGCCAAATATACAAAACAGATCGGCCAAGGAAAACAACCAATGTTAAAAGTTATTTACTTTAAGACTATATGTTCCTTTAGTTTTGCTCAGCTAAAAGGATGAATGCATATACATGTAAACGCTAGGAAAGGGAAGTTGAACATCTAAAAAATTTTCTCATATTCATCTTTCGATTTTAAACCAACATGTATTCAATGAACAATAAAATCAAAGGAATTAGTCTTTTTATATACATATATGAACGACAGAAGTTATTGGGTGGATTTGAATAAACAAATCCAAGTGATTCATCGAGTCTAAAAAATCCACCAACAGAATGACTGAACGGCTGTTTCGTCCTATATTTGGGACACATCAGCAGTACGCATCTACTATCGAGAATTGAAACTGGACCACTACAATACGAAGAAAGCTTTATAACAACTGTACCTAAAAAGAAAAAAATATTGTGCTGCCTAAATACAGAAACATACACACTATATATATATATATATATATATATATATATATATATATATATATATATATATATGTGTGTGTGTGTGTGTGTGTGTGTGTGTTATATATATTAGGTTGGAGCAAAAATAATGTCGTTTTTCTTTTGAATTTGAACGTTAAAAAACGACTTAATTTTTGCACCAACCTAATATATATATATGTGTATATATATATATACAGACAGAGAGATACTCATATATATATATATATATATATATATATATGTATATGTGTGTGTGTGTGTGTGTGTGTGCAGATAGATAGATATCCTTATTACATATTATATTATTATCCTTATTACTATATATGCTTCTCTCCACATGAACAAATGAATATTTTATATTACTGCTGCAGGTATAAATAAAAAGGTATGGTTAGAGTTCATGTTTACCTGATCTCGTTAGTCTATGCTCACCTATAAAGCCATAAAATTATAAATAAATACATAAGTATATATGTCTATATATATTCTCAAAATATCTTGATGTCGATTATATTAAATCTTAGTGAATGAATAATGTATAGGCTATTTGTGGATAGCTTTTAATTTATGATTTCTAGATAATAACAAAAGTGGTAGCCTTTTGCATCCATAATTTGTTTTCATGCTGGCTGAGTGAGAAATATCCCAAACATATATGAGAGAAGAGACACATTTTCCGGCCTATAAAATACAGGATTCAATATTAAAAAAAAGGAAATCAACCAAACATTATTCCAGAATATTCTGAAAGCTTATCTAATTTAAGCAAAATATCACAGTGAATAATACGAGCCATATAAGGTTAGCGAATGAGAACGATAATGTAAGACACACAATCTTACGAGGAGCGACGATTTAACTTCGACACTGTTTCCATAAAATCTCCGTTTAATGTATTCTCCTTATCAAGCAAAAAATAATACAATGTGATTTATTTATTTATTGATAGAAGTAACCAATATCTGTTAGAAACATGGGGATTAGTTATTTCTAATATTTAATGAATTTCTCGCGAAATTTAACACACACACACACACAAATACATACATATATATATATATATATATATATATATATATATATATATATATATATATATATATATATATATATACACATCCGAATATAATGAAAATACTGTATAAATTCAAACGTTCGCAGTATTAATTCAAAAGAGAGCTCAATACTGTCAGTAGAGCAATAATTATTTTTATAATTTTTTCATATATACAAATAATTTTTTTCATATATACAAAAAAGAAATACTACAAAAATGCAACTTCGTTTCGATGCATTTAGTTGCACCCGTACTGGCGAGAACCAAAATACTATTTCGGTTCTCACCAGTAGAGGTGAAATTAAATGCACCGAAACGTAGTTGCATTTTTGTAGTGAGTAAATTGTTTTTGTCCATATGAAAAAATTATAATATATATATATATATATGTGTGTGTGTGTGTGAATGATAAGATAAAGAACAAATATGAGAATTTTATCTTTATTTTATCATCCTGTTGCGTTCCGATTCATATTTCATCTATTACGTTAGGTCGATCAAGTGTCACGATACCTTCGTGTGTATATGACGGATATAACAGCAAATTTGTCCAAAAAAATAAACGATTTTAGTTACTTTTTCCAAGATCTCCAGTGAATACGTTTAGCCATTTCGATAGTATTTGTTGTAAAGATAACTGGAAACCGTTTGAGCTATTCAGCTAGACAAAGAACATGTTAAAATCGTTTTGTCTCATACACAATATCTTGACAACTGAAGAATGATGAGAGAAAAAATAATTCAGGCTTCAACATTCATACTATGTCTTCCATCTTCAAAGTCCATTCAAGAACCATCAAGAGAACGGTGAATAAGTTTAAAAAGAGGGAACAGTAGAGAGGAAAACTGGATCAGGAGGTCACAACACAAGAGCAATCATCATTTCAAAGCTAAATACATTATTATTGTTCAGAATATAGTTCAATAGTGTTATAAAACCTTGAAGAATTGCAGTAGGATATCTTTAATTATTTTTAATATAAAACGCTTCAAAGCTTAATCTAACAATTAGACAATTTTGTCGTTACATCTGATATATATATATATATATATATATATATATATATATATATATATATATATATATATATATATATTAAAATAATGCAAATTTATACACTATTAATTTTCTGAAAAATAAAAATTTACTAAATCAAAGAAACGAAATAGCTAGGGCAGAGATGGAACATACATTTTATATGTGATCATTAATTAGTAATTGAATTCTAATATATTTTTTTTTAAAATACCGTATAGTCTATTAGTTATTAGAAAGATATATGGTACTTTTAACCTGTATTAAAAATATGACGTACACATATTTAAATGACTCTTTTTGAAAATCTTTGTGTGCAAAAACATGAATTAAGCGGATGAATGAAAATACCAAATTATTTTTTGTCATTGAAAACCCAGGCCACTTGCTAAATAACGGACGCATACATTTGTTGACACCCCGAACCAACTAAACTTGACCTGACTTTGAAGTAACATTAGCTGTCTTGAGAAATTAAAACACAACTATATTAAAATAGATTGAATTTTCCTAAACCTAAACAACTCATAATATTAGTATCGTCTGCGCTTATTAATTAAGCAAATTCCTCAGAAAGTTTTTCCTAACATCGCTTGAAAATGGAACAAAATTATAGATTTTAGGTTTAGTCTTTATAATTAAATTTATAAATTTAGTTTCACTTTTGAAACATAGAAATTTTCTGGCCGCGCTGGAATTTTAAAAAGGAAAATAATTATATATATATATATATATATATATATATATATATATATATATATATAAAATAATTATATATATAGTAAAGTAATTTTATATATATATATATATATATATATATATATATATATATATATATATATATATATATATATATATATATATAATTCTTTTCTTTTTAAAAATTTGATTCCATCGCAACACAGGAAATTTCTGTTTCAAAACTGAAACTAAAATTTAAAACTAACGTTAATTATAAAAATTAAACCTAAAATCCATAGTTTTGTTCCATTTTCAACGGACATTTAACTTCACTGATGAGCTGTGATACAGCGAATCGGTATGTGTGTGGATGACAATATACACACACACATATATATATATATATATATATATATATATATAATTTCAAACACCTACTAATTAAAAGAGATTACAAAATAGATTAGACGAATATTATAATATGCAACAATATTTAATATTTTTACAACCCATCATTAGCAACAGTTCTTATATATCTATACACACATCTAATCTAATTTTACTGTACTCCATTTATTTATAACGTGTGTTTATATAATTTCACCTTATGAGTACAAGGCTTCGTTCCAAACACATTAGTTAAATAACGCCAACCTATTAGTTGTTTTTTTTTTTTAATTTTACCCTTATATTTCCATGCTGAGTACTAATGTTGTTATTTGATATTACTATAATTTAAAAAAAAAATGAGAGCTACACCCGCTTGATATTTTATTTAATTTAAATCCAAGTTTAAATTCAAAAAAAATTTTTTTAATTCATTTAATTTTTCATTTCCTCGGCTTTCGAAATTATGAATTTAAATGATATAAATTATTATCAGTTAATTCTAATATTTTAGGCAGAAATAAATAAATAAGAAATTATTAACAGAAAATTTTGAATCATAACCACGAGAACACGAATAAAGACTCAACCTGTATTTGCACCTGAAGATTCCCGCAAATGCATGAAACTCCAAGTCGTGGCTATCAACGTTGGATATTATGTATATTCATTAATATATACTTCTACCTCTGTCTCATAACAGTGAGCACTGTACTTATAACATCTGGGAAAGTAATATATACGTACGTACAATATTTCGCGTGTGTATGTTTTTTATCATACACATACCAATATATATATATATGTGTGTGTGTGTGTGTGAACATATATAGAAAATAGGAAAGAACTCGTTAGGTAAATAATCCAAAGTTCTTTAGGATTTTTGTTATTATTTTTTAAAAATGGTGCTCGATACAAAAGTAGAGCATAAATATAATTATTTATTTAAAAACATGATTCCATCGCTACATAAGAGTATAATATAATTATTCCGCTTTGAATTTAGACACCCCAACCTTACCCTGACTTGTCCTCTCTGAATGTAACTGAGATACTGATACAAATTATTAACCCTTACGCCACTTTTTTAAAATAATTGCTCTAGCTGTTACCATAGTAGTTTTAATTTGAATAATGAGTATGCTTATAAAACGCGTAAATTTCAAGAATTAGTTATTCCCCCCAAAAAATTTCGCTTGAAGATGGAACAGAGCTTGGTACTTTATTTCAATTTAATTCAAATAATTATATTGAAGTTTTCGGCTCTTGTTTTGAAACATGATTTTGTAGCGATGGAATCACATTTTAAAATAAATAGTTATATATATATATATATATATATATATGTGTGTGTGTGTGTGTGTGTGTGTGTATGTACATATATATATAAAAATGGCTACTCGCATTCGAGAATACCCGTCTACCAGGGTGGCTAGCCAATCCCTATTTCAGACACTTGCTCAGGCGCATTTATTGAATATCCACAGAGCTGCCAATTCGAACTTGTGTCTCATGGTCAGAATGCGAACATTCGAACCACTCGGTCACGCGCCTGCCTATATATATATATATATATATATATATATATATATATATATATATATATAGTGAGGGTATACAGGGAGTGCGGTTAAATAACTCCAGCTACTCGTCCAACATCTGGTACTTCGGCTACTATATATATATATATATATATATATATATATATATATATATATATATATATATATATATATAGTGCATTCTTATTGATTATGCAAAGTAATGTTTTCATCTGATGTTTTTTTTTTCAGACTTTGTGCTTCTTGCAGATTAAATTATACTTTCAGACAAGAGAATATGATCAATGAAAAAAAAGTTGTATAGTAACAGGGTTCTTTTTCTCAAAGTATGTAAAAAGGCACAGTTTCAAGTGTTCGGTCTGATTAAGCAATCAACATATAAATCCTTAATATGGGTAAGAAAAAAGGGTCTTACTGAAAACGATCATGCTGAAATTACTCGCATGCTTGGAAGTCGTCTGTCAACGCTAGAAATTTCAAAAAAGTTACATACAGACCACCGTACAATCAAAGCATTCGTCTTAGGCAGTAAATCATGCAGAAATACACTTAACTATCGCATATGCGAAAGTTAACTGCCAGAGATCTTCGTAAAATTAAATATGAAGTCTCGAAGAAACCGCATGAAACTAGTAAAAAAATATTTGAAAGCGCTGGAGTGCCCAAAGTTGGTAAAACTCCCCGTTGTGAGGTCCTCAAGACCTTGCCAAAGTGAAGAGTCCCATCAAGAGGCCCCCATTGAGCAAAGCAAACAAGATGAAAAGATTTGAATGGGCACACAGTTACATGAAGATCAATTTTAGCAATGTGATTTTCACCGACGAGTGCCGTGCTACCCTTGATGGGCCTGATGAGTGGTCATCTGGATGGGTGTTAAATGGTCGACCTACAGGAGTACCCATTCGTCGACAACAGGGTGGTGGAGGAGTGATGTTTTGGGCTGGGATCCGCGGAAATGAACTAATAGGCCCACAGAAAGTAGCCAAAGGTCTTAAGCTAAATTCAAATGCCCTGGCTTGATGAACAACCAATTCAGAAAATTGTCGTTGATATTTCAGCAGGATAATGCTCCAGCGCATAGATCAAGAAGCACCACCAATTGGCTATCAGACCATGGGTTCAAAGGGCAAAACTTAATGGTATGGCCTCCAAACAGTCCTGATTTAAATCAAAAAGAAAATTCGTGGTCTATAGTCAAGAGGCGGATTAATGCTGAAAACAAGCTATTCACCAGCTTAGAAGTCCTGTGGAAAGCAATTGTAAGTGCTTGCCGATGAATCAAAACTTCTGAAATTGAAACATTGACGTCTGCAGTGGACAGACGCCTCATAACGGTTTTGAAGAATGGAGGATGTCATGTTTGTTCGTAGCCACATTAACAGATTTGTTTTGTTTTGATTAACATGCTATACATATGTATTATGTAATGTAGGACTTAGAACACACGATGTACTGTCATATGCGCCACAATTCAATTAATAAAATTTAGTATGAAATATGTTTTTCTTGTTTTATTTTCCATTTGCATAATGAAACTGAACACTAAATTAGGGCTTAAGTTCATAAATCATTAAAAAGAAGCACGTTTTGTATATTTCGACAACTTAAATGATTGACAAAATAATAAAATAGTATCAACAACACTTTAGCTCCTATTCTTCAGTATATATTGCTTAACTTTTTTAAGTAAAAATTAACTTTGCAAGTAGAACGCACTATATATATATATATATATATATATATATATATATATATATATATATATATATATATATATATATATATGCTTGCATTCCTCACCCATTCGTATAATTAGGCTACTCATCTTTTTTACTGTATGCACTTCGTATGTTTTTGATTGTTCATATTAAAGGAATTCCATTTGATAAAACCTTCTTGTTTGGTCTTTGCTCGGGGTTAAATTGTTTCAATCTATTAGATATTCAGTAATTCTCGCATGGCCGCAACAACTTTCAAATAGTATTGCATTGTTCACAAATCTAATAATCAAACAAAACAAGCGTCAGAGATTAATTCAACTACAAGTGTAAACGCATGAACGCCCACATTCTTTTTCGCACGTTTACTGTAAAGGGGTTAATAAGAGATTCTTTAGAAATATTTCCTTTTAACGCTTCAATAATCCATCTCAAACAATATTTGAATCAAAAATCGTTCGAATGCTGATTTAGGATGGAATTATAAGAAGAAATTATTGGCAAAATGGCAAAAGCCGGTTTTGAACCTATTTTGTCGCAGATTCCGTCCATTTAACTGAAATAATCTAAACCAAACATTTACACAAGAAAATTCGTCTACCATGTGTAATTTATATGGCAAATGTGGAAAGCATCGGATGAAATACCAGGGAGATATGGCCAAAAAACAGGATTTTTAACAGTTTTTCTTGGTTTTCCGTTATACCGGAGGAAGCTAGCAGGACTAAAAGCACACTATGTTATTTCTTGCATGGTGACATCTTTTTTGAACATGTTTGAAGAAAATCGTATGAAAAATGAGGAAGTTATTCAAATTTTTGTTTTAAGTAGTACGAAAAATCGGATTATTTCACAAAATTTTTTGCAATTTTTTGTGGGAAGCCATTGTCGCAGGAAAACTATCAAGCTCTCTACATAAACCTCGTAACATGAGCTTTATCTTTTGCATTAAGTGCTAGAAACATCAACTCGCGTGTAACTCTATCATGGTTTTCCAAAAAGCCGCACCTACCATCAGTTTTATTGATTTTTATGCCAAAGCTGGGAGCTCTGGAGATTGAAAAGTCGGTCTTGTCCTAAAATATTCAATTTGCAGTAAAAGTGTACAATTTTATCGAAATCAATAGAGAAATGTGGACGTGCATACATAGCATACACACACAGAGACAGAGACACACACGCATACATCTATTTTATAGATATAGATATATGAGGTATATCTATTTATTTATTTATTGTAGTTCTGATACCGTTTTATCGAAGATTACACACACCTTTTCTCACATGTTTTAAATTAGTTTCAGACCGAAATACCTCCAGAAGATATGTGGCAATCTTATGCTTAGGGGTCTCTTAATCGAAATTACTTAAACGTGGTGCTTTTTTAAAATGTTCGGTATTACGCCAAAGAATTGTAATTTTTACAGGAAATTCTGAGAGATTCTGACAACTGTTTTTGGAATACATCGTTTCAAAGTGGAAATGATCCTAAATGATTTTTCCATATGTTTTTATTCATATTGTCGTTTTCTAATAATTTTTTGTTATGTCTGTAATTTTACATATATATATATATATATATATATATATATGTATATATATATATATATATATATATATATATATATATATATATATATATATATAGGAACTGTGTGTACATGATTGAATGTTTAGGCCCGTCAGGTGTTGCACTGCTCCAAACCAACACTCGAGATATCCCCACTTCGAATTCAGCGGCAAGGTGAAATTCACGAATCCATTGTATCCATGAACACGAATCCATTGTATTCTCAGTATACTTCTGTAGAACTTCATCTCCTTTGTAGCGTCTCCTTTTAATCCGTCAGGAAATTGCCCAGTATCCTCAGTCATTGAAAACATTTATGTTACAGAAGTGTTTCCAACCAAATTTTCCTATCTGTGTCTCCCTTTCACCACAAGCAGCAAAGATGTATAATGGCATTGACTATCTTTACCTGACATACTCTGTTGTACTAGCAAAGACATGCATGTTATGAAAATATTTACCCGGTATCTCTCATTCAAACTGAGAAACTATATAAATTTATTGACGGCTTTCCTTGGGTTTATTTTGCCTGATAAACATCACAGGAAAGCATAAAGAAAAAATAGAAGAATGCGAAATCTAACATTGTGTACATAACCGCTGATCACTTTGGAACAGTGTCAAAAGATAAAGATGCTGGAGATACCATGCAGCAAACATGTGGGCAACAACAAGTTTATGGAGCAAATAGAAACAAAAAAAAAAAAATTTACACAACATCAGGAAGACGTAGTTGAAAATTCTGAGGAAGGTGATAAGGAAGGAGTGCTTAAAAAGCCAGAGACTCACGGGATAGCGCATTGGAAAGAGGAAAGCAGTGCGTAACTAACTTGATGAACTTGAACAAATGGATGATAGAATTAGCAATCGTTTGAAGTATCCAGACCCCAACTACTCCTGAGATATGCACGAATACTACGAAAAGGACTAAATATTTGAACAGGCCTACTTTCACTCAGTCCTCTGCTAAATACCTCATGTGGACATTCAAATACAAGAAATAATTAATAATTAATAATAATATTAGGTTGGTGCAAAAATAATGACGTAATAATGTCGTTTTTGACGTATTTTTAACGTCAAAAAACGACATTATTAAGTCATTATTTTTGCACCAACCTAATAATAATAATAATAATCAGCAAAGAATAAGCCGATTTGCAGAAATTTTCAATAGAAATTTCTATTTTGCATTGTAAAAGTTGTCTAAGAATATCTTGAGACGTGAAGGAAAAAAAAGATTGGATTACTTGTTTTGAAACGTCTTGCTCGCAGCGACAGAAATGTGGTACAATGTCGCATTTCAATGCAAGATGTGCGGGCTTGTTGTTAAGAGAGACTAAACGGAAATGAAAACTTAGACAATTTGAAAAGGAAAACCGACGGACACCGACATATAAAATAAATAAGGAAAAAAAACCTATGATCAAAATTAAGCGTGGCCTTGTTACCATAAAGAGGGGAAAAAAGTAACTTATCTTCCAACATCTTTTGTTATGACTTCAATTTTCTTTCTGTTACTGACCCTGTCACACTGACCTTTCGTTTCTTTCTTCTTTGTTTTTTGTTTTTTTTCTTTTGTGGGTGGGGGGCATTTTTCACTTTCTTGGTTTATTCTTTGCTGGATTTTATATTTTTGAATAGTTACTTATTTAATATTCTTTATTTATTAATATTTCCTTATCAATGTATCTTGCAAAATTGCTAGCTATATTATTGTATAAATAAGGAAAAGATTTAAACAATTAGATACGAATAGAATTGGATAGATAGATAGATAGATAGATAGATAGATAGATAGATAGATAGATAGATAGATAGATAGATAGATAGATAGATAGATACGAACAGAATTAGATTCGAATAAAATTAGGTAGATAGATAGATAGATAGATAGAAACAGAATTAGATTCGAATAAAATTAGATAGATAGATAGATAGATAAGAAAAGAATTGGATGGATAGATAGATAGATAGATAGATAAGAACAGAATTGTATATATATATATATATATATATATATATATATATATATATATAGATAGATAGATAGATAGATAGATAGATAGATAAGAACAGAATTGGATAGATAGATAGATAGATAGATAGATAGATAGATACGCATGGAATACGGAGAGAGAGAGATAATGAATCATGAATAATTTCTGCTTTTGCTTCTCAACATTATTCTTTAAAAGACAATTACATTTTATTCAATTACATATTGACTGTTATTTGCCATGGCCTTTTCACCACTTACCAAGCAGCTCTTCGGTAAATTTTGAGTAAAATTTCACTGGTTTGTCTGTGAAAGCGTTAGCGATGAACACTTGAACCTGGTTATCATTAAAAAGAAATTTCACCATTAAAAAGTTTAACAGGAATCGGAAATGGTAATAAACGGTTGGTGCAATGTCATGTGAATATGCAGGTTGGTAGAACAGACCAGCCGAGTTCACTTTTTTCCTGTGTTATTCTTAATATGTTGCGTTTTCAGATAAGAGGACAACATTTTCTCCTAGTAAGAAACCATTATGTACATGTTTCAACTGCTGGTCATAAAGATATGCATTTTACTTTTAAAAAATTATAAATAAATAAAACGAGAATGATAGCAACACATGCTCAATATTTTTTTTTTATTCTAACGAGCTAGGTTTGATGCCAGATTTGTCAATCCATTTACCTTTTAGATTAAACATTGGTGTATGTTCGTATACATCAAGATTAATAGACAGGATATATTCGGCCTTAGAATTACTGCCTCGAAAGAGAAATTACATATTACTCGAGCTAACAGATAGATAATATAATTTTCGCTTGCTCCCATTATTTGAAATTAGCATTTAAATACCTGTTTCTCTTTAATATGTCGTGTTCCTTCAAGACGCGTGAAACTGTGGCTCTCTAGAAATTCCAGTTCATTGCAGATGCAATGTTTTTCCCTTAATTTACTCTTCACTCTTTGTTCTGCCAAACATTTACAGAAATTCGTTATCATTTGAATGCCCGGATATGGTGGCAAAATATATTCCATCTGTGGAAAAATGGAGGCTAAGTTTAACTCCGCGGTATTTTCTAGTTGCCAACTTGTTTCTTTTGTTCCCTCCCACTAATCTACTGAACCAGTGAGAGTGTAAATTCGGAGTTGACTAACGCAGGGTTAAAAACATTCCTTTATGTTTCCTTTGTTTCTTTTGCTCTTTGTATGTCTGCGAGCCAAACTTTCCAAGATTTCGTTGTTCCTTATATGTGCCAGTAATTGTAACTATTTCTTTCGGATTCTAATTTCAAAGGATCTTCAGTTCCCGTTTTCACCTTAATATAGTTTTATTTTATTTTTTTGTATTCTAACACCTTTCTTGTCGTCATGATGGTAGCAACTCGATTCATAGTAATGCCATATCTTTCGGCCTTGTGCCACATCTATGCTACGCTTAGAAAACCAATATAATAATGCCATTTCTTAGTTGATCTTCAAATATAAGCAACGCTGACGTGGCATTTTACCCGTACTATCTGCTTACATTTTATTGTATAGATATAGCTAAGATATAGTCCACGAACCAACTTGAGTACCTTCGATTCCACACTCACTGCCAGAAGAAATGCCGTATGCGTTGTTAATGAGTTCTCTGCGTGTGGCTTCTTTGATGGCTCTTGGGGCCTGTTCTATTAGAAAGGCCAAAAATAGTTCTCTGAGACTATTTAAGAGAACATTTTCATTTTGGAGCCGTTAAGTCATTTCTTGCCTCAGTTAACAACAGATTGACAACGTCTACTGTATTATTCCAACAATCTTTTTGTAAGATACGGAAGCTTCTTTGTACAAGTTTATATTCTTGCTCATTTCTTGTTTTCTTTCGAGGATTTTCTTTCGTACTATATTCTCATTTCATTTTATCTGAACCTCTTCATTTTTATCAAACGAATGTTTGATGTTTTTTTTCGAACACACGTAGAACCTTATTTGGAGATGCTATCGAAAGACGATTTCATCTCTTCTTATGTGTTATTACATTGAATGTTTTCTACTCTATACATCATTTTTTGTATAATGGCATACTTTTTCAAAGAGACCAACTTCCATTTCTCTGGAATTGTAACAGATTATAACTCATACCTTCGGTTTTAAAACAAACTTCACTTTCAGAACGAAGACGACAGGGAGGCCAACATTCAGTTCCGCTCATATGGACACTGAACAATCAGGAACTTCATCCTATACCAATCATTTGGAGATGCTATCGAACGACGATTTCATCTCTTATTATGTGTTATTACATGGAATGTTTTCCATTTTATACATTAATTCCTGTATAATGATATCTTCTTTCAAAGAGTCCAACTTCAGTTTCTTTGGAATGGTAACACGCATAGCTCATACCTTCGGTTTTACAACAAACTTCACTTTCTGAACGAAGATAACGACAAGCAGACCGTCATTCAGTTCCGCGCATAATATGAACACTGAACAATCAGGAACTTCATGGCCACAAACAAGAACATAATCATATACCAATACGGTGTTCATTTTTGGTCGGTTGATTCGTTTTCTTATCAATCCTTTGCGGGTTAATTAAAACCAAAAAAAATCTTTAGAATGTAAGTATTTTGGGGGGGGATATTAATGGTTTAGTGATACAAGTCTTACTAATTAACCTGGGGCATGAAGGATTCATGACTATTACCAAGGATACTCGTGCGCCAGTGAATATAACCAGCAAAAATGGAACGGGATCTCGGATCTCTGATTAACAATTCCGAGACATTATTCATTACACCACCCTCACATCTAAGCTTACAGCAGCTAATTTTCCCAAGCGGTCACCCATTTAGGTACCGACCTGATTCGACGTTGCTTAAAATCGAATATCGTAAGGGAACTGTTGTTTCAATGTGATGTGGCTGTAAATTCTCGAACCTGTGTGCATCCATATGGTTTTGCATTTATACTTCTGCCGGAACAGGTATTTCGCTATGTGCAAATCAAACTATTAACACATTTGCAGTCGTCGTGGTCTTTTTATCTCGTATCCAAGAAATTAATTTCCTCTTTGCTGATCGTTTCCTTTATGATGATAGCATTGATGACTAAATCCGCACTAACATACATATTCAAGACTAAGATTCCAGTTTCATTAAAACCTCCTCCCGCCAACCATTCCCTATCGGTGTTTGGCTTTGGAAGATTTGGTTGGAGGCTAAAGAACATCAGAGTAGAAGAAAATGCCGAAGGGGTGAATTTGCTTAAGGTGGACCGCAACTTGCCACGAAGTGTCTAACACACCTGATTTCATGACCTTCCTCTGAGGTCCATATGAAATGAAACAATTTGCAGTAGCAACATGACATTATTAATGGCACTTTCAGACACCACATTTTCCAATTACATCGAAATTTTTTATAAACCTTGCCAAGTCGAGCATTGCAGCCACCAAGTATGGGAACCTTATCAGCAAACTTATCCCACCGACAATTTTTTTTTATCGAGAATAAAATACGGATTTTGTTTGGATGTTGTTGGAGCGTAGACAATCACTGAGAAAAATACTTGTTTGACAGTGGCATTAACAGTGACACTAGGCAACCAATAAATCTAAATGGAATATCTCCCAGCCAAGAGAAAATGGAATCCGTCTCCCCGAACGCTATACCAGTCTCCTAAATATACATACAATCATATATATATATATATATATATATATATATATATATATATATATATATATATATATATATATATATATAATCAATTTTTAATATCTTCTTTTGACTTGCGATTTCTTTTTCGACCTCAGATACTTTTATTAATTCGAAAAATTTAATATTTACTTAATACTGAATTTTTATTTATTTTCTTTCTATCTATCGCCATTGCTACAGTGTTGTATAACTCTATTCCTTATTAGGTAAGTTTCATTATTTTTTGGTAATGTTTTACAGATTTAGAATTTATCTACTTACTAGTATATATTCTTAAATTAGCTTTTGCTCTGCATAGACAGACATATATAGATATATAGGTATGAAAAGACTGAGAGAGAAGGATATGAACAAACCGAGACAGACAGATAGATAGATAGATAGATAGATATATAGATAGATAGATAGATAGATAGATAGATAGATAGATAGATAGATAGATAGATAGATAGATATGTAGCGGTCCACAGAGAGGTTGTCACATAAAATAAAACTATAAGGAATATAGTGACACAAAACCTGACTTGCAACAAAGGCAGATTCCTTTACGAAAAGCCAAAAGTTCTATTATTGGCAAAGAACCAACGACTTAATTACAACATGTACATTTGTTGGTTTGCATGAACTGAAAGAAGTCACCACTTGTTATGGTATAAAATATTAAAACGACCTTAAAAATGCTGCAAAGATTGAATGTCTAGATATGCAAATATCATAAGATTAGTAGTTCTGAAAATGAGCAAGGTAACCACATGCAAGTGGTAAGTCTTCCAAAATATTCATGTGTCATGATCCTTGATGGAATCTCAAATGAAATCACTTGAATAAAGAGATTTGGGGCTGGTAAGTAAATCCAAAAATGGCGACGTGTTGAATGAACAAAAATGCCGAAAAATGCATGTCTTTACGTAAATCTAGAAATGGCAGGAATCCAAAACAAGGTTCCATGTTGCTAAGTAGAATTCAATATGGCGATGTGTGGATGAAAAAAGGCGCCAAATTGTAGAGTGTTTGCTTTGTTACCAAGCATGATATCTATAGCCATCACGATGGTGTTTCGACAAATTGATATGAAGTTTAACATGCCAACAAGAAGGAATTTAAACAAAGCAAAGGACTGTGTTGCTCAACAGAAATGGTGTGATATGCTCAACCATCAATCTGGAGCGATAGCAAAAAAAAGGGGGGGAAGCAGATTCACGAGAGAGAGGACAAGCTGATACGAGAAAGGAAAAGCAATATCTGCGGCCTTCCAAGAAAGAATAGGTGAAAAAACGAAAGAAAGCAAGCATGTAAACAGGAAGGGGTACAGCTTCACCATATAGGCAGAAGTCGCTTCTACTCCTTCAGGCAACACTTCCGGTCAGAACGGACATCATTAATGCCGTAATGACAGGATCAACACGTAACCATGGGAGTAGGGAAGGAGCCCGAGATTTACTTGAACTAATTCAGGTTGTGAGACAAGGTCGGTTTTAACTTGGAGACCGGAGCGTTTCCATTCTGGTCGCTTCTCTAAGCTGGTCATACCACCGCCACATCAAGCGACAGTGTGGGTGGCGGAAGGGAGGAGAGAATGCCTCCAGCATGGAACAGATACTACATATGCAGAAATCTACTTCTCCTCTATCTGGAGAATGTGGGGGTGTTGTAGATGCAGCCCAAACAAACCAACAAGCTCTGTATATATATATATATATATATATATATATATATATCTTTTTCTTTCCATAAGAAATTAAGCAGAGATTTTCTTTAAGCAAAGTTTCCTACTAGTACTCCGGAACTGTTCATCAAGGTTATATCTATTGTATATACATAATTTTTAGAACATTGAAACTTCTCTTACAATTAAGAAACACTGGTACGTAGAGGTACGTAACAAAATCATTGTCAGTCAAGGGAGTCAATCCATTTCCGGTTGCTAAGCCGGTGGATGCGACATATAGAAAGAAACATAATGAGATATAGACAGACGAAGACATAATTGAGACGGAGATATGAATGTGTTAAAGGTTTAGAGAAACAGATGTGCCTAGTGATTAATGACATATAGATATATGGAGATTAAGAAACCGAGGTTGCTATGGAAACAAACACACCTATAAATAGCCAGCTTGCTAGATCGATAGACAGAAAGACACGTAATGAGATATTGAAGAACTCAGACATAATTGCAACATACATATTTTTTTTTTCATTTTTACAGCGTGATATTCTTTTGATTCTTTTAGCTTAATATCACTTATTCTTTCTTTCGAGTTGTTGTCACAAACATTTTCGATATATCCGTATATAAAGTTACAACGAGACACAGATATTTTCAACCCTGACTTTTCCCTATATCTTTTCTTTGTTTATAACGTAACGTGATTAAATTTTAATTATCCTTTTTCTTGCTATTTATTTATCATGTGCATTTCTTCAAGCTTGCTAGCTCGATAGAAAAACGCATAAATAGA
>OZ010573.1:108354567-108387067 GCA_963932145.1 Acanthosepion lycidas | reverse complement strand
TAACATATCTCAAAAAGAGAGTAATACTTATAAAACAAGTCGACAAAGACAACCGCATACACACATGTACACACGATCCGCTTAAGTGAAAACTGGGTAAGTTTGTCTAGCGCACTAGGTTTGACTAGGTCTGCTCTACGGTTGTATTAAGCTCTTTTTAGTTAGTTGTTTACTCGTGTCGGGGTTTTTTCTTTGGCCTTTGAACCTGTATCTGTGCGATTTTTTCCAACAGACTTTCATGTTCCTGGCTCTTTCTTTTTTTTAAAACCTTTTTTCCTTCAAGATTGTTTTCATTATGGGCAAATCAAAAATTTGAAGGTTTTTTTGAGACGAGTAGAGTTACCTATATATATATATATATATATATATATATATATATATATATATATATATATATATATATAATAAAAAGGCTTAAACACTAATATTCCATGGTCATAATTTATTCCATTGGAATCGTAAATACGATCCAATTCATCAGACCTACAAATTCAAAAAGTTTCTTTTTGAATTTGTAGGTCTGATGAATTGGATCGTATTTACGATTCCAATGGAATAAATTATGACCATGGAATATTAGTGTTTAAGCCTTTTTATTATATCCTTACTCTGTCCTGGACATTGAGTTCTACCTGGATTTTATCCTCTCGGAATTTTTTATTCTAAATATACATGTGTATATATGCACCTGTGGATTTTGCATATATATGTATATTTACCACTAATATTATCTATATATATATATATATATATATAAGTTTTTTTGTGGTACAGAATTTAATAATAGATAAGAAAAGACAATATTTATAAGGCATTTTTTAAAAGCAAAAGCTAAAATAAAAACAACCGGTTTCGTCCCAGGACTTGTTAAGTTTATTTATTCTGGGAATTTAAAAAGCGTGTAAATTAATTATTAATTAACGAATGTAATCGAATGGGGAAAAAATAATATGAATTTCAAGAAACTAGAGTCCGATAATATCCAGACCCAGCAAGCATTCCCTCTATTTACAAAGGGAAGGCTCACGAGATCTGATATACAAGGACTCTAGCACCTTGAGCTGAAATGTTGAGTGGGACCTAGATAAAATAATAAATCGGTCACCACTAAAATCTTCCACACATTCCCTTCTATTTATTAAATGTTCAGCAATAGCAGAACCAGAACTGTTAGTCAGTTGGCTATTCCTGGAGGACGGAATATATATATATATATATGAGAACACTACCTGCCTCCTATTTGAATGTCTGATGCTCAACTCCACGTGAGCTTCTCTCCTTGCGACTGCTTGGTCTCACAGTGTCGACCTGAGAAGGAACAATTACATTGAATCAATACCTTCAACTGCCGCAAGGAAAAGTGTTTCTCTGTGTTGCACCAGAAAGTGTTTCCTTGACTGAGTTCATCCTTTAAATCTATAAATCAACCATTTGTCCTTGTATTCAATACTGCTGTCATATATGATCTGGAGCCCGCCCTGTTCGTCGTAAGACGGATATGCAATGTGGCTGGCCCTGATCTGGCATCTCGTTTACAGTCGCTCTCTTACTGACGTGTCGTCGCCTCCCTTTGTCTTTTCTACAAATACTTTCACGGTAACTGATCCGACGAGCTACTTTCGCTTGTTCTCAGACTGCATGTATTTAAATGTGCCACTAATTTGAAATCTCATCCCCGCTTTCAATGTCGAAACGGTTACATGTAGATGTCTCTTCTACTTCAATAGCTTCATGGCTCGCACTTCCAGTTTGTAGAACTCCCTTCCTCTTACTTGCTTCCCTGATAACTATAATGCCTTGATCTACTCCGCGTCCTTCTCTTCATCCTGTCTTCTATCACGCCTCCTTACTCTTGCTCCCACTCTCTGTAACCCTTTGTGTTTTAGTGGCACTTCCGCCTCTGCTTGGACTGAAAAGCTTACTAATAATATATATATATATATATATATATATATATATATATATATATATATATATTGGATTATTTTATTATAATAACCTTTGTCTCTCCTATCGCTGTTACACCCAGCTAATACCTCATAAATTATGTTTTGATCGCGTGGAAAGATAGAAAAGACATATCAGAGATACAATTTGGTTTCAGCGATAACAAAAGAAGGAAGGAAGAAAAAAAGAAGAGAAGATAGAAGTACCTGACAATTCCCGTCAATACCTCATAACGGATTAGCCGTTTTGATCGCATGGAAAGACGGAAACGACATATTAGAGACGCTATTTGCTTTCAGTGAGAAAAGAAACAAATAAAGACGGTATTATAGAAGTGTTTATCATCTGTTTCAGTGAAATGGAAACGTTATCAATTTCAAATATATTAATTTGTATCCCCTTACTTCTAAAAATATCAACCAGCATTGATATACATTATTTTATTGCAATAATTCGTTAAAGTTGTTAAGTTCTAATATTTAACGTAATAGGAGAAATTGCATGAATATTTTATTGTTGTACAACTCGCCATGTAGATTATTCAATCATTAACTTCAGAATTAAAATTCATCAAAAATTCCAAATAGGAAAACCATGACATTTTCACGGTTATTTCTAGTATTTCATGTTGTACATACTTGTCTGCATGTATGTATATATATTATACGACTAGTTAGACGGTTAACATTCGTATCATGAGATCCGGGTTCGATTTCACGATGGTAGACTTGACAACGGGGTGAACTTTTGATAATATCGGCCTGTGCAGACGTTTACAGGGTGCGGAAGCGTTAGGTGGTGCAATCAAACAAGAGAAAATTTTGTGAGTGAAATTTGATAAAAGAAACTATTCGGAAGCCGTCGGTGGGGGTACTGGCACGGATTTATTAAGGGGGAAGATTTTTGCTCTCTCCCAGAAACGTGCGACTGAGGTCTGCTCAGTAGAGTTGCAATATAAACCACATGTTGCTTTTGTATGTTCAAGAAACTTTAAGGTGCCTGAGTAGACATCGAAATCAGGGACGAGCTACACCCTGACCGGTTAGAAAACAAACATACAGCTGATACTTTTGTTTATATTGCAGAAGTTATATATAGCTAGATAAACTGCAAATATATCACGAAACTTTAATATATATATATATATATATATATATATATATATATATATATATATATACAGACATCCACCATATACTCATATATACCAGCAAAATTGTCCAATTATTTGATTAAGTTTGAAACTTTGTACCTTAGAAATGATTAAACATATCTTACTGGCACTTTACGGGGGATTTTATAACACTATTGAACTCTAAACAATAAGAATGTATAATTACTCTCTAAGCTTAACAGAAATGTCGCGATGAACTCGATCATAAACCATTAATTTTATTTCATCATTAACTAAGAATAGGAAGTCATGACGGATTGAAATAAAGTTCAAATAGTTACATATTATTCCCGGATCATTTTCTGACATATTGCAGATGATCTTCACCCTCTCTAAACTTCTAACTTTCTGTTCTGGAGTAGCAAGGTACTTTTCCCGTACGATTTCATTTTCAACTTTGTTTTCACTGCTCTTTGGACTGTCATAGGTGAAAATCTCTCGCGTGCCAAACGTCTTATGGATTGAGTTTGATCGTTTCTAATTGAGCTCATTAGCTCTAGATTGAAAAAATGATCCTACTTGTTGTTGCGACCTCCTGATCCAGTTTTCCTCTCAACTGTTCTCTTTAATAAAACATATTCACCGTTATTTTCATTGTTATTTTTAGATGAAAGCCAGACTATGAATGTTCATACTATTACTGAAGGCATGATTCATAATTTTCCCTCACCATTGTTCAGTTAAAAAGACCGTGAATCTGACAGAAAACAATTTTAAACTGTTCTCTTTTTAGCTGCATAACTCAAAAGGTTTTTCCGTGGTTCTTACGACAGATGGTGTCAAGATGGCGAAACGTCTTATCTGAAAACCTGGAAGAAAGAAACTCAATTAGTCTTGTGTATTTTTTTAGATATTAAATATTTTATAGGATGGATAATCAGGCTGTTACAGGATTTGGAAAATTTTCCTGTTAAACCCGGCATACACACACACAGACATACGAACACACACGGACACACACACACACAATATATATATATATATATATATATATATATATATATATATATATATATATATATAGATAGATAGATAGATAGAGAAAGAGAAAGAGAGAGAGAGCAAATATACCATGAGACATTAATATATGCATTTAGTCACATTTATACGGGCAGATATATATTTATTGAGACACCAGCCAATACACACACACACACTCACACACAGACACACACACACACACATATATATATATATATATATATATATAGAGAGAGAGAGAGAGAGAGAAAGAGCAAATATATCATGAGACATTAATATATACATTTAGCCACACGTATACGTCCAGATATATATTTATTTTTACCCCCAATATATACATATATATATATATATATATATATATATATATATATATATATATATATATATATATATAACCAAGTATATGATTGGTGTATATGGAATGAATTCCAATAACCAACAATTACTATTCTTAAAAGACTGCACAATACAAAGTAGAGCAGATATAATTATTTATTTTTAAAAAAATTTATAACATAAATAGGTTATAAAATCACTACAAAAATAGCAATTTTGTTTCAACACCCTCGGTGTCTTATCAAGTGATGATGTTGAATGTAAAGTAAATGGTTTTAAAAATTTCAAATTAATTAACAATCTTTCGCAAGGGGAAAACGTTGTTACAAAAGCTAGATGGACCAATCAAAATACAAGTATAGAAAAATTCAAAAAGCTTGACAACGAAGTCACGTTATATCTATTCAGATTTTTAAAATATGGGTAGTATTAAAAAAGTATTTATTCTAACCAATAATTACTAAATTATATGATAAAATTTAATATTAAAATTAAAAACTGCTAATTTCAAAATCAAAATTTAATCGCTATTAAGTTTGCAACTATAAAAATACTGTGGAGAAAAGAAGAAATATATATGTTATTCAATTTATTTCTTCATTGAAGTTATTTTAGCTAATTTAATATCCGGTCCTTTGACAATATGTATACATTTTAATCCTAAGAGTGGGTGAATGGGGTCCTAATCTCACGCGTAAAACAAACACAATCAGATTATAATATATAAGCACCCAGACATATTTATATATATATATATATACACACACAAAAAGAGACGAGACAGAGAACATCTCCACGGACCTTCATGAAAAAAAAAAAGGAAGTTGGGGGGAAGTGAAACCAACACACACGTACATACATACACAATTAAAAGCGAATGAACTTTCCATACACATAGACAACCATAAGTACATGCACACACATCCACAGATATGGACCCAGATAATCGGATACCACAACCAATAAATATTTAAGACTGAAAGTGTCATTAAACAAATGCTAACTACTTATTGAAATATAACTTAAGCGAGCAAATATACAAAGATAAAAATTATTAAAAATAATATTATTTAATATATTAAAATAGTGTATGTAAATATAAAACACACAAACACACACACACACATACGTGTATATATATATATATATATATATATATATATATATATATATATATATATAAATATGTAATGAAAAACAAATCACAAATCACTTTAATGTATATTTAGTACTGAAACTACTTACTTAAAAAATTAAATATTTAAGTTAATAACAAAATTTTTTTCAGACATCGAATTTTCTATCAAACATTGTAAACTATCTTTTACATAATTTTGTTAAAACAAAATTATAACAACTCCATCTCTCTTTCCCCCTCCCCCTATCCCTCTCTTTACCGTAAGACTCACTTGTATACATTTTCTACAATTCATTTCCGTTTTATTAACCATCTAAAGAGGTCAAGTTTTCTGTCACTCCTCCTACTCCAATATAAAACATACTTAAGAGAGATATAAAATTAACCCCTCCCTATACTTTATATTGTCTGGTTAACTACCACTCTCAACCCCCTCTATTAAATTACAAAAATTACACTACCCACCAATTTCTAATCCCATTTTTTTTCTCAATTCGTTGTTGGAAGATTTACCTGATGATCCTGAATCCTTAAAAAAGGATTTAGGTGAAATAAATTATCGTAATGGTACATTAAAGTGATTTGTTTTTCATTACATATTAGCTCTGTCCTAACATTGAGCTCTCAGGATTTCATCCTCTTTGGATTTACCAATTCGGTTTACCAAGTTCCTTATAACTTAAAAATTATATATATATATATATATATATATATATATATATATATATATATATATATATATATATATAATGGATTTAATTTTGTAATCTCTCTCATTTTTATTACTTGAGAACATCCTAATGTTGGCTTCCTGCTCGTGTGCAGCGTGTTCTCCTGACAGTGGTTGGGTTCGCTTATCCGTCTAATGACTTCATTAAATAATGATTGCAAATCTGCACTACGTTGTGAACATTTTCACATGTTCATTGACATCATTTATGTAAAGAAATGTGCTGAAAACAACCGAGATTAAGACAGTAATCTGAAACTAATTATCGTGATAAACGTCAAATATGCATCCTCTCATGGGTCACTTTATTATGTATACTCTTTCAGTAATATTTTACCCTCCCTTATATTTTTAAAACATGGATTTGAAAAGGTTCTGGGAGCATTTTTCGGGCTTTGATCCATGCTGTTATGATATCGGAAACAGCTTCTAAAATCGTTGGCTCGATATTCTATTTTTAACGTTGAGTTCATAAGTAAATTGTAGAACAATTACTTTCAAATTTTTCTTTAAGGATTATTGTTCGTTCGTTTGGGTTTTATGGCATATCAACCACTGTGGGTTATTTAATGCCAAATGCAGTTTATGAATTTTAAATGCCTATTTTGTATGGAATAAAAAATGTATAGCTGGCAACATTATTGGTTCCAAAAAACGTATAGCTGGCAACACTGTTTCAAAAACTTATAGCTGGCAACATTATTTTTCCGAAAACATTATTTGAGACCTTGCTGTTGGATGTAGTTTATCGCCATACCCAGGACGCGGATGTAGTTTACCGTCATACCCAGGACGTTCTTTAAGGATTATTATACATCTTCGTTATGTGGAAATTGTATAAAGTAGAACCCATAGCCGAGCCCATCGATAGGCTGAGAGTCACTGTTTGAATGTTAGCATAAGGATCTTAAAAATGGCACGTGTGTGATTTAAGACACTAAGAGTTTACGTAAAATATTAGGTTGGTGCAAAAATAATGACGTAATAATGTCGTTTTTGACGTTGAAAAATACGCCAAAAAACGACATTATCACGTCATTATTTTTGCACCAACCTAATATTTAATCTAATATTAGGAGGTGGGAGCGTAGGGTGATTATATAAGTATTTTACTACTATTTCTATGGGATCTTTAACAGAAACATTTTAACATCTAACAAGACTACCACTATATTTATTAGATAATTTGGGACCTAATTTATATAATGTCTACATAAAAATGATGAATGAAAACCTCTTAAAAGAATAACATAATTCTTCAATTCACTTATGTATTCAACATTAAAAACAGAATCCTTTCCCTGGATGTTTTAGTAGATGCTAGTAATTATTTCATCAAGTCAATATCTGGAAAAGGGATGGGTATATCATGTTCTTCCTACTGAGGATCGGATGCTGTGGATTCTTTGGACGGTCAAGCGTTTCCTTCCTTTTGAATGTGGGCATCAATGGCCGGAACCTAAAGCGTGCTTGTTATCGTCTCCAGACCACAGTTTAACTGACATCGAGTTGGATCTGGTCAAGATCCAAATACATGCTCGCAACACAATGCGACTCCCGACTTGAAACGCATCTGTTTAGCTTATATTCTACGTCATGAATAACAGTCACTACGGGTGCATTGTGTATTTCAACACAACGTTGAAAATTTCAGTTGCAGTTGTAACAAAAAATCGCAAGACACGTATACAGAAAACAATATCCTGTCCGGTAGCAAAAGCTTCAGTACCATCTTAGCCACTGAAATTGTATCACCTCCCCTGATTGTCGGCTGACAAGTGCATTTTCTGCACGTGCTTTCACACGTTTATACTATCTAGAGAATATAAAAATATACCACTAAAAGAGAAACACATACACACACACATGAAGTTTTCAGTTTGATCGTTTATATGATATCACATTGAGTAACTTGAAATTGTTTCCATCAGAGGTGAGAACGCTGGATTTAAAAAAATCAGTTCCATAACGACACAGAAAAATCCTTGAAAACAAACATAGTAAAATTCGATGATACTCGGGAAGGAAATGATATAAAATAAAAGTTAATATGAATTTTGGTAAATTTACCGATAACACAAAACAATTTCTTCGGAAATTTGAAAGATTTAATTAGGTTTCTTCAATAATCCCCCGAAAGAGCAGCATAGCATGTGATAAAAAGACCCCAAACTTAATCAAAAAAATGTTATCGTCAAAATGCTTATGCTATTATTAAGAAGAAACACTTAAATTTTTTTTTTTTTTTTTATATTTTATTATTGAAAGTATTTTTAAATTATTTTTTTAATTTGTCAATACTTTCTAGCACTTTCGAAATGTTGGTTAAATACAGTTGAAATCGCATTACTTTGGAAATTCTTGCAAAAACAAATAATTGCCAGATTTTTGTGAAACTTTCAAAACTTATTCACAAATAACTGAAATTATTTTAGAAAAGTTTGTTTTTTAGAAAGTCATGGTAAAAATATTTTCTTTACATTTGTTATCTCCCCCCCCCCCTAATTAATATTAAGAAAACTCGAAAATTCGACTTCTGTGTAAGTTTATGATTATATTATTTAAAAGCAGAAGACTTTGAAGAATATAAACCAACAAGTTTTTAGTAAATTTCGATCCGATGTTACCCAAAATTCAGCTCTGAATTGTAAAATACAAAAGCCAAAAAAATAAGACATTATTTAATTAAAAAAATGCTTTTAGATGACTTTTATATATAATATATATTAATTCTAGAACATTAAACATAGGTATATAGTCCCCTGCGCAAATGTTCCTATTTTTATCACAATTTTCAGTACCTGATTTTCTTACCTAAATAATATGTTTTTCAGTCCATATTAATGTTAACTGGAAGTACAAAGTTCGAAGTGCCCGTATGTAAAATATTTCAAATAAAGATTTATATTTATTTTATTCATTTTATTTATTTTTTTAATGTTTTCAAAATCGGGTATTATATACTTATGGTTAGTAGTGGTGTAACTTTAATTGATGGTTAAAAGACATTATTGTCTGTAGCCCAAATATTTTTCCGATGAAAAATGAATTTTTACAAGAATTGTTTTCTTTTTCTCTAATTTTAAATACAAAATTTGATTAATTTGTTAAATGATTTAAAACTAAGTATGAATCTGTGTATTTTTGGAAACGCTTTTATTACAAAGAACTATTTTTACAAATCATAAATTTGAAAGTTCAATAGAATCAGCCATATGATAGTATTTTTAAAATATTTTTTAATAAGCTTCACGCCTCCCATCAGAATGACTGATTCCCAACTCCTTGAGAGTGACTCGTTACGTCTGCTTGGTCTCACGGTGTCCACTGACATGAGGTAGAATAAATACATTGAATCAATAGCTTCATCTACCGCAAGGTAATTTGGCTCTCTGTGTCGTGCCAGGAAGTTTTCTCGTCTGTGTCGATCTTTCAAATCTATAAATCAGCCATCCGTCCTTGCATGGAATATACTTTCATATATGGTCTAGTGCTCTCGCTGTACGTCTCGAGGTCTACGACAAAATCCAGAGACGAATAGGCAAGTTGATACGTCCTAATCTGCCATCTAGTCTACAATCGCTATCCCACAGGCGTCCTTTGGTCTTCCTCTGTCTCTTCTATAAATATTTTCACGGTAACTGTTTCGACGAGTCACCATCACTGGTTCCCGGACTACATGAATTTAAGCGAGTTACCAGGTTGACATCTCGGTCCCATCCTTTCACTGTCAAAACAGTTAAATCTAACCGTCCCTTCTTCTCAAATAGCTTCTTCTCCCGCACTTTTCGTCTGTGTAATTCCTTTCTCCTTACTTGATTCCGCGATGACTATAATCTTCAAATATTCAAGTGTAATGTCAATCGAATCTGACTCCCTGAGATTGTTCGCCGTCCTTCTCTGTATCCTTTCCTCAAACATGCCACTTCACTCTTGTTCTCAATCCTCTGTAACTCCTTGCGTTCTAGTGGCACTCCCGCCTTGCTTGGGGTGAATTGCCTTAAAAAATGCAAAAAATGTTTTAAAAGCATTTTCTCCAAAACTATGAATGCATAGTTCAGAAATAATAGGTCAGATAATTTAAGAGAATGACCTTAAAAAATTGCATTGCTTTCCTTCTGGCTAGCATGTATCAAATTATCTGACTGACCATTATCATCGCATTTTCAAAATTATTATTTTTTTTTTTTACATTCTATTTCACTAAATATTTTAATTTCATTTTTTAAATATAATTCATTGTTTATCAGTGAGAGATGTACTACAATAATTAATTATTTTCTTTTTTAGAATTAATTTTAGGAACGGAAACAATGCAGGATTTGGACATATCTTCGTTAAAAAAAGTATCTAAAACATCAATAAAATATTAGACTTTTAAAGTATTTAATTTTCAAAAATTACTTTTTAATTAAATAAGCTGGTTCACTTAAAATTCGAAAATACTGTCAATTTTGTCCTTCCATTCGATAAATTTCCTTGACGTTATTTGCCGATACATTGACATAAACGTCAATTCACACCTCCAAAATGAATCACTAGAGTGAGACATATTTCTCTTCTTTTCAACTAATTTTTTCCACTAAAATATTAAGTAATGTTTGTTTCCAATTGCATTAACTAAATTTTAAATTTTCTAATTTCCCTAAAATAACTTTTGAAAATAGTATAATTGAATTTTACAAGATAATAAAACCTTTAAACTAGAATTTCGGACATGTTAGGAAGGATTAAATTTTTTTTAAAAATATTAAACAATACTTTTGTCTTTCCTCTTAATAATAACTTAAACATTTAGGCGTTAAAAAATTGTTGATCAAATTCGGGGACATTTTCATCAAGTTATGCTCTCTTTTTAGTGATGTCGTGAAACTCCCTAGATGTAATCAAAAAGACTGATAGAGATATCTTCTCCTTATTATTTAACAATATATATATATATATATATATATATATATATATATATATGTATGTGTTTATGTGCATATGTGTTTGAACATTTCAAAACACACAGATGCTACACACTGATCGTGAGCAGAGGGAAGAACATCGATACCTTGATTCAATCTATAATTCGCTGATGCTTTCATGTTAGTTGGATTAAATTGTTCCATTTGTAAATAATCCATAAATTATGGTTGCGGTTCTCAAAGGATAATATGAAACTGGTGTTCCGAGTTCAAACTCAAGCCCAGGCAGTTGCGTTTGCTTTCTAACAAATGCCCTTTGAAATGTATGAATCCACCCCAGTTCTAAGGTAATAGCAGAGCAGATTGTTCTTTTTAATATTGGTTGTCTCATAGTCTATGACAAAAACAACTCAGAATTCCACGCCGTTTTCGGCAAGAATCTATCCTGCAAATGCCTACATGCCCTATAAAATATGACAGAAAATCTTAATTGTTGAAGCTATGTTTCTGTAATACACAGTAGAGTCTACAGGATTACTTGCATAATTGAATAGATGCTGTCACAATAGTTTTGATAGACATTTGATCAAATCTAGATTTTTTAATCTTAGGCCGCTCTTATAATTATATTAGTGGCGTCGACTAAAACTCGAGTAAATATGGAGTCGTAATGATCGACGGATTGTCAAAGGAAATAATTAAGAAAATACGAAAAAATCATTGTATGTAACTCATATTGTCCAATCTAAAATAATTTCGTTAGAAATTTGGTCAAAATTCGATTTTATTGTTCTCTATAGTTTTTAGTGAAAATGATTTGTTGTGAATAATATTACTTTTAGATTAAAATGACTGCGCTCAGACAGAGATTAACTTTTGACCAGTGATGGCCGAATCACGTAGTTACATTAACTTCACAAATTTGATATTTTTCGGAAAAAATTAGAAAAGCCCCAGACAGTGTCAGTGCAACTGTTAAGACTTTCTTCATATTCTCCAGGGAAGGGCGGGTTAATTTAGAACATTTGTTTTTTTATTTAGCTTATTAATTTCTAGGAAAATGACACAAAGATTACCAAAATTTAATGCACGAATTACTTATTTTGGATAGAAAGTTTAAATCTAGAAAATTAGATGAATTTATTGTCATTGGCGTTTTCGTGAAAATATCTACTAAACTTCCCAACCACTGATATGAATTAAGTATTTAATCAACTTAAAATAATCTGGAAAAATATTAGGCACAATGGGGATTCTACACTCTATAGTTATATATATATATATATATATATATATAATAAGCTTTGCTTTATCTGACACACGGACAACTTTATTAGAAAACGGAACTCCTTATAGTTTAAAACTGTGAGGTCAAACATCTTCTATTTAAAATTAAGAGAAAAATAATGACTGCTACATTTAAAATATTTTAGCACATATATGTAAGATGATCAAATTCTAAATGTAGATTGGTTCGCCATTTAAAGCACTGAATTCATTAGAAAATCTATTCAATACGAGGCGTCTTAAAAATCACTTAAAACAGCAGGTTTGGACATTTTCGTGTTACCCAGTAGTTGTTGCAACGAAGAATGGGAAATTAGCCTACGCGGTGCAAATGTCCATTTAAACATCATTCGACTGTGTGTATATGTACATTTGTGTGACTTCAGGTATATTTCCATTAAATAACTGACGTAATAATAGATAGATAGATAGATAGATAGATAGATAGATAGATAGATAGATAGATAGAGATAATATCAAAGCATTAAGCGGAAATGATAATCCAAGAGGTACATAGAAAGCTCAATATATAGAATACAGAGCAATATGAGATTTATTAATATGATATTTTTATTTTTCTTATTTCTTATATTTTCTGAAAAGTATACATCGGAATTTCCGCAGGGATCTGGAAGCAGAGACTATATAATCACAACCATTCTTTCTCTGACCGTAATCTAAAACACCTTTTCTAAATACTTCTCTTTCTAAATACTTCTGGGAAATAAAAATAGAAATTAAATGGAAGATTATAGGTAAATCTCAAACTCCAAACAACTTCAGAAGAACGTGTAAGAAGGAAAAATTAGAATAATTAAATTTACAAATACAAGGCAACTATTAAATCAAAGTAATGCGATCATATTTAAATGTCGTCATAAAAACAAAATTAAATTATCTTATAAATGAAATTTTATTCTATCTTATTTCATTTTAAGTTTATTTTCAGGCATTCTGTTTTTATTAAGAGTAATGTACCTGATTTTTGTTTTTATGCACATAATTTTATATATATATATGTATTATATATATATATATATATATATATATATATATATATGTATTATATATATATTATTTTATATTACATATTCAATCGTTTTATTTCTTTTATTTTCAATCAGTCAATTTATTTTCCATTATTTTCTCATCTTTCTTTTTTATATGCGTATATATGCTTATATATGTATGTTTATGCGTGTGTACATATATGTATTTTGTGTGCAGACATGCGTATATATGTGTGTACGTACATATATATATATATATATATATATATATATATATATATATATATATATATATTGTCATGGCCTCTTACCTATAATACAGAATGAACTCTTCCTAACACTATGTATATTACACCTCTCAAGAGAGAGGAACGAATCGAGTCGAGCCGATATTAGTTCACTCCAAACCAGACTGACAGTCATACTAACACCTTCCACACCTTGTATAACTTATTTCTTCTGAATACAGCATAAAAATCAATATATATATAAAACAAACACGAAATATACTCTAATGAAAAGTTGTTCAAAATATCCTGCATCGTCTTCACCTATTTAAAATTCAGAATGTTTTCTTTACTCTTATTTGAATACTATCTGCTACTTCCTTACACGTGGCACGTATACAATCAAAAATCGTACTGCATTTATTACACTTTAGCGTCGAGAATGATTGCCACACATATTTAAATATTATCTATGACATCATTACATGTAACACGTATCTAAGCAATAAGAAATGCCCCAACACAAAATGCCATTAATCTGTGTTTCTTGAATTTTTAGCATTTTTTATCTTGATCTTTGGCGAGGCTTTAATAAAGTGAAATATGTTACCTTAAGATCTGTTTCTTACTTGTTCTTTTACCTATTATTGTGTCGGATTCCTATCCATAATCTATCTACCTATCTCTCTCTCTCTCTCTAAGTATATATATATATATATATATATATATATATAGAGAGAGAGAGAGGGAGAGAGAGAGAGAAAGAGAGAGAGACAACACCACCCATATACATACATATGTCATATCCGAAACTGTCCACATATGTTTATATATGTATGAGTCGCGTCGGAGGACCAAGTGTGTATGTGTGTCTGCGTACTTCATTGGGCGTATGAAAATACATCGGTGTTTGCGTTAGCACGATGTCATCACGACGACACCCCCACTTCCATAATAACACCAATACACACAATCTAAATAAAGTCCAAAATTTTAAAAAAATTAATCAGTTTGTCTGACGATCGCAAAAGCGTGAAAACCTGGGTCACAAACTCACATCAATCCAACCATATATATATATATATATATATATATATATATATATATATGTATTTCTTACGATTTCCATCTGTAAAATAGAAGTTTCACTCAGGTTGATGTCCAAGAGGAAATCCTAAATGACAATGAGTATGTTCATGAAATTTTTAAGTCTTAAATTCGGTTGAGTTCAAACAAAAAAAAGCGAAATCAGGAAAATTTTATTGATATATTCTAGCGTTGAAAATTAGTGTTTGACTCCTCATTGTTATCTTGACTTGACAACGCGACAACCAAACCCATCACGAAAGTTATTTATTTATTGAACCTAGCTAACTTTGACACATAGACACAACATTATACCATGTAATAAGGTTCAACCGGAAAACATTGCTAAAATTACTATTTTTCTTACTATAACGGTTATATATATATATATATATATATATATATATATATATATATATATATATATAGATAGATAGATAGATAGATAGATACATACATACATACATACATACATACATACATAGATATATGGTTGCGTCTTGCATGAAACAAACTGTCGCTTCTAAGTTTTGACTTCATTGTTCACTTTTATATATATATATATATATATATATATATATATATATATATATATATATATATATATATATATATATATATAAAGCTTTCATCTTAATTAATGCTCATTTTTTCTGATTATGTTTTTAAAAATGACTTTTTTGTTTCAGGCTTTTATTAGTTCATCCCACGGTTAGGTTTTTCCAGACTGAATGAGAGTGAAATGTATTATTCAAATATTGTCTTTCAAACACAATCAATTTTGTGTGGATGTTCGTGTGAGTGTGCTTTTACGAATACTAAATTACACAAACCACTTACGTACAACACAGACATACTCACTGCATACGCTTGTGCAAAGTCAAACACAATGTATGTGACGGAGATGGAATCAACTAATTTTTAATAATATATACGTCTTTTCTAAATTGACAGGGTATTGAACATTAAATCAATGATTTTCATTCCATCCTCTAAGCCAATAAGCTATTTATTCGTACTAAGTCCAGATCAGATTTTATAATTACCAATCTCAATTTCAAAGTTTTCTTATATGTTGCAATTTTCTGTTTTATTTCCATGTGTTCGGTTAACCGAAACTTCAGTTTACATTCTCTGCGTAGATCAATGTAACGTAATTACCATCATTTCTCGTAATATAAATACAAGCAAATTAAGAAAAAATATATCTTGAATTCAATCTGCAACTAAAAAATATATTAGATTCCAATTATAAAAATAAATAAACGAAAAAGAATTCTAACCAAATCGTAATTATCTCCCTTTTCCACAGGAGATCCAAATTAACGAACCTATTTTTTGGATCCGGAAGTCAGCCAAAATGCGTCGCATTTGAAATCATGATATTTATTTAGCCCTTATCGCACTCTTCCTCTTACCAATTTCTTCGGGTTTTTTTTTTATTATTAAGGTTTTATATATATATATATATATATATATATATATATATATATATATATATATATATATATATATATATATATATATATATATTCTTTTATTCAGTTTTAATTTACTTTCCTGTCGGCTCTATGCTTACTAGATTCAAGTAGAAATAGACATTAAAAGCTTTAATAAGACACAAAGAAAGAAAAAAGAAAGAGAGAAAAAAGAACGGAGGAAAAAGAAAAAAAAAATCCAGGATAAATTAAAGAAAAAGAAAGAAAGAAAAAAATTAAAGAATGAAACGCGATATTCAAAATTAAGATAACAAATATAAAGATTATTAAACTTTCGGAGAATAGGTAAAAAAAAAAAACAGAGAGTGAAGGAAGGAAGGAAGGAAGGAAGGAAGGAAGGAAGGAAGGAAGGAAGGAAGGATTATTTAAAAGACATTGAAAGAAAGAAAATGTCTACAGAAACGTAAAATGTGCATGTAAGGTAAATGACTGCGCAAAAAGGCAAACGATGAAATCTATTAAGCAAGCCAGCAAAAATTAAAGCTATAAAAAATGTCCAATATAGAACGAAATACTCGCGGATGTACAAAAAAAAAGAATGAAAGAAATAAAGAAATGATTGCAAAATAGGAAATGACAAAAAACTGAATAAAATAAAAATAGGAAAGACAAGATAAGAAAGAGAAAACTTTAAAGAAAGATAGAAAAAAATGGGTAAAAGAGAGAACAAAAAAAAAGAATTAAAAATATAAGATAACAAAAAATAAGAAGCTGACAAAAAAAGAAAGAATGAAGAAAAGGTCAATAAGAAAAAAGACGAGAAGAAAATGAAGAAGTAATGACAAAGAAAACTGATAATAAAGTAAGCAACAATTTAAAGAAAAAGAAAGTATGAAGAAATGACAAAGAAACTGACAAAATGATTAAGTTTAAATTATGTGGAATTGAAAAGAAAAAGAGAAATTGATTAAAATTTAAAAAGAAACAAACAAATGAAAATAAATAATGCTCTAAAAATAGGAAAACCGTGAAGTAACAATAAAAGTAATTTTGTGCAAGAGAAAGAAAAATGCGAAGGCAAAACACGTAAATAAATAAATATGATCAGATCTAGAGATATTTGAATTACGATAAGGATTCTCCGAAAGGTCGGAGAAAGTAGTATTTAATCAAGGTTAAGTCGAATGTTTCAAGAAAAAGGCAATGTACGTATCACAAATAATGCATTAGATGCAGCGCTGAAGAGATAGCTTCGCATCTGCTATTCATTGGCATCATCTTTTCGAGCTTTTACACAATTAACATTCTTCAATAGATTACTTAATAAGCATTATAGATCTAAACAGTAACAGCAATAAACGTGTAACACTTTAGATTATTATTTAAGCAGTAGAAGAAAAACAACTGCAAAAACCGTAACAACAAAAATATATATGAATATAACTGTGTATAGATACGGAAGAGAATTAACTCCCTTTGGTTTAGATAAGTCACGTGGGTCTCGTGAAGGCGGTTTAGTAACGTCACTCCATACAGCGAGGACAACGGTAGACAATTCCAATTTGTTTACAGCTGCCAAAGCGAAAGGTTGCTTTCTTTAGCCCGGGCACCCATGACACGCACAGAGGCTAAATCTGCCTCCTTAGCAACTTACAAGTCAATGGGGCCATTTCCCTTTGGGAATATATACATATTCCAGATAAACAAACTCCAGCTTGCAGTCCTCAATTTGGGAAAATCCAAGACTCGCTAATTCCCGGAATATGTACTTGCCTGAGTCATAGTAGATTAATTCTGTCCGTTGGCATCTGGATTCCTAAACATGGCTTCTCCATACACGGGAGGGTTTCCATATCATGAGACCCTTCTTTTTTTTTCTTCTTACTCTCTGCTTTGACGTGTAAGTTATATATGATATATTTTCCTCTGCGTGGGGCACTTGTATATATGTATATATAATTTTCTGTATGTCTTAGTGTTATAAAAGTCTCTCTGAGAACAAAGCAAGTTTGTCAAATCTTTTCGATGGGAGAAATACCTCTCTTTTATAGCGCTCTCTCTCTCTCTCTTTCTCTCTCTCTCTCTCTTTCTCTCTCTCTCTCTCTCTCTCTCTCTAAAGCGTTGAGTACGACGTGATATTTATCCGATATGGGATCTTATCATCCATTAATTGTATGAATTAAGAATCTACTGTAAATCAATAATTAGTGAACTACCCACGCAGATGTTCTTTATTTTAGTAATTCGATGTTGATAACGATTTATAAGTAATCATAAATGTGCTTGCTATACTACGGCGACTTAAAACCATTTCTGCGAACCAAATATTTAGTTTTGATTATTTCCATCTTCACCGCTTGCTTCATCAACAATCTTTGCAAATAAACATAGAAACACCTATCATATATAATGTGAAGTAAGCAGTTATCGCATTGAAAATTCCTCGTATAATGTCTCCCATCGGTTCTGTGCCCCTCAACACGATATATTTCCGCATTCTGTTCGTTTCTTTCATTTGATTTTGTCTTTCTTATCAAACTGTGTAATGTATGTTGTATCGAACAGCCAATCTTCTAGATAGTTTTCCATTAATGTGGGGCATCTTCCAAAAGTTTTATTCTTACAACTAAACCGTTCCTTATTTTTATCAATGACCTTACTGATGTTTCAGAAGTTTCTGTAACGTTATTCATACTGACGGTACAAATATTTAAACCTTATTTAATCATAAGGCTGACAGGTCCGACGAAATTTTCAGCTGTTTTCGAAAATGAAATAAAATCTGTTTTTTGGGGGCGGGGACAAGTTGTGTAAGAAATGTCTTACAGTGTAACCCGGATATAAGAGAGTTGTCTTATATCCGGGTTTGGTCTATTTTGTTTAGATAAGTATGGCTCTAATTTGGGACCAGAGAAAATCTCTCTTATATCAGGGTTTCTTTTATACCCGGGTCTCTTATATCCGGGTTACACTGTATTAATCTTAGTGACTCAAAACGAAAATGTCCTCTATTAATCATCTTAAAGAAACGTTCTTTGCCTTCCATTATCAAAGCTTATTATTCTAACTTCAAGGAAAGTAACTCATTGCAACTTGTTGATCTCGTGACACGAAGTGGAATGTTTATATCGAATTAACAGCTAAGTCTGCCGCTACAAATGTTGGTTCACTGTGTCCTGCTAGACACATTTTTCTCGCCATTAATAAGTTTAACATTCCTCCATTCATCGAATATTTCTCACCTATCTGGTCTGGCGATTCTGTTTTTACATCTAGAGATTCTTGACAAAATCCAAATAGTTATAGGTAACATTACTAATCGTTACCTGACATCTCGAATTCTGTATCTCGCCCACCGTCTTCTCTTTGACTCTTCAATAAATATTTTCTTGGTAATTGTTCACATGGGCCTTCATTGGTTCCTTGACATCACAATTTTAAGCGCTATAGTAGATTAGCGGCTAGGTCTCAAGTCCACTGTTGAAATTGCTAATTGTAATTTCTTTTCTTATAGTTTTATCATACGCACATCTCGTTTGCGGAAGTAACTTGTTGTTTTATGTCCACAATGATCTGCCGAATTTCAAATTCAATGTCAATCGCCTCTTTCTTTTCCGTGTATCTGGCTCATTTATTCTTCCTTTCTCAATAACCCCTGGCATCTTACTGGCTTTTATTGCCTTCCTTAAGGTAGAAGGATTAAAAGAAAAAGAAAGCTCATTAAGTAAACATACACTTGCTTACAATTGCCTATCATAAAATAGTGCCAGAAAGAAACAAGCTTTATTATTATAAGAATCAGTAGAGTGAAGAGGTTGTTACGGCGACAGGTTCCTAAATGGAATGGGCATCAAACCAAAGAGTGAAATAAAATGTAGTTTAGATTTAATTTGAATAAAATGCTTATTTCATATTTCATCTGTTGTTACTTATTTAAAATGTTTCCTTATTAACATTTATGAGTAGATTAATCCGGTCCGTTTGAATCTTTATTCCTAAACATGGCTTCTCCAGCACAGGAGGATCTCCATATCATTAGAAACTTTTTTTGTTTTTGTTTTTTCTTACACTCTGCTTTGACGTTTAGTTGTATGTGATATATATATTTTCTCTGCGTAGAACACTTTTATATATAATTTTGTGTATGTCTTAGTAGTATAAAAGTCATCAAGAAATTGGTCCAGGCTATTAGCAAACCGCTGCACGTCACTGATAGGGAGATAGCATAGTGAGGCGCCAAGCACATCTTCGTGGAGCGTATCTGTAAGTTTGTGTCTGCAATTTCGGCTGTGCAGCTCACTATACTACATTGTTTCAGAAATAGACAAGCATTATCAATAATCACACAGACGCCAACTGGCTGTTACTTTGTGTGAAAGTTCTCTAGTCTAGCGACTTTAATTTCATTTTACGATTTCATTCCCTTCACAAATCGCTAGAAAACCGGAACCGGAACCTGAAAACTGAAGCCATTGTTCTTAAATAGCCTCGTCAGAACGAGACTTTCACATGGATGTCATAAATGGCACCAAATTCTTTCAGTGTCTTTCAATGTCTAAACTCTCAACTGTAGATGAAAACCTTTCTCAGATCAAGGATAAAAATGCTTTTGAAAGCATGAAACATGTAGGTCTTAGCGAAGACTCTTTTACTATGAACATTATAGACTGACGCTAAATAAATCTCAAAGAACTACACTGAATAAGAGAAATCAAATCACTTGAGGTTTTCGGTAACAACAAGAAGTGACATTGGTATCACATTTAACTCGAAGAGAGAATAATATCATAGATACGGAAATTCCACGTCACAAACACAAAAGTCAACGAAATAACCCCTCCATTAATATTTAAAAGAGCGTTAACAGATACTGAACTTGAGAAATCTATTTTTCTGAAAAATTATTTTATTATAAAATTAATCTGACAGCATCACTAGCTGATCTGTCAATGAGAGCCGAATGTTTTCTTATAAGAATTGCCTAATATTACCAATAACATTATGAAAGCATAAGTTAAGACTTCTAAATAATCATACGTAAGCCTTTCTTGTTGATGAAATCTGTAGTGTGCTGATATTTATCCCCACTGTGTATCTTCTAAATCTAACCTTATGCCAGAAAGATGCAAGCTTTTTAAAATAATCATGCAGGCGCCTAACATATCGTGATAGGATTAAATGGATCGATTGACATGTATATATATATATATATATATATATATATATATATATATATATATATATATATATATATATATAACAGAGATACCACCACTAATAATGATAATAATAATAATAATAATAATAATAATAATAATAATAATAATAATAATAAGAAGAAGAAGAAGAAGAAGAAGAAGAAGAAGAAGAAGAAGAAGAAACGATCCCGGTAGATAAACACAACATCCATCGGTTACTAAAGTTTACAGGACTAAAAGCAAATGCTTGGGTATTTATGAAGGCTGCACTGACCAGAATCCTATTCATCAAGAATCACTGGGCAAATATAATAAGAAATATTTCATAGCCAATATATAACTTACGTGAACAGCATGTGGAAAACGTTGACCACTTAATATCTGGCTGCCCTATTCTGACACAGAAGGAATACAAATAAGGTCAAGATAAGATTGACCAGAATATACCTTGGAAGATATGCCAAAATTTGTGTGCACCATATGCTGAAAAACCATTTGAACATTAACACGATTAGATGAAGTCACCATGACCGAGATAATTGAAGTCTTTGTTAGTGACTTTGTAAATATAAAGATAATGAAGACGATGTGGCGACAAAAGGACACGTGAAGACCAATAACACGAATATTTCATTAATTAATATTATGTTTCTTTTCACTCCTGTATTTCATCAATAATTCTCGGGTGATGTGTTTGTGTAAGGCGCACGGCCCGATTGTCCATTACGTGGACCCATGCATCCTCGTGTGATGTGCATACGCTCACTGCTGAAATTTATTCATTCTTATATACATATATATATGTGTGTGAGTGTGTGTGTGTGTATGTCTGTGCGTGTGCGTGTCTGTGTGTTTGTGTGTATACATATATATGCACACAAACGCATATATATATATATATATATATATATATATATTAATAAAACCAAAAGATCCAAGAACAACCTACCTAGGTTTCACCAAAACGGATCTACACACACGCACACACAAATCTATCTATGTATCTATCTGTCTGTCTGTCTATCTATCTGTCTGTCTGTCTGTCTCTCTCTCTCTCTCTCTCTCTCTCTCTATATATATATATATATATATATATATATATATATATCCTTATTCAACTGTTTCCCTGTTTTCCTCATATATATATATATATATATATATATATATATATATAAAACCAAACGATCCAAGAAAAACCTACCTAGATTTCACCAAAACGGATCTACACAGACACATATATCTATCTATCTATCTATCTATCTCTCTCTCTCTCTCTCTCTCTCTCTCTCTATATATATATATATATATATATATATATATATATATATATATATATATATATATATATCCTTGTTCAACTGTTTTCCTCACACGCGCACAGATCAAGAGAAGTCAAACCCACAGGTGCTCACCTCTAGAGTCAGAACTGACAACGTGTGAATAATGGCTTTCTTGATAAGTGAAATTGAGTCCGGACTGATCAGGAGACGTACACGCATTACATAATTCTTCTGATCCCCATAACTGAGCCTGGTAGTATGGATATAAATAGTCGTAATGAGAATCTGGATTGAGTGATTACTGAAGGATTAACCGCGACGAGATACCTCTAGATATAGCGTAATAAGGAAATCGAAATCCCTAAATAGAATTATTGTTTCAGTTTGAACAATTACCCGAATCGATATATTCCCGACGAAGATCGGAGTGTACAACGATCGAAACGTTGTGACATGCCAACAATGACGAAGACATAAATCCAACTATACATAATGCAAATATCGAGAAACCCGTTAAATAGCAAAATCTTACTGTAGATAAGAAATTGAGGTAAACAATATCAACAACTATTTACACTATTTACATTGCTTGGACTGTTGTCATTATCTTTATTGTCACCTTCACAACGTTCCGGTTGTTTTACCCCCCGGCCTTCTTCACGTGATGTTTGTTAGAATTTCGAACAGAACACTTTTAATTCTCGGGGGTAGATTGTTCAAATTCCACATTCCATACCTTTAGATATCTCAGTTTTTAATTAATGCCCCTTTATAACACGGCCTTCTAATTTTTTTCACTGAAATACATGGCCCGGTAGATAAAAGCGTTGGTTGAGTAGTGACTTGAAGCAAAGAGTTCAATCCCTTGTATCAACAGAGAGAACAAAACTTGGACAGTTGAGTTATCGGGGGAATTAGTTAAAAAGTGACAAATCCAATCTAATCCGTGAACTAAATAAAGGGTTTGATTCGAAATTCCAGCAAATATCACCTGAAGAATACAGAAACGTACAACTGCTGAAACATCGCCTGTGTGACAATAAAGATGAGGACAATAGTCTGAACAATAGTTCCATTTCAGAAATATTTGAGATATGTCAGCAACCTTTGCGTAAATTCTCTTAACAATATTGCCAAAAGAAGCTAACAAATATTATTGAAATCTGTCATAAATGTTCGGAACAAAAATAGACAATTGAGGAATCATTGTACAAAATGAACGTCCTGTGTGTGACAAGAAACTACATTCAGCAATCCCTCTGATCGGTAGGTTTTGAGTAAGGTGAAACCACCTCTTGATTGCAGTTGTTCCCAAGATCACACTGATCCAGGCTGGTAGCACCTGTTAGGGTCCCAAATTTGGGCAAATATTTAAACCCTTAAATTGGGGTCAGACACTATGAAAGTATCAAAAAATGTTATAGTGAACATATAGTAATAAAAATTACCAGTAATAGATTTCTGTAAGGAAAACATTACCAGCAATATAATTTTTTAAGAAAAAAAATATCAGCAATACATTTTTTTGCAAAAGAAATTACTAATGCTCGCAAGAAAATTAAATTTCGGTATTAAAAAATCCAATAGTTTTATATATAGGAAAACAAACCAAACCAAAATATGCAAAATGATGATGATAAACGGATAATACAATATTAATGATTAACGGTAAAGGGATAAATATTAATTATAAAAATACCCAAATTAACGAAGAAAATGGTGTATACATTTGAATTCTTGTAACAATAAACATTTCACCAATCAGTGCAAATATATCATTACCGGTTATGTTGAAACTAAAATAGATAAAACGTTAAAAGAAAATTAGTTGTATTCATAAATAAACATGTGATACTTTAAATCAATTCTTCATTGTATGAGGTTTCTTCCGAAAGTTTTCATACTGAATATAATCCATTTCATAGCGATTCAAAACTAGTCAAATTCCCTTACAACACAAGGCCTGCGTATTGAGTCATATATAATTTATGTTTTTGTTAATCTACAGAATTCTTCTAAAAATAAAACATCTAAATTTTACTCAATTATATACTCACCGTTATTTACAATGACTTGTTGGCACTAATCAGATAGCTCTTTGATATCTCTTGTTTGAAATTACTCAGGTTTTGATGTGAAAACATTTCCGACGAACACTCGAACCTGGTTTAAATTTGAGAAAGTATTTCTCATCGAATCGTTTTATAGTGATCGAAAGACGTCATAAGCGATTGGTCGCGGTTAGCTAAATATAGTAGATAAAGAAGAACAGACCAACGGAGTTCCAAAATTGTTCTTGTACTTTCATTGCGATAGTAGGGCTTGTGTTATGGATGAGGACGTCATTATTCCTCTTGATGACCGAAGAGTTCTTTTCCATCAAATATTTATTGACACGTTGCAGCCACTGGACGTATAAATGTGCATTTAGTATCCCATTGTGTTTTGAGAGCTCTAAATGAGTATTAACCCCAATGATCCTCCCTCCGAACATAGAATATTACCTTTCTTGTCTGGAAGGCAGATTTCTCTGCTCTGTTCTGGAGGTGTATCCTTGTCAATCCATTGTCTTTTTGCGTTAAATATTGCCACCTCTTAGTATACTCAAAACATAATCTAAACTGCCATGTATTGTTAGTTGTTAGGGTGAGACATTCGCCATTACACTTGGTTGCCAACATCGGATAGGACTGATGACTCAACCGAATGTATTATAAAATTTGAATATTTTCATTGATCCCGATATGTCGTTTTTTGTGATTACATTTCAGAAGCAATAAAAAGTTGAAGCAACTGAGCAGTTATGATGAAAATCAAAAACTAAAAACCATATTTTATATTTTATTATCCTGAAAGAGATTATGATCTCTGATCGTGTGTCAAATGTCTGCCATGAGGAGAGCCGCTCGAACATGACGATCAAACGTTGACCTGATGTGTGGCGTCTGAAGAGCCTGCCACATGAAATTGGACAGTTATTGGAAAGGGTTATTATCAAAAAATAAAATAAATAAAAAACAAGATTTCTTTTCTTGTTGCCATGTTAGAAAGAATATTGATGTCAGATGAAATGAACGAAATTTTCCCGAAACGTTCAAATCCTTGGTACCAGGCTCTTCTTCGAAGCCGATCAAAAGCAGAAACAAGGTGCAATTTTCCTCACCAATTATTGAAACTCGGTGGAAAAAATCACTTTGATTCTAGCTATAAATGCCATGGAGTGACACTTTGATCCAAAGCGGAATTTCAAGGGTGTTTCATTAAAACGGATCAAAGTCAGCAGTAAATACATCAGTATTATTGGTGAAAATTTATTTATTTCTCTATTGGAGCATGTTACTTACGCCGTGGCAATTATGCGTGAAAAATAAAACCACCCAAATGTCCACCAAGACTTCGGCACCACATCTTCATTCGATGCTCAAATTTTTTGATGACGTCTCTTCATAGTTGCTCCTCTTTCTCACAAATATGCCTTATTATCTCATCCTTAAGATGTTGAATTGTTGTTGGATTGTTCGCATAGACCTTACTTTTGAGCTGACCCCAAAGGAAGAAATCTAAAGGCATCAAGTCACATGACCGTGTTGGCCAATTGACTTCGCTGTTTCGAGAGATGATGCGACATGGGAACTTCTCATTCAAATTCTGTTTGAACGTCCATTTTCGTAATAGGCTTCGATAACTTTAACACGTTGTTCGAGTATTAATCTTTCCATGTTTGAAATTACTAAAGACTTAAGTTGTTAAATCTGAAGTAAAAGTAAAAAGATATCATTAGACGCTTAAACTTACTTCTCATTTCAAATCGGTCCAAGTTATTGGAAAACTCTTTACAAATATTTTGATCCTAGGAGAATATACCGACACAGCGGTAATTAATCTTATTTTTTAACCGGTGATATGCTAGTAACGGTAATATTTGTTAAAGTTGGAGTTACAAACAATTGGCTGAGTCCTTCAATACGCCAGCAAGAAGGCAAGATAATGCGATCCATGGGAATTTGTTGAAAAAATAAAGGAGAGCACAAAATAATGGTATATGAACGTTGTGAAAACAAAAAGAAATATTTGTTATTATCAACTGGTTGCTTGTGCCCGAGTATGCTCGTCTATTAAATTTGCTAACTAATTTCAGTAGCAGACTCCTGTCCAGATATAATTGTGTTTCTTCAACATATAAGGCGGCTTCAAGTGCAACTATGACGATCGGACCCTAGTTAAAGTTTTTAAAGTGCGCAAACACTAGCGTGATAAATATTTTCGAATAAGGTGTGCTCAAAACGCCAGTCACGATAACTCAAGATTTAATACTTAGTGATCTGCTATGAGACGAATATTTACGTACAGTGGGGGGAACAAATATTCGTACACATATTAGGTTGGTGTAAAAATAATGACGTAATAATGTCGTTTTTTGACGTATTTTTTTAACGTCAACATACGACATTATTGCGTCATTATTTTTGCACCAACCTAATACAAATTTTTAATTTGTTGTATTTCCAACTAATGAATTAACATACTTTCCCTATAATTAGCTTTACACAGATACATAATAATTAAATATGCATAGAAAACAGAAAAAAATGATCGTAATGGTAGTATAATTTGACAGAATATATAGTACCATTTATTGAGTGAGCGGCCAGTACTTCACTCGGTTGAAATTTATAAAATCTTTCTCTTAAAACATGTTCTTAGGAAATCGGTGTCTCATGTCCAGTCGCTCTTATCGCTTTTTTTCAGTATCGATTCGGTCTTTCTTTCCTAACTTTCTGTATGAAACTGCGTGGGGCCTTAATTATTTTCTCTTACGTATGCTATCCATTTTAATTGTTGCTGCTGTCAGTAGTCTTCAAGTGATGTGGTTCTCTTACTTCATACAGTTCTTTATTTGTGATTCTGTAGCGCCAATCGACAATGTTCCAAAAAGTGTGATATCTGCCAGGATTTATTCGCTCAAGGACTTTTTCATCATTGATCTTAGTAAGCGGTTGTGTAAAACTAACAATTTAGATATTTCTGAACGGTTTTGGCGCCATGCTTGATATCTTTATTAATGTTTCGATCTTACGAGGCTATTTAAGAACATGACTCGAATTTTCAGGTTGATGCTTTGGTTTCGTAGTAGTATGCGGTGTGGCTCAGGCTATTCTAAGTTCAATTACTTTTTTTATCCTATACTTTTTTAAAACAGATCCATATCCGAAATAGTTACTAATTCCAGAAAATTAATTTTTATGATGGATTTAGGCTAGGGGCTATCACTGCATTCATTCCAATTACAGATCACAATCCCGACTACGTGTATAGTACGATCCTCACGGAAACACAAATATACTATGCATATATTTATTCAATAAATATCGTCTATTTTAAGGGCACAAACAATTATAGCTCTCTACTGTTTTCCCTTCTGGGAATTGCCGATATATATTTGGCAAGATTGTAGAATGGTGTCTTCTTGCCTTCTTCTAAAGTGGATGCCACGCAAGGCTAGATGGTACATTTCTGCTTCTATAACTAGATGGAGAAGCGATGGATTTTTGATCTCCTAAAGGAATTAATGCAAATGTAAACTCCCCTGATTAAGGTAGAAATGTAAGTCGGCTCACCGTTGTCAATTCATACGTCGATAACTATTACACAAATCGCATATCCAGCAATGATAAATTAATTATATTAAAGGATTTGGCGTTACCCAAAGCATGGCTCACAAGACTTCTTATCTGAAATGATTAGAGCCGTTAACATGTATATGACTTGTCTTGGTGAATTAAGTTGGGCTACTGTAAAAATAAATTTCAGGACCAGAGAGTTGCTTTTCAATTACTTCAGTATAATCAGTTGGACTCGTCTCATACATACTATATTAAATCTCTCTTCATCTCCAGGATAAGTGATAGTGTTGGCAGACGCAGAGGTTTTTTTTTTATTTTTTTTTTAAGGATGAGGCAGTCCAAACTGAGTTACCTGGTATGAAAGTATTTATACGTGGACTTTTCATGCTATATTATACCCTGTTTTTTATTAAAATCTCTCAGCATATGACCCACATTTGCTTGTAAATTCTGTGCCCAGTAACTGACTGGTGTCCATGATGAATACGTTGGAATTTGTATATTTGTAGCAAAGCCTCACTTATTGAAGTGCTGTACTCTCACTCAACAACAACAACAATAATAATAATAATAATATATTGTATAATTTAAAACAAAATTTGATTTTATACGACGGCGTGTAAACAAGTTATAAGCCCAAAACAATTTCAGTATCGCACTTACCAAATATAAGAATATTGATTTGAAGTGGTTCTGATTGAGAAATATTAATCATATCCACGCCTATTTATCAGTTACGCATCCTGATCACACCTTTTAGCAAAAAGATATCACCTTATGTTAAGATGTGCTGATAGTTGACGCCAAATAAGAGAACGTCATATCTCATTAATAAGTAGAATAAATCAACTTTTTCATGCATAAAAAGATTTTTCTTTTATTCTTGTTCTGTGTCGTTGGATATTTCACCTTTAAATTGTTGAAGAAACAAACTTCCATCTTACACAAAGCAATAAAGGGAAATGAACCTATAAAAGTCGAGATTATTATACAAAACATATGGACAATGCAATTGCAAAACTACTTAAATACTGATGCAATTAGACGCGTGTATACTCATAATAGTAATTAAAGCAGCTAATACTATAAACATGATACTGTACCAGTGATAAAATACCGTTAAGTGACTATATTTGGGCACGTAATAAAGCTAATAAACAAGGTGTAGTGATTAAGGACTACAAATATAATTATGTCAGTGCTGTCAGATAAAATATGTGTTAAATAATATGGAAAAGAAATAAATATAAATGTCTTGAAGTTGATATACTAAATGTGATATCTTAAAACTACAGTTATATGTACAATAATTGCAGTCCTGAGTATGATCAAAAAGTGTGAAGATAAGAATAACAAGGTCCCTGGTAGCCCCTGTTTACAAGAGATACAAAAATGTATTGTGTGGCAATGCTTATATACTAAAAAGATAATTATCAATGTAGCAAGCATAAACATTGAGCATGCTAAATATCACTTAGCATCAGAATTTCTAAAAGCAGAATGCATTTATTATGCTTTACTAAGGCCAGGTCACGGTAAGAAATTTTACTAAACTCTGACAATAATAATATCCTTATATGGCTATCGTGGCTAATTCACTAGTGCTAAAACAAGCATGGCTGTCATTCCTTCTAATCTTAATTGTGTGGAGGTGTATTACCTTCTGTAGTGGCTTATACCGTTTGTTTCATTGTATTAATGCCTCCAGTCAAACCAACAAAGCCACACTCTCTCTATTTCTTTTCACCAGGACTAAGTATTTCTTGTATTAACAAATGATACGACACATGGTTTATATTGGCTACTTTTATTGTCCCCCTGTATGAAAATTTTGCCGAATGCGGATCGGTAGCTGAGATAGTGAATGTAAATAAGAGAATTTTCTTATCCCACTCTTTGGTGACCAAGCTAAAATTCTGATTGAAGAATTTGGGAGGAAGAGACACTATCTTTGACATGAAATGCCGCGTTCATTGTAGTTACTAATTAATCAGTTCACTTACGAATAATTCATCTCGTCTATCCTGTATTGTCTTTCCTTTTTTGCGGGGCATGTTACCTTCAACTGAATCTTTCAAATATATTGTATTCCAGAAATAAGATAAATTTCTAAAAACCTGTATGGGTCATTATTAGTTAGATCTCTTTTTTCTCCTTAATCCATAATATTCAATTATTCATCTTTATTTTACATATGCATTGATACAAGTGTTAACCCGTATGATTTGTCTCAGTGAATTCATGATAAATATTCCGTTCACTGCCAAAATGTCCTTTGTCAGTTTCCTGAACATAACTAATTAGGTATTATACCTAGGGAACAATACATAATCCATCCTTTTTCACTAGCGTGAGTAATAGGCGATTATCATGAATAGAGGTCTGGAGGCTTGGGGTTATTTTTGTAAGCTTGAATGCTGAGGCAGCCGACGCAACTTGTTAATTACATGATGTTAACTGGGTTAACCGACATGAATGTATTTCTATCTGGGCTCTCTTTGCAAAGGTTACGCGCTGCTTACATATATGACTGCGATGAATGCGCATGATTAGCATTCTTTGTCTGTGTGCCATAGTAGACATATTGAGGTTCGTATATTTGTAGTCAATGTCACTTTATTGGATTACTGCTATCTCATTCATTGATAATATTAATAATAAAGGGTGTCCGAATAATGTAGACCGATTTTAAATGCGAATTAATTTTAAGCGTCCAATGTTTATTTTTTTTATTTTTATTTTTCTTTCAGATTTAACAACTTAAGTCTTTACCAATTTCAACCATGGAAGAATTAACAATCATATAATGTGTTAAAGTTATCGAAGCCTATGAAGAAAATGGACGTTCAAACAGAAAGGCAATGAGAAGTTCCCAGGTTGCATCATCTCTCGAAACAGCGAAGTCAATTGGCCACCACGATCGTGAGACTTGACGCCTTTAGATTTCTTTCTTTGCGGTCGTCTCAAAAGTAAGGTCTATGCGAACAAGCCAGTTCAACAGCTGAAGGATGAGATAATAAGACATATTGGTGAGATCAAGGAGCAACTAAGCAGAGACATCATCAAAAATTTTGACCATCGAGTGGCAGTGTGCCCCCGAAGAGTTGGCGGACATTTGGGAGAAATTATTTTTCACGCATAATTGCCACGACTTAAATAACATGATACAATATTGAAATAAATAGATTTTCACCAATAACACTGATTTATTTACTGCTGACTTTGATCCGTCTTAATAAAACACCGTTATATATATAATTCGTTTTAATGAAACGCCCTCTAGTACTACTACTACTACTACTACTACTACTACTACTAATAATAATAATAATAATAATAATAATAATAATAATAATAATAAAATATATGACCGAACATCTAGAAAGTAAAAGAGAGAAAACAAACGGAAATGAAAAAAGTGAATATAGTAACAAGGTTAAAACGAAACGACATATTTCCGTACTGCGCCAGTGTTAATTAAAAACTAATCATGATTATGACGAACAGAAAAGTAAGAAGAGTTAAATAGCTTAAAAGTCGAAAGCTAGAAAAGATGAAATCCTAGAATATCTTCGAGCAATGATCTATTCGATTTATTATTATTATTAGGTTGGTGCAAAAATAATGACGTAATAATGTCGTTTTTTTACCTATTTTTAACGTCAAAAAACGACATTATTACGTCATTATTTTTCCACCAAACTAATATTATTATTATTATTATTACCATTATTATTATTATTATTATTATTGTGCACGCACGGATAATTTCTCAAAATCATGTAAGAAAATATTTTCCCCGGGGCACCAACAAGATGAAAGACCTTTAATCAGTAAATGATAATAACTCACCAGTTATTTTATGCTAATTTATTTGAACTGCTTAGCTCATGATCGTTGATATAGTTACAAGAATACAGTTTATTTTGGTTACTGTATTCTCCCCTTTTTGATCAGGTTTCAAAAGAACCATACTCTCCAACCTTACACTGGAAAAGAATCTCCAGTTTCTCGTAAGCCAACCGACGAGTCATGAAAGAGAAATACACCTACATCGGCAACATTTACGGTCGGAACTACGACGGTGTCTAGTTCTAGGTATGGCGATAAACTGCATTCGGCAGCAAGAC
>OZ010573.1:108344567-108349567 GCA_963932145.1 Acanthosepion lycidas | reverse complement strand
ATCTGCATGCTAACTGTCAGTTTTCTACTTTAATACAATGTATAACTGGCCTAATTATTTTACGTGAATGAATGGCAGAGCAAGGTTTATGGGAGAGAAAATTTACTAAGGCCTACAAAGGAGAGGAAATTGTTGCTAGCCATGATTCCCAACATTTTGAAGGGACATAACACATAGAAGACCTGTGCTTATTCAGGAGTGAAATGCAATTTGAGTTACTGAGGCGAATACTGCATGATGGGAAATACACATAGGAACGTATCGTGACACTGAATCAGTTAAAACTAATTTAAAACTGCACAAAATAAATATATTGATCTTTTTAGAAACATTAAAACTATAATCAGTATTTAGTTTGGCTGGAGATATTGAATGCAGGTTCAGAGAACCTTCCTTTGCAAAACACTTGTTCACCTTTTGATGATATCCTGAAATGAATAAAAAAGGGGATGAGAAGTTAAGTCGTTTGTTCAAGATCCGCTGCCTACACCATAATTACATATTGGCAAATACGTCACATCTATTAGGAGATATAAATAGCGAATATTCTTTGATTTCTTATAAAAATGATGCCTCAATATGTCAGACTGTATTTTCCTCAATTTTCTCTGCCTCATTTGGTAATTACGGATAGAACAGCGGCTATTTTCGGGGAAACTGGAATCGAGACATCTCTCACAAAATACGTGAATATATTCTCCGCATCTACACCTTGGTCTTATAGCCTTGATTTGAAGTCTGTATAGAACATGGACTATACTGAATTGAAAATCGTGCAAAAGGTTATTGGTCCTGACCTGGCATCTCGACTTCAATTATTTTCCTATCGCCGTATCTTAGCATTCCGGTGTTTTGTTTTGTCTTCTTTTGTTTTTTCTATAAATATGTTCACAGTAATTGTTTTGATGAACTTTCCTCTATGATACCTAAACTTTATGACTTTAATATATATATATATATATATATATATATATATATGTGTGTGTGTGTGTGTGTGTGTGCGTGTGTGTGTGTGTGTATACATATATATATATATATATACATATATATATATATATATATATATATATATATATATAAACAGGGTGTCCATAAAGTTCGTGTGCACTTTAAATAATTTATAACTTTATTTGTATTTGCGATAGAAATAATTTGTAAGAAGGATTAGAAAGAAGTAAATCTATATTTCTTAAGGTTTTAGAAAGAAGTAAATCTATATTTTTAAGGTTTTATTGAAATGTTATTTAAATTTCCACATGTCCTCCATCATTAGTAATACAAAGGGTAATACGCTGGAAAAACAGAAAATATTTTTAACTTATCTAAAAATTGTTGCACATTTTGTGGCAAAGAATTAGTCAATAACTATAATTAAAACTAGGTCCATTAAAATTTATAACATTTTTTACAGATTATTTATTTCTGTCGCGAATACAAATAAAGACTCAGTATATATATATATATATATATATATATATATATATATATATATATATATATATAAGCATAGCAAAGACTCTGGAAACAAAGAACCTGCACACAATACATTCTTTACAATTAGTAAATACGCGAAGATCACAAAAAACTATATGGGAATTTAAAAACAAACAAAAAAACAAAACACAGCAAAAATATAATGCAAAATAAGGAAACAATCTCAACCTACAACAATAAATTCCAAAACGGTAAATTCTGCCGCGAGTAAAGGATAGCTATAATTACCTTCCCAGATAAAAATAAACTACTAAATAAACGATCAGAACTGATCACAAAATGCAGACAGGAAAACAAACTTTTACTACGTTATTCAAAAACGAACACCGAAAAGGAACAAGAATAAGCAAAAATAAATTTAATAAATAAACAAAAGCACATAAATTAATCCAATGAAATAAATAAGTCGAAAAGCTAAGTAAATAATAAGCAAATTTAGAAAACACGTACGTACAGATAAACACAAGAAAACGTAGTATTAAAAACCGACAATATAAAAATCAATATGCTGCCAACAATGTCAGTGCATTCGAATCCACAAATATTCCCACTCAATAGTTCCTAGAACAATTCGAAACCTTTACCTCCCAGCAAAATCACCGTTAGACTATCCACGATGCAATTCAATAGACTACCCATGATGCATAACTGGCCTGTATATATAAATAGTCGATCAAAAGGACAATGCACGTGGTTTGACGATTGCTTTTATCATGAAACAGAATTTCGCCTCTGGGTGTCGATTTAAATGTCAACATTTATATTTTATATTTATATACATTTTCTCCCTTATATTGATCCCTTTAACCCATAAATATACCATACCTTAAAACTATCTATCTATCTATCTATCTATCTATCTATCTATCTATCTATATATATATATATATATATATATAACCTCAGTAAATTAGAAGAAATAAAAACGATTTAAAAATTCGCAAACTAGCTAAACGAGTTTCTTCGATTTCCTTCACCTCGGGTTGGTCGCAATCTTTGTGGAGGTTATATACGTCTGTAACTTATGAGGTCACATTGATGGTTTTCCACAGACGTAAAAGTATAGAGACAGTGGACTGCACCACTACTGATATTATTTATTGAGTATATATATATATATATATATATATATATATATATATATATATATATATATATATATATATGAAGAGATATGCAGATCGTTCTTAAAATATATTTTCAACATCAAATCACAAATTAAAGAATTTAACAGGGACTCAGAAAATATAGTTTCGACAGGGATCCCTCTATATAAAAGAAAAAAAAACATTCCTCGACGAGTGAGTTTCACTTCTTTTTGTCTTCCTCGTCACAATTAAAAAATGATACAAGCGTGTTCGAAAATTCAAACTTTAAAATTTTTAAAATCTTTGTCTTTGTCATTCAATTTAGTCAAAAGGCTAATAATATAAAATATCATGAAACTTATTGAGAATATTGTTATTTTGTTGTCTTTTTACTACTCAAATTTCATTAACAGGTCTATTAAATCTACATATTAAAGAAGCACACACACACACACACATACACACACACATATATATATATATATATATATATATATATATATATATATATATATATATATATATATATATATATATATATATAAACGGTTTTCTGCCGACACAACCGAACTTACGCTCTGAATAACTAGCTAAAAACACGCATACAATAAAATAAATTTTAAAATCCATAGCCCATATACATAGTTTTATTACCCTACAAAAAATGATAACCCTTTATGAAGTCGTCAAATAACAAACGTTACGGCCTTTTTATATACACAAATCCCTTTCATAAAGAGATATAATAAAAGAATAAAATAAAAATTAATAAATAAATCTCCGTAGACGCTCAAGCCAGACTATGCGAAAACTTCCTCCGTCGTAAATTTAGCCAACACCACCTTACCCTGACCCGGCATCTATGAAAGTAACTCTATACTAATACAAATTATTAACACCCTACCCCTGCCTATTCTAAACAATCCGCCCTTGATGTTACCATGGAAATTTTTTATTTCAATTCTGACTATACTATTAAAACTCGTAAATTTCAGAAATAAGTCATTCCCAAAAAAGTTTCGCTTAAAGATGGAACAGAGCCTACTTTAACTCAAGTTAATTCAAATATTATTTTGAAGTTTTCGGCTCTTGTTTTGAAACATGAGACCTCTTATGTAGCGAGTTGGAATCATATTTTTAAATAAATAATATATATATATATATATATATATATATATATATATATATATATATCAAGAGAGAAAGAGAGAGAGAGATGAGTAAGATTGTAACCTGATATTTTATTAACGGAAATTTGATTTAAAATTTGTATTATGTATAGTTCTCCGCATGTTTTTCATATTCACCATCGACAAAGATACAATTTAAAGTGGGTGAGCAATGACCGAGCAGTTCAAAATAAGAAATAAACGACATATTCGAAGTCATAGATAGTAGGTTTAAAATCATGTACCGCCCTATATTATCTAAATTCAGGAACGGTTTACTCTTGTTAGAGGAACGCCTCCCCGATTAACCATGTCTTCATGAGTGTAGCTCTACTCACTACGCTTGACCAATTGCCCGTGTGTATGGTTAAATAACCCATAGTTGTGTGTGGATATTTTCAATTCAGAATTGCCTTTCTATATCGGATTCCACACAAGGCTATAGGACCAAGTACTAACTGCTATTTATCCATAGCTCGGGGTAGGAGAGAAGAGATGAATTCTTACCTGATGGATATACAACTGACTTACGAGCACTGACATGGATGGAAAATTAGTTTGTCGTGTAAAATAAATGCTTCATTTTTATCATTAATATACGTAGGTTTAATAAAGCAGTCATGAATGCATACATACATACATACATACAACACACAATCCAGCCCATATATATATATATATATATATATATATATATATATATATATATACGTGGCCTGACGATTGCATATAGCATGAAACAGACTGTCGCCTCTAAGTGTGGACTTATATATATATATATATATATATATATATATATATATATATATATATATATATATATATATGGGATAATGATACATAAAATAGTACATATCAAGAACAGTACTGAAAGATAAGTGTTGTGGATTCCGGGATGAAATTCGGTCTCAAATGAATGACAAACGCAGGAATGAAATATAACAAATAAATATATTTACACAATAATACAATTGGGGAATACTGTTAGTAAATCCAGAAACACGGTTAGTATAAATAATAATATATATAGTCTGGTTAATCCAGTCTCGAAGTAGGACTTCCTTAGAGTCTACGTACTGGTAACTGTGACTTCTACAAGCGGTTACCTCACACTATTACTCTACCTCCAACTCAATCACAATCACTGCTCTCACTGTATCCGCTGACTGACTGACTCTGGCTCACTAGGTTTGACTAGGTCTGCTCTACGTTTGTATTGAGCTCTTTTTAGTTAGCTGTTTACTCGTGT
>OZ010573.1:108284567-108339567 GCA_963932145.1 Acanthosepion lycidas | reverse complement strand
TGTTTTTTTGTTTTGCTTTTTTTTTAATAAAATAATTAATAAGAACACAAGATTATAAATGTTACCGTTCTTTCTCTTTACATATATATATATATATATATATATATATATATATATATATATATATATATATATATATATCTTGTTACTCGCTTCTGAATACAATCGCCTGCTGGTAAAAGACTTCCCCACAGATCCTATCTTTTACGACAATACGGAATGGATTTTATTTGTCATTTCTGGGAAAGGCGCTTAGTTTTGCTTGGTCAGCAGCTGAATAAGGTTAGTTCGCTCAAATCTTCGGCCACGAAGACTTGTTACTTTGTGGGAAGAAAACCAACGATCGCTTCGGAACAATTCTGTCTATATAATTTCACTAACAAACTTTTATCTGTTCCTGGTCAAGAATTGTCCTCCGTTGCTGCGCGCTTGCATCGTCTATCTAGGAATGTGGCACTTGAAAGAATTTCCCTTCAACAATCCAAGAAGGCTAAGTATTTCAAACTATCTCTCTCCGTCCACTTTTGAACGTATGCAACCGTATATCCCTTCTGTGAGCAACGAACTCGGTTACCTTTGTTTTAAAGATGTTTTAATATTATTTTTGTCAGATCATTTAATATTGTATTAACATTTCCTGTTCATGACAATTCATTGAAACTACGGACTTTAATCATGGCTGATTTATTTTCCTGAAACGAGCTACTGACACAACTTCAAGCGTGTAAATTCGTAAATAAATTCCTTATCGTGTTTTGTTAAAAATTACCCGTGTGCTTCCTCTTCCTTCTCAGCTTCCATTAATCTTCGCGGTGTGGGTAAATCAACTGTCCCATTTAACCGCGAAGCGCCACTCCACTATACACTTAAATAAACCCAATAATAAAGCTCTCGCTTTGTTCGATGTCGAAGGCTTCTGTAAAAAATCACAAAAACAGTATGTATGCAAAATTATATTATTCGCCCAACCTCCAAATATTAAACCAACAACATAAATGTCTTTTATCACCAATAACTTTCTTTATTATTCATGTTGATATTTATATACAGGCAATGTGGAAAGTTATGAGCACCGCCTCTCTTCCTTCATTTTTAACAGAAGATGATATTTTATCAATTTTGAAAAAAAAAAAACTCTGTTCGATAAATGAATGACGGATTCGTATTAACGAAGTACCTAAATGAAATAAATGTTTCAAACAATAATTTGGGCAAAAGAATTTGTTCCCTACTTCATTCAGTCAGTTATGTACCATGCGTGATACACGTTTAGGCGATCATGTATCTTTCGATACATGACTGACGAGGCATATTTTTTTCCGCAGTAGTTTGCCATTTCTTTTTGCGGTAGACCAGTTGACATCCAAGGATATAGAACCCGGCCTGTCCTGCTATTTACCAATAGCTGGGGGGAAAAGAGGATTCATACCTTTCCCAAGTGTATTAGCACGTAAGTAAATGTAATGGATTCGACTGGAATTCGAACTCGGCTCTCAGACTCCTCAATCCGAGGTACGCCAATTCCGTGCATTGAAGCTTTTGTAAAATTTAATAGTCATAGCATTTTCTTTTTTCTTTTTAAACGTAAATTATTGTCTTCTTTATTATGAAAATTAAGTGTGTAAAATTAAACACACAGATATAAATAGAAGGATGTAAAATTATTAAAAAAACACAAAAAAAACTATAAGACGCGCCAATATTTAAACAATATTTTATAAAACAAGCATTTACAGTTTTTGTCCTACATCTACTTTTGGGATTCTTGTGGTGTCAAAGATGTCGGTTCGGAATCAGAAATCGGAGAGCAGAGTTCGGATTCTGGTGGAGTTCATTACCTTCTCTTATGTAAAAATACTCTTCGGAAAGTTATGAATCTCTCTCCATATCCCTTTCCCCAGCTGTGGATAGAATAGCAAGACAGATTGGCCCTGTATCCTTTGCTGGCAACCAGTCTATCATAAAAGGGTAATGGCAGCCTATTGCGGGAAAATATTCTGCCTAATTAGTCATGACTCGAAACAGACATCATCACCTAAGCGCGTGTCATGTTAGTGACAAATAAAAATAAATTTTAAAAACTTCTAAAAGAAGAAATTACACAAACCATGCTAATATATATATATATATATATATATATATATATATATATATATATATATATATATAATATAAATATATATATATAAATATATATATAAATATATATATATAAATATATATATATATATATATATATATATATATATATATATATATATATATATATATATATTATTTAATTTAATATAATATAATATAAAAGACTCAAACACTAATATTCTATAGTGTTTGAGCCTTTTATTTTATGTTCTTACTCTGTCCTGGACATTGAGTTCTACCTAGATTCTATCCTCTTGGGAATTTATACACACACATATACATACATACACACACACCCACACACACACACACATATATATATATATATATATATATATATATATATATATATATATATTATAAATTCATGAATCATTCCTACAAAAACACAAACATAGAGGTTAATGATTTAAATGGCGAGAATACATCGTCGCAAGCTTTATAAATAAGATACATCAACCCGGAACCTGTGTATGAAAGATATGATCCCCGTTTATAAATTCCAGTTGCATAAGGTCTTTTAATTATTTACAAGCTTTCGTCTGTTCCTACAGACATCATCAAGTATGGAAGTAGATTTTGTTCTTGTTTTAACTTCTCAGTAATAAGTGGACAACGAAAATAGAGATGTAATCCGAAAAAATGCTATGAGAAATGTGTTATTGTTTTGGAACGTGCGGTTCCAACGCTCAGTTTGAATTTATATTTTAAGATTGTGCGTTTTTGTACAAATATAGCAATAAGATAATTCTTTTTTTACTGGTAGATTTTCCGAGGATGTGGCATGAACTATATTGTTCAATAATTACAGTAATGTCGCACTTATTATCCGTGAGTTGCACGTTGGATCAGTTATTTTAATTTCAATTAAAAGGCGCAAATATAATTTATAAATTCATGAATCATTCATACAAAAAACAAATATAGAGGTTAATGATTTAAATGGCGAGAATACATCGTCGCAAACTTTATAAATAATATACATCAACCCCGAACCTGTATATGAATATGATCGCCGTTTATAAATTCCAGTTGCATAAGGTCCTTTTAATTTTTACCAGCTTTCGTCTGTTCCTACAGACATCATCAGGTATGGAAGTAGATTTTGTTCTTGTTTTAACTTCTCAATAATAAAAGGACAGCGAAAATAGAGATGTAATCCGAAAAAATGCTATGAGAAATGTGTTAAATCTACAAAAGTAAAAAAAGAATTTTCTTTTTGCTATATTTGTACAAAAACGCACAACCTTAAAATTTAAATTCAAACTCAGCGTTGCGACCGCACGTTCCAAAACAATAACACATATTAACAATACGTTAGTACAGCACCGAATATATTCATGTTCAAGGCACATATTATATTATCAATTAGAAAATCTATATTCACGTAAAATTATATGAATATAAAAATGCTTCCATTATTTTTTTATATCTTCAAGGATGCTTGAGACCGTTAATATTTCGCATGTGTAATGAGCAAGTCTACTGTTGTATGAAACCAAATGTAATTACCAATCGAGCGCGGTTTGAACTGACCTTGATACCTCGATTCCGTCCCATGTTCTTGGGGGATCCTATCACATTGTTCAATGCAAGCGGCGCCCAGATACGTTGCTATAAATCGAGATCTGAATGCAAGAATTGGCTTTTAAGAGACATCATCCACATTCCTTTCTGTGGCTCTCTTTTAGTATGTTATTTAATAAATCAGAAAATTTAGCAGCTCTTTGAAAACTAAAGAATGTTCTATGCATATAACACGAATGAATATCATGCCGAAAGCTCAAGTGGATAACAGACATATCATTGATATATTTACGTTGAACGGAGGAATGATGTCGGCACACTTCAAAAAACGTACGCGCTCGAATAGTTCAGTATACTGATTCGAATTAAACGTACTCGACTGAGTCTGCACTGGTTCCTGTACGATCACCGAAGTTAAGCAACGTGTAGCCTGGTCAGTACCTAGATGAATACCAGATGTTGTAAGCTTGCATGTGCGGATGGCCTAATGGATAAAGGCGGAATAATAAATAAAAAGCCTAGTTCCAGTTCCAGTTAGACTCGTTATATTCACTTACACGCAAATTCCTTTGGGAAAGGTATGTATCCACGTACATCTTCTCCCACCCGAAACTTTGGGTTAATTAGTAAAACTTGTAACACTAAAACCCATAGTACCTCCAAAAACAAATTTGGTACAAAATATATTTCGGCATTAAATAATCCATAGAGATTGATATGCCGTAAAACATGAACAATCAATAAGTCGACTGAGGCTAGTATAAAACCAGTCTGGGTAGCAGACAAAATATATATATTTTTTTATACACTTTAATTAGTATAATAGATGTGTGACTTATGCAGCTGGTATTGGAGTGGGAATAGATATCAGCGAGCCAATTTCAAATTTCCACCATAACTGTCTAGAATGCTTTTGTTTGTTCCTGAGGATATTTTTCCAATTTCTTAATAGTGTTAGTTTATGAAGAATATTTTACGCCTTTACTATGCACATTAAAAATTCTGTGGATTATTTTCTAGCGACTGTTACTACAAAAAACTGATTCTCAAATTTCCGGGCCTGCTTCATTTTTACATGCCCGACTTGTAACTCGTAAAATGGAATTGCCCTTTTGCTGACAACTATACTTTAAATCTTCATACAGTTAATAGTTTTCCTTTGTTCTTTATTTTCTCGGCAATACTATTCAATAGTTGCTGTTTTTCTTTTATTTTCCTTTCAGCATCGACGCGTATGTTCTGTGGCAAATCTCGTGCTAATTTTGAGAACCAAATGCATACATCACTTCTACCACCTATGACTTAGATACACTCCTATACTAGAATCTTGAACCTTGAGTGACAAGCAGTCTGAGAGAAGAAAAACTCCGAATTAAAACCATTCGAGAACGTAAAGGAAAGTTCTTAACTGTCTTTCACCAGAGGTATTGGTAATTTATAGTTAATAAAAAGAACATAGTGGAGAGCCATGATCGCTGAGTCCTGAAGGGACATGACATTAGAAAATATCAACATAAAAAAATAGGTTCATGGTAATTGTTCTGCTGAACTTCCCACGCTGGTATCTAGACTTTATGAATTTAAGCGCAGTACTAGATTGGCGGTAAAGTCTCATCATTTTACAGTTGAAAATGCTAGATGTAAGTTCTATGCTAACAGTATCTTCTGTCGCACTTCTTTCTTGTGGAACTCTCTACCGGTTTCTTACTTTACAGTAAAGTTTAAAACTCGAAAATTTAAATGCAATGGCAATCGTTATCATCTGCCTTCATAATTGTTCTTTTATTGTTCTCTCTTCTTAATGGTTCTTTTTTTTTTCATATTCTCTAACAGTCAGTAACCCAATGAGTCTTAGTGGCTTTTTTGCCTTGCTTAGTGTGAAATGGTTAAAAAAAAGACAAAGTATCCCCAAATATCTGCACAGTGAGGACAACACTCAATAGCGACACTCTGTTTCATGCTTAAACATAAACTTATTAGTCTGAAGATTGTGTTTAAGCCTGAACCAAAATGTCGCCGCTAGGTGTTGACAACACTGCCTACCTTTGCATTTATACACACACACACGCACACATACAGAGGTTATATATAATTATCTTGATGTACTCGAAAAATTCTGAGTAATAATTTAAAAGCTAACCGGCTTGCTCTAAAACTCAATTAGTAAAGTCTTCACTGTTATAATTGTGACGTTTAAGTTTTCAATTAGTATCCATAATTCATCTTTATTTTGTGTTTATTTTATTCTCGTTGAGCAAAATTGATGATGTATAAATACTTGGTTGTATTATGGATAGTATTTGTCGAAATTTTTCAGCAATAAATTTCTTGGTGTACAGACACAACAGAGAAAAGAGGTTTGCGGATATAAACTAGTTACTACTTTTTTTCTCTCGACTGATAATAAAAGCGAACACATTGCTTAAAAAGTATTGCAATTCCCTTTTTATGCTTGGCATATACTGTGAAGCGCTCATTTTATATCATTAATATTTTGTAGAAACAAGAATGCGTGGTTATCAAGAAAAAAGTTGGAAAATCCCGACATGCGTGTGCAAAGACTAATACAGTCTAACTTCGTATGCAATGACGGAACTCACATTGAGTGATCATTTTATCAGATTGTACCACATACTCTCTGCATTCTAGGTATATATGTTTACCTGTATCTCTGTAATGCAAGTTTTAATTAGACGCCTTCTTTTTTATGCATTCTTGACGGTCACACAGTCTTATACAACAGTTACAAAGCCTTATATTTTCACATTATCTCGCTGCTTCAATTCTCACGCCGTGATATAAATAATACACGAGGTAGAAAAAGACCTACGAAAAAGACCGTCATTAATATTACAAGCGTACCATAATTTAGGCGCAAACGTTCTCTGAAACGATTGCTGAAATAAAAACAATCAGTCAATTATGTCAGATAAATCACAAAGGTCTGCTCTTGTTACTGAAGATGCATTAATATTCTCACTAAAGTGAAAGATAGGGAAGAATTCATGGGCATACAGAAGGTCATATAGAGAGAAAAAGAGTTGACTCAGCTGAAGCATTGCGTCTATATAACTAATGACAAAGAGGACTGATATATAACCTGTGAAATTCATACAGAGAATGAATAATAGATTTATAGAATATTATGAAAATCTGATGATGGATGAAGGTATAATAAAAATATATGAAAAGAAAGGAAATTGGAATTAGGTGTGATCGAGTTATACATACATATATATATATATATATATATATATATATATATATATATATATATATATATATATCCAAACATATACATTGTTTAAACTTTGCTACATAGGGCAAGAATATTCGTTATCGAGGATGAGGCTGATATCGTTAAAGAAATCTGCACAACATAGGGTCTGTCAGTTTCACACCTCAATTCAGGCTTCGGATTCGGGTGATGTTCTGAAGGTGACACTGAAGCGTTAAACCGAGAGTCACCATACAGAGTTGATACCTCTGTCCACATGTCTATATATGTATATCAGTCTCTCTTTCATTTCTCTTTCACTCACACACACTCTCATTCCACACATATGCATATTTATATATATATATATGTATGTGTGTGTGTGCGTGTATATATATATATATATATATATATATATATATCTGTGTGTGTACTTGTGTGTGTGTGTGTGTGTGTGTGCGAATATAAAAATGGACAGTAATGTCAACATACAGCGGCTTAAACGCAATGTTTACACCATGAAGATTCCATTTAAGGTTTTGACCTCACAATCCATTTTTATATTTATATACATTCTATCACTGATAGTGGGCAGTTTAACCCGTAAATATAGCATAGCTTAAAACTATATATTTACCACATATCTATTCATCTTATATATATATATATATATATATATATATATATATATATATATATATATATATATATATATATATAAATCTTATAAGTATAAGAAACTATACCCGCTTGGAAAACCTTCGGTGTCTTGATTTGCAAATAAACAAGTCAATACCAAAGGGAAAAAATGGTATAAAAAAAAAGAAAGAACCAAGAACATGAATGTTAGCTGAAAATAATCGTCCATCATGCAAGTCCAAGGCCCAAATGGTAGGTTTGTCTGGCTCTCTAGGTTTAACTATATATATATATATATATATATATATATATATATATATATATATATATATATATATATGGAGTGTGAGATTTAATAATTGTGTATTTGGGCAGCAATTCCTCTTTTATACACGTTTCATTAGTACTGTACTGCGGTTAAGATTTCATTTAATTTTCTTGTGTTCTTATAATATTCTTCATTTCTTGACTTAAATTATGTAGAAATTGTACAAAAGTTTTGAATGTTCCACGGCTTTCAGTTAGAATTTTAGCCATTATCATCCACATGTAAAAAAAAAGTAAGGTTAAAAATAGTGGAAGCATTAGTAATAAAATACAAAAAAACAACACTTAATAATATCAATAATGAACACGGTCGCAAAGTGCTGACCGTGTTTGGAAAATAAATAATTCCTATTACTCTAAATGGATACCTGAAACTATCCATATATTCAGTTACACGTAAAAATAAAACCATCCTTGATAATGGCTATGAGTAGAGCCGAAAATACATGGACATGTAGAACATTCGGACAATTTCTATTTTATTTACGTCTAGAAAAGAAGAAAATTGTAAGAACACAAGAAACATTAAATAAAAAAAATCAATCGCAGTAGCCGTTTTTAATTAAACTTGTATATATACAGGTATATATATATGATATGTACAGTCTGCAATTTATCTATCTATCTATCTTTGTTGGTTTCATTTTTTCTTTTATTTTGAGGAATCGGAAAGCCGAGTTCAAATTCGACTCGAATCCATTACATTCACTTACGTGCTAAGACCCTTGGGAAAGGTATGAATCCTCCTCTTCTCCCCCTACCAGCTATGCGTAAATAGCAGGACAGACCGGCTTCTATAGCCTTGGATAGCAACTTGTCTACCACAGAAAAGAAATGGCAACCTAATATGAGAAAAGAAACTGCCTCGTCAGTCATGTATCGAAAGATACATGATCGTCTAAGCGTGTATCACGCATGGCACATAACTGGCTAACAGTCTGGAATAAATAAAAGATAGATAGATAGATAGATAGATAGATAGATAGATAGATAGATAGATAGATAGATTTTACTGAGGCGTATTGCTACATACAAAAACAGAATAAGTCATATATAATAAGCACATATCAACAGGTTGATATGTAAATCAGTCATGACTCATAATAATTAATTGATAATTGATCGTTACACATGAAAAAGTAATAATACATGTTTTAGATGGACAAATGGAAATAATTTGAGCGATGCAAAAAGACGTGATGTTGGATTTAGAAAGAGTTACGCGAGAAGATGAATCTCCATTTTTGATGTCCCATATACTGTCTGGAATGTGGGATAATCATGGCTGTACAATGTTTGGTCTTTATAACTCAAAATAAATCGTATCCTTTAACTAACTCTCTTCTTGATCTTTGTTCTGATATACATTCACTCAAACTCATGTATATCCTGCTTGTACGTTCTTCAATTTGCGTTGTGAAAGACTAAATCCTCGAATACTTCTTTTCTAATAAGTCCCCCAAAGTTTCAGCAACTTCTTCCTGATTGATAACACATAAACCTAATTGTAGTTTCTCTTCTCATGATTTTCCTCTATACTTACATCTTCTATCTGCTGCATTGCCAACAGTTGTGTTACGATGTTATAGAGCCACTATCTCAGGAGTATAAAAATTCCCCCATATATATATAAACACATTTTTGACGTCCACCTCTAACTACTTGCATATTTACTAAAACATTTTTCTATCCACAAGTAAGCTGTATGTTCCCAGTTGACTTTGCACATTAGATGAAATTCTCCTCTCTCATTGGTTTACTTTATTTTTTCTGACTCTCCATGTAACATTCAAACGGGAACATTCTTGCATAAACGTATCAGCTATAGAATGCGATTAAAATGTCTTAAATCTCTAAAAACATATAAGCAAAAACTGCAATAAAAATCTGAATTCAAATTTTATTTTATATCAGGTCCGGTGATTTAAATAAAATTAAAGTAGCGATCTTTTTTCTTTTTAAAATTAAAACTTATATATATATATATATATATATATATATATATATATATATATATATATATATATATATATATATATATATATGGGGAAGGAGAACCTGGAGAATTTGATACTCAAGGAAAAACGACGCGTGACATACTTGGACGACTTAAGCAAGTGTATAACAGAGCCTGGTTGATTTTACATATATATATATATATATATATATATATATATATATATATATATATATATATATATATATATATATATATATATATATATTAAGTTATAATTATATTTATGCTCTACTTTTGTATCGAGCACTATTTTTTTTTTTTAATTAATAACAAAAATACTAAAGAACTTTGGATTATTTACCTAACCAGTTCTTTCCTATTTTCTATATATTTTCACACACACACACACACACACACATATATATGTGTGTGTGTGTGTGTGTGTATATGGCGCGCGCAACTAGAACAATCTACCCAGGTGGACGAAACAAAGGATGGAGGGTCGGTTCGAAATTCCAATCACCTGAAGAAGGCCGGAGAGTACAACGGCCGAAACGTTCTGTCTAGTATAGTTTCTATCTATGGATATCTTTCCAATTTCTTAGTACTTTCTTTAGTTTATAAAAGTGATGTTTCGCCATTGCTATGCACATTCAAATTTCTTCCTAACGATTGTTACAATCCAGAAAAGATTGTCAAATTTCCGAACCTTCATGATTTTTACTTCCCCGACATGTAACTCGAAAAATGAGATGTTCTTTTGCTGACAACCATATATTAAATCTTATAGTTAATATTTTCCTTTCCTCGGCAATACCGTGTAATCATGTTTTTTATTTTGGGGGGGGGAGTTGTCTGTTTGTTTTGTTGCTTTCTTTATCTACCATCAACACGTATGTTCTTAAGGATTTGATCCTATGATGCTGTTTTATTTTCTTTAATCCTCTCGATTTACAAGTTATTTAAATCCGATAAAAAAAGACATTTTCACACCACACCTTTTTCTATTTGAATGAGTTCACTAGAGATTTTTTTTTCTTTTATCCAAATGTTCTCTATCGAATTTACAATTGTTAATACACAAAACAGACTGTCAAATTTCCGGCCCTGTTTGTAGTTTTACTTCCCTAATATGCCACACTTAAAATGGGATGCCTCTTTTGCTGGCAATAATATTTTCATTTCTTTTTTTCTTTACTCTGCATTACTGTTTTATAATATGTTTGTTTTTTATTTATTTTTTTATTTTTTTACTTATTTATTTCAGTTTTCTCTCTGCATCTGCCATCAACGAGTATGTTTTTAAGGATATGGCCACCGATCCTGGCATGTTTTCTAATCCTCTCGCTTTACATGTTATGTAAATACGGCGCCAAAACACATTTTTGACGTCCACCTCTTACTACTTGCATGTTTACTTAAACTTTTTTTTTTCTATCCACAAGTAAGATATATCTTCCCAGATGATTTTGCACATTACATGTAATTCTCCTCTCTCACTGGATTACTTTATTTTTTATGACTCTCCAGGTAACATTCAAACGGAAACATTCTTGCATAAACGTATCAGCTACAGAATGCGATTAAAAATGTCTTAAATCGCTAAAAACATATAAGCAAAAAGTGAAATAAAAACCTGAATTCAAATTTTCTTTTATATCCGTTGCTGTAAATAAAATTAAAATAGCGAATTTGTTTTCGTTTTATAATTTAAAATGCAGATTTAGGCAATAATATGAATAACGGTTAAAAAGAAGTAATGACCGCATATATCTTCTTTTTTTTTTCTTTTTACGTGCCATATCCTTTCAGGACGTAGGCGATCATGGCTCTCCATCTCCCTCTATCCCTCGCAGCTCTCAACGAGTTCCTTCCCTCTGCTTCCTCCTCCGGACCACGTTTTGTCATCTACTTGCTTAAGCCCGTCAGGTTGTCACGCGTTGTTTTCCCCTGTCTCTCTTTCCCTCTATTCGACCCATGAGTATCAGATTCCACAGGCCCTCCTTCCTCATTATGTGTCCCAGAAACTTCAGCTGTCTCTTCCTGATATTAAGTATAAGCCTCCTCCTCCTTGTTTGCAACCTCTCTAAGATCTCACCGTTGCTCATACGCTCGGTCCATGATATCCGTTTTTATCCTTCTGTAGAACCACATCTCCATCGCCTCGAGTCTCTTCTTCATCTTCTGACGTAAAGTAGGACAGATATCACGTAAAAATTCAGTATTATTTTCTTTTTTACCAAAGATATCCTCCTGTCTCGCAATACTCTGCCCAACTTTTGGAATGTGTCCTTGGCCATCCCGATACGCCTACAGATATCAGTGTCACAGTTACTGTCCTCTGTCAAGACGCTTCACAGGTATTAGGTTGGTGGGAAAATAATGCCTTTTTCTCACATATGTTAATATGTGAGAAAACGACATTATTTTTGCAGCGACCTAATATTTAAATTTCCGCGTCTGCTTGATTCTAGTATTACCGACCTTCAGATTGCATTTCCAGCTCATCCTCTTACTGATGACCATGCACTCAGTCTTCCTGTAGTTTATGCTTAGTCCCTTCTTCTCACTCTCTGCCGCTACCTTCTGTAGGAAATTTTGTAATTTCATTTCTGTGTCTGCAATTAGCACTGGGTCATCTGATTATCTTCTGTTGTTAAGATTGCTGTATAGGTTGACTCGCTGTATAGGTTGAACAGGTCAAGTGAGAAGACGCATCTTTGTCTTACGCCCCTTTCTAATTTTGTGTATTCACTGAACTTGTTCCCTATGTGCATGCATGCTGTTTGCTGACAGTATAGGTTCTTGATTATTCTGATATCTTTCCCGAATATATCGAAGTTGCTGAGCAGTTCAATCAGATCCTTGTGGCTTACTTTGTTGAAGGCCTTTGCGTAGTCTGTGAAATATAGGCACACGTCCTTCTGCATCTGTGTCGCTCTTTCTGATAACATTCTGAGCGTGAATATCGCGTTCCTTGTCCCAGTGTCTTTAACGAACCTTCACTGTTCTTGTCTTATCTCTGGGCTGATTCTGTTGAGCGCTCTATTCATTAGAATATGGATGATGAGTTTTGTCCTATGGCTCATTAGGTGAAGTTCGGATTCGTTTCCGTCTGTTTTCTTAGGCATAGCTACGAAAATAGATCTGCTGAGCTCTTCCGGTATATCTCCACTCTTGTAGATTTCATTTGTTATTTCCGTGATTTTGTCTATGCCAAAGTCATCAAAAGCTGTCAGCATTTCCGTTACAATTCCGTCTGGTTCAGCTGCCTTGTTTCTGTTCAATTTGGCCAGTATGGTTTTTACCTTCGGTTTTCAGCATTCCAGGCCCGTCGGTAGTTCTGTGTATTACTGGTTGTTCCCTTACGTCGTGGAAGACTTCTCCAATGTACTCGTTCCAGTGTTGAAGAATGTTTTCCTTTTCTAATATGAGCGTTCCATCCTTTGATTTCAGACAGCCTGTTGACGAGCATGCCTTTCGTCCTGTTAGTTGTCTTATGTGTTTGTGCGTCTCTCTTTTGCTGGTATTAGGTTGGTGAAAAAATAATGGCGTTTTTTGACGTATTTTTAACGTCAAAAAACGCCATTATTTTTGCACCAACCTAATAGTACCCAATCTTTCTATTTCTGCTCATTTTTGTTTAGTCATTCTTCTTTAGCTTACCTGCATTTGGTCCTTATTTCATTGTGTAATTTTCTGTATTCCGTTCCAAGCTTTCTGTCATGTTCCGAGCTCTCTATCATGTCTAGAATCTCAGAAGACATTCATTCATTTCTCTTAATTCGCCCTGTCTCCTTTGGGATGATATCGTTTGCTGATAATTAATGTAAAATGTGGATTTTAATTAAGACATTGATTAGGTTTTCTGCATCTTTATCCTGTATATAGAACGTCTGTACAAGCTGAAAACATTTAAATAATTTACATAGATTGTTCTTTTTCTACTTTTTCAGGCCGTGTCCGTTTAGGAAGTAGGCGCTCATGTCTCTCCACAACTTCTTCTTTTTTGCTTCAAGCAATATTTTTCTCCTTATTATTCCTCAGTTTCTATCCTGCCTCGAGTTACACACACCCCATAAGTAGGTTACTCGGTGCTTCCCTCTGTCTCTTTCAATACACAATGGGAGTGCAGAGAATTATCAGTCTTCTTTCTTCATTATCTATCCCATTAATATCAAATGTTCCTTTCTGATTCTAAGAACGTGTGTCTTTCTCTTATGATTTACACAGCCTAAATCGGAAAACAATTCGCCTACACTGTGAATAACACAATTATACGTTATACATCACGGATTTTGAATTTGTTATATTTTCATAGATAGAATAAAACGTACATCAGAGTTAAGACGGAAGTTATATTTTATTTCTCGATGTCTGTTTTTTCCCGCTTTTTATCGTTATTTCTAACGGATAATATTTACTTAATCGACAAACTAACAAAAATAGAAATTTTTTTTTTTTCAAAGTATTCTCCTTTTTATCATTCCGCATCATTGATTTGAATGAAAAGAAAATATTTTTGTAAAACAACCTAATCTCCAGATGATGATTTCATGCTTAAATTTCCACATTTCTTCCGAAGATCTGAATGAAAAATCTGTGAATTTCTAATAATAAAATAAAAATGTATACCATAAAATTTAATAATGTGTATCCATAAAACATTTTACAGGAGGAAAAGTATTGTCATTAAATTTTATCTCTTTTCTCGCGCCTTAGTTTTCTTTTCATAAATAACATCAAACAATTTGGCTGAATTTATGAGCTTATAAAATTGAATTAAGCTAAAATGTGTCATATATTTTTGTAAAAGACAACTCTATAAAGATATGACGCAATAAAAACAACTTTCATCGGAATTTGTGCCTGTGTATATATGTGGAGAGTTGTTTGAATATATATACTCTGTCATTGGTGTCTTTATTTCTTATTGTGTGACATATTAACAAACATCATGCATATACAAAAATGTGCTGATATGTGTTTCGTACCTGCACACAGAAACACAAACACGCATCCACACACAAATATATATATATATATATATATATATATATATATATATATATATATATATATATGTTTGTCTGTGTATGTTGTCAATTTTGCCGCCTCCAAAACTGAATTTCTCTCTATTAATCATCTGTGAGACTCCTCTCTGACTTTTATCAGCATGGCTGAAGCCATACCCCAGGAAATTGAATCATTACGCCTTCTCGGGCTAACGTTCTCAGCTGACATTAAATGAAAAGACTCTACCGAATCACTTGCCAGGTCAGCTGCTAACAAAGTCAGTTCACTGACAATTTTTCTCTTCGGAATCTATCTTGCATATCTATAAGTCAACCATCCGTCCATGCTTACAATATTGCTGCCATATATGGTCTCGTGCCTCTTTTATTTACCTTGAGCTCCTTGATATGATTCTAAGAAGAATTAGAAATATTACTGGTCTTGATCTGGCAGTTCGGCTTCAGCCATTTGCTCATCGCCGCACGGTTGTCTCTCTGTCGCTGTTTTTATAAATACTTTCATGGTAACAGTCTGGATGGGTTTATTGCTATATTACCTAGACCCTATGAATTTGAGCGAGATTGCATCAATTTACAGTTGAGCTAGCTAGATGTAGCAATAACTTCTACGCTAACACTTTCTTTTATCGCACTTCACGTTTGTAGAACTCCTTTCCGGTTCCATGCTTCCCAGCGAACTTTAATCTGCAAGAATTTAAATGCAATGCTAATCATTATCTACTATCCTCCTGAATGTTCTTCTCTCTTTATACTCATTACTAATGTTTCTGCTTTCTAATTACTTCACGCCTTGTAATCCTTTTCGGGTTAGTGGCTGTGCTGCCTTGCTGGAGGTGTCACTGATTAAAAATACGCACGTGCATGGATGTGCGTGTGTGTGTGTGTGTGTTTAAGTGAGAAATAAAATAAAATAATTAACCGATGTTATTGAAATCTGTACAGAGAATTTCCTGGACAAGTTGTAGATGAAATTTTACTAATTTCGCTGTAATATGAAAAGTGTTATTCATTATTTATTTCAGATGCATATTACCGCTAAATGGATATGATACACAAACCATTACGTCGCTAGTGTCTAGCATTGCTTAAAAGAATAGTTGTTATTCTCCATCATTCCAACGACAAGACACACTCTGTAAAACCCAATATAAATGTCTTTAGGAGAGGAAATTCTGCCATATCTTCACTATTCACCAGATTCTTGCTCCAGTCACTAGAATATGTCATAAGTGTCACAAAATTATATAAAAAAAATTGAAACAACTATTCAAACACTTTTTTTTTCAGAAAGAAACGATTCCTTTAAACGTGGAATTGAAAATGTTTCATTTCTGTTGGGTTGCGATCAATGAAAATGAAGGTAACTAGATTTCTGATAAATAATATCTAAATAAATTTAATTTAGATCTTTTTATGGCCTTCCTCGTAAAACATAATTACTTTCTAAACAACCTGATATTTTATATCTGCTTTTCGATCGGGTATCTGATCGATAAAATCTTCGAACCACGACTGATACTCTCCGTTGAAATTTATAAAATCTTTCTATTAAAACAATTTTTTCGGGAAAATTTTTTCTTCTCATGCCCACAATTTGTTATCATTATTTCTATTGTTGACTGGATTTCCTTCCTAACTATTAGTTCGATAAAGACTGGAAAGTCAACAATGACATTGTTTTCTCTTCAAGTTACATGAGCTATCCATAGTTGCTGTTATTGCTGAAATCTCTCAAGTGGTAGAGTTTCTGTTTTTGGTAAAGTTCTTCGTGATTCTGTAGCGTTAATCGTCAAGGTTTTAAGAGTATAGACCTATCGAGAAGCAATATTTTAAATTATTGATCTGAGAAAGCGCTTGTATACAGTTTACAGGGCCAGGCGTCTTGTATGATATCTACGTGAAAGTATAGATCGAGTGAGGCTATTTAACAACATGCTTGGAGTTCTTCGATTGTTTTGGATTTGTCGCATCTGACGGTGTTGTACAAAACTGTCACTAGCGCCGAGTATTAGTTGTTCTTCCAATGCAACAGTGTGTGAGTAGTAATCGTAACTGGTGATAGCATGAACAGAAAATGCATTCGTTGCCTAAAATAAACAGAACGCACAGGTTCCTTGGGCCATGAATAAACAGGGCTTACAGGTCTCTTGAGCGGAAGGAAATACATGATTTTGGGAGTGCATATCCTGGAAGAGGCGTGGCCACACGAAGTTGCGTAGGCGACATACTAGAAGGTGTATCCACTTGAAGTTGCGTAGGTGTCCAAATGTTATATAACCGGCCCGATTCTTGATCTGGGCAGAGAGTCTTGCTAGAGGCTCACCGAAGATTTGTCTCCGTCAATTCTTGTGTGCGCACTCCTAACTTCTTTGATTCTCACCCACTCTACCCATTCACCGCAACTAGAATATATACAGATATATATTTATATATATATAATTGTTTGTCACCTTATTTGAGCCCAGCAGCAATATACTACACGTTGACAGTTTACCTTCTTCTAAAGGAATCATCATGGCTATACTTGAATAACGCATTCTAATCATTCATGTTATAAACCGAGCCCTTCAAGTGAGTATATTGAAGCGTAATGATAATACTAATGTAATTGCAATCAAAGACACAAGAAAGTATGGAATATATTTTGACCGATGGATAGTTATCTTCATGTCGTTCTTCGTTTTTATTTTGGGTTGGTTTTTGCTCTTCAGGTTCCATGACAGAGAAGAACACCTGATCTGTTTAAGAGTCGCATATCTAAAACATTATTCGAAACCTTTCTAAAATTGCATTTCCAAATTAAACAAAACACCGTATACGAGTTAAACACCTTCCACTTTTCACTAAAATCTTACATGTTGAACTGATTTATTCGCAGAACCTTATGACAAACTTTAAATTACAAGATATCAATAAAGAGATACGTTTCAGTTTTAATTGTTTCTTTTTGTCTTTTGCTTCATGGATCCTACAAACTAAAACGATAAGTTTGAGATTTATTTCTCGAATTACCGGCACAACTACGATATTTTATTTTTTTTTATAATTGATGTTCACCCTGTACAAGGCCAAAAGACCGCTCGAGGTAGAGTGTCATAGAGTAAGAGGCACAGTTTATGCTGTTACGTGGGGAAGATAACGGCGGACTCTAAACTTGAATATGTTAACATTGTAATGATCGAGGAAGAATCCTCGTGGGGTCGGTTCCACAAAGCAACATTTCGTGGGAAGACGCTACTTGAGGGTAATTTACATCTCACCAATGGAATACAAAGGAAATTAGGGTGGTTTGCTAAGATGTGCATGGTATGGGGGGGTCTTACCCATGAATGTTAGAACTTGTGGAAATAAGGAATGTAGTTCTTCTGAAAACTTTCCATGGAAATAGCGAGTCTTGTGACGTTTTTGTTTGTGAGAAAGAGATTGGAGATTGGTAAATAATTCGTCACCCACAATGAAACGAAGATGCTTTTGGACTCTATAGAGAATGGAAAGCCAACCTTGCGTATCTCCTACCCATATATAGCAAGAGTACACTGTTTTCGACCTGATCTCAAACGTAGAGAATAGTAGGATTCAGGTACACTCGCCATAAAATATCTTATAATTCATGTCATGGTATATTTCGTTTCTTGTTTATCATATTTCTGTTTATACTTAATTATCTGAAGATATCTATAGTTTGGAGTTTATTGCATGAAAAATTAGTCTAATATTTCGTTCTAAATAATTTGGGATCAAAGACGAACCTGTCATTTCGATTTCAGAAGTTAGCGGAACAGAATTTCTGTGAGACGCACCAAGACCAATATGTAAATTAACCTTTATTTAATTAGTTTAGCTTATTCTCGCTTGTTTCAGTTAATTAGCCTGTAAATAATTGCATGTAATTTTCTTTTACTCATATTAACTTCTTAAATGTTGATATTGAGGGATTATCGAAATAAGAATTTAAATTCATATCTAAGCCAAATTAATATCTCCCTCTATCTAACCACAAATTCTCCTTATTTTATTTTATTTTATTTTTCCAACAAGCACGTCTCGCTGTATATTAAATGACTCGCTGCCTGCTGTTTCCCGCCTGCTGGTACTCATCGTCTGTTCCAGTTTTTACGAATTGTACAGTCCAACCCTTCGAACTTATTAACCTTCTAACACTTTTGGAGAAAATACTAGAGACCCTAATAAATGCTTAATGGGGTCATCATCTCTTGTCGCAGGGGCTTTTTCCAGACAAGCAATACTGCTATCGTTTCTCCAGGTGAACTACTGACGTACTGATGATAACTGCGGGAAGATTATATCTTGCTCTAGATAAAAACGTTGAAGCCCTTATCACTGGACATCTCGAAAGTTTCTGATTTAAATTAACTATAGTGATCGCTCTTATATTCTGATTATGTTGCGCATACTTACAAAAATGCTATCGTCTTTAAACAGAAATAAAAATTCAAAATTATTTTAAAAATATTGGTGTTTGATGATTTGCATTAAGCTTTTCCATTTATGATTAGTAAATATAGTTTACAATTAATAATAATAACATCTTAAAGGGTGAAATTAAGACAGAATTTTAAAAGATTTAAAACTTATATTTTTCTAATTATTTTTTTTTAAATGAAAGAAATTCTTGTAAAAATTCATTATTTATAGAAAAATGTTTTAAGTAAGACAATAGTGGGCGTAATATATCTTATTTATAAAAACAATTAAGACCTTTTCTAATTAAATAATGGCATAGTTTTATTGCTTTTTTTATTTTCCGATTCAGAGTAGATTTTCGGTAAATGGTGTTTCTTTTTGACAAAAATAAATTGATTATTTAAATCATCCAACGAGTTCTGCTTTTAACTAATATAAACATGAACACGTTGAACAGATGTAAAATAAATAGTTTTACCAAGACTTCTAAAACAAAGAAGTTCAAAAGTCATTCCATTCATTTGCGAATGAGTCCTGAATGTTGAAATTAAAATTGGTTTGATGTTTTCAAGAATTTCCCGAACAGACGCTAAAAATCACTTTAGTAATCTTTGGCCCGCAACTGACGCCAGAAAAACAATTTTTTTTAAATAGAATTTTCGCACGTCCTAGAAAGGATTAAAATATTTAATAAAATAATAAAAGCATACTTCAGACTTTCCTCTTAACAAACATTTTGACGATAAAAAGTTGTTTTTATTAAGTATAGGAATTTATCATTATGATATGCTCTTTTTTATAAACTTTTTGAAGGCACCTAACACACACATACACCACCCATATATATATATATATATATATATATATATATATATATATATATATATATATATATATATGAATGTAAAATAACTGATTAGAATGTTTTAGAAATACAATCAAAAATTTAATAGAGTTCTTTTCAGTTGAATTTAATAAAACTTGCCTATATGAATTATTGCTGCTCATATATATATATATATATATGTGTGTGTATGTTTATGTGTGTATGTTTGTATGTGTAAAGAAGCATAATTCTTATATGTATAAATGTAGATATTAGGTTGGTGCAAAAATAATGTCGTTTTCTCACATATTAACATAGTTGAGAAAACGATATTATTTTTGCACCAACCTAATATATATTTCTAATGATAGTTACGTGTCTAAAAATATCAATGCGTAAGCTTATATAACTTTTGATGGTGGTACAGACACAAAAGAAATTCAGACACACGCCCGCCGCACGCGGAAAATTAAATGCCAGGTAGTAATAATCTTTATAAAAAATAATAATTCTAAAACGATTGTCTCCTGTAATCATGTACTGTCTTTTTTCGGAATGGCAATTAAATGAAAGAAAATCTAATTTCCGGTTCTATTTCGCAAAAACGAATCTCACACAGTAAACAAATGTCACTCATTAAAAATTACTGGTGCTATACATTGAAAATAGAATTTATTATTACTGTTGAACTTTCTGAAATAAGCTCTCGTAAAGTCGCTTTTTCCATAGTTAGAGTAAACTGAGCGTTGTATATATACATTTATATATATATATACATTTATATATATATATATATATATATATATATATATATATGCACACACACACACACACATATATATATATATATATATATGCACGCATATATATATATATATATATATATAATATATATATATATATATATATATATATATATATATTCGTGAAAATATATTTCCATTTTATTAATTGTCTCTCACTATTCAGTGATGCTTCTGGCACTGAAAGTATTAAAGTTTTTAGATACGTAATTAAAAAAAGTATATATATACATATATATATATATATATATATATATATATATATATGTATGTATGTATGTATGTATGTATGTATGTGTGTGTGTGTGTGTGTGTGTTTAATGAAAATAATAAACTCTTTCAATTTAAGCAACACGAATTATGAGTCGATTATTTTAGAAATATAATTCCAGCAGAAGAACTTTCGTTTTCTACGCTGAACCAATGTTCCTTGCTTTTTCGGGCGAAGCGTGAAGACTACACATATATGAGCTGAAAAATAGTGTATTCATGTAAGAGAAGATTTTTAAATATCTGTTGTTCATTTGGTCTAATATTAGGCAGTGGATCAAACTGAGAAACTTTCTCTATCCTCATGTAGCTATTATGCCATCTTGTGTAGAATAATATTAGGTTGGTGCAAAAATAATGACGTAATAATGCCGTTTTTTGACATCAAAAATACGTCAAAAAACGACATTATTACGTCAATATTTTTGCACCAACATAATATTTAACAAATGTTGTGTATATGACAACAAAGATGTCGGCAAAAGTCCAAACAGTGTAAATAGTTAAAAATATTTTTACTGTGACTTATTAATCTAGATATATTTTATTTTTTCCCAGTATCTTTCATCAATTTTAAGGCAGCTTCATGGTTCGATTGTCCCAATTTTTACAAGATTACAGAGAATTGAAGTGCTTTTATTAATATAGTTTTGTAGGGCATTATTTACATTATACGGACTATTATCCTCAAGGACAAATGGCACAGTGGATAAAGGCGTTGGTTAGATCCAGTGACAGGACCCAAAGAGTGTGAGTTCAATACCCGGTTAAGGCAGTGGAGAACTTTCAGAGTTAAGACAGTGCAGAACTTTCAGGGAAATTAACAGGAGATAACTGATAACTGACATCCATCAAACATGGCACGTGGAACTAGAACACTCTACCCCAGTGAGCGAAATAAAGGGTTCAGTTCGACATTCCAACCACCTGAAGAAGGCCGGAGCTTACACTGGCCGAAACGTTGTGATAAATATGTCAACAAAGATGAGGACAATAGTCCGAATAATGTAAATAATGTACATAATACCTCATCTCAGAAATATAGACAGAGTTTTGTAGGGATTTAAATACGTGGTAATACAAAGATTTAGGTTGTTGAGCATGGTGTATATAATATGACATTCCAGCCAAGCCGTAAGAATAGTAACTGTGAAATGAGATGTGACATCTGGAGTTTACATGATGAATGACGATAGCCTTCAGAGGGGCCAATTCCGGACGCTTTTCATCGATTGCTGGATTTAGTTTGTTCAATTTTGAACAGTACTTGTAATGAATTCAACATTCTTTTTATAGGGAAATTACTCATCATTAACAATGCTCTTCCAATCCTATAATAATGGCATCATCTTCTTTAAAAGCAGACTAGCTTTTTTGAACGTCTAAGAATTACCAAGTATTACTCAGGAGTTTTTTCACTCCACATTGTCATAAATAATCCATTTTTATGATCTGTGGTCGTTCTTACACATATACGAAAAAAAAACGTTTTGTCGCGTTTGAGCCGAGAAAAGCAAATGAAAATGCGGTTCATTATTTTGTTTTGGGTTGTTGTTTTTTTTTTTGTTGTTTTTTTTCTCAGTCAAATCTTGAATCACACAAACACTGTAGAGATTCAAGTATCCAAATGTTTAATGTTAAACTAATATCCGTACCTTTCTGATTATTCTCACACTGTTGTGGTAGGATCCACCTAATTTGCATAGTGGAGTACTGACCATATAAATATGGTTGGTACCGGGAAGGAAGAAGAGATCGAACCACAGACTCTGCCCGACTGCGACTCAGTAAACACACATTCCAGGAACGGTCTTCTCGGGAATATACAAAAGACTATATGTAAATATTGTGTACACGTTCTTGTTTCAATACATTTTGTTCTAAGTACATTTTGTGTTGCATTATTATTCCATGCATTAGTCAAGTTTCAACACACACCTTTTCGGTGGTTGTGTCTTTCGGGCGATTTTAATCCGCAATAAGAATAAAAAGCGCCAGCGAAGGAATTCAAGCATTCGATCGAGGTTACAGTAGCAACAACAGAAATGAACATCAGGTTCAACCTAACAAATTTCCTGCATCAGGACAATATCCTAGCAGACTAATCCTTTGTCTTGTATTATATTGCACTCTGTTTGATTGTTTAACGGCATATCAACTTTTTGTGGGTCATTTGATGCCAAGAAATATAATATATATGCTATTCTGCTTTCATAATTAAATACATGGTAGATAATACACAACATTTCTGTGGACATAATTACTAGAGGCGGTGATATGTGTATTTTACGTTGTAGTTTTGATAAAATTATATATTGGTGTGGTTAGCTGATTTTGTTTAGCGGCATAGCAACATCTATGAGTTATTTCATGTCGAAATTTAAATATTTTGAACGCAATTGTCATCCTTCAAATAGTTATATTGTTATGGTGATTGTGGGTATTTTTTTTTTTTTTACAAAGATCTATTGTCAGTAATGTTTTATATAAAAATTTAATGCTGGTATTTTTACAATAAAGATGCATTTTTGTACATTTATTGTGACTTGTTTTTGTTTGGGGGTTCACTATTATCCCATAGCAGTGACATGTGCTACATTTCCGGGTCAGGGTGAAGCTGGAAACAAGAGCAGTTTAGTCCCAAGCTCCTCAGAAGCTCTAATTTCCCGATTAGTGGCCTTGCTTCTGGATGCAGTTAATCGTCATATCTATGACTAGTTTTGTATTCCGAATCTAGTTTCATAGTAACCGAGTGTTCAATATCAAGGCCGTGTGGTACGGACCGAGCAGAAAAGAAATTAGGAATAACTGAGCACTACTATAAAAGAACATGAAGTGATAGCGAAACGTGTATATATATATATATATATATATATATATATATATATATATATATATATATATATATATTAAATAGATGGTTTAATATATATATATATATATATATTAAATAGATGGTTTAATTCGAAATCCCTTAAAGGTTACACGGACCAACAGACAAATGAAGAAGACTGAACGTCACAACAGCCGAAATATTTTGATAGCAACAACAAAGATGAGGATGTTATTTGGCTGTAAATAATGTAAAAAAATTGCATATTCCAATACAATTATATATAAACCTGTGTTTCTATGTATATAATTTGTGTAAGTGTATATTTATATATTTATCAGCTGGAGCGGATCAGATGATGATGTATGAGATGCAAGCAGGATCGTTCTCTATTTCATTTTTCATATTTCATTTCATCGAGGAAATAAACACTGTATAACTTAGAGAGGACCATCCTTGTTCGAACTTTGGGGGCTTGCGCTACAGAATGTCAAACAAAGAACTGTACCAAATAACAGAAAAAGCATCACCTCAGGACTTTTAAAAACAGCAATGGTTAGTCTATAGAAGAGTAAGTAATGGCGTGCTAAAGATATTGATATTCTACAATACTTCAAACAAACGGGTTAGGAAAGAAGCATCACTATCGAAGAAATTTTCAAGAAGGTACCATCAATGCTGGAGAGAGTGATAACAGTTAAAGGATTTGATAAAGCTGTTTTCCTAAAAAAATCCTTTTATAGAAACATTTTATAAATTTTAAACTACAGTAGCTCTGACCTTACAGTCAATGGATGCGAATGTTTCCATATAAGTTTACGATTACTATTATTATTGGGTAAGTAAAATATGGTATCAGTCTGAGTCGTTAACCAAAGTCTTGGTGAAATTCCCTATCACATATATGATCTACATTAATAATTCGCTGTAACCACTTTTCCCTTCGATAATCACAAAGAAATCTCATAAAAGGCACTCTTGATAAAGAAAACGGTTCTGTATGTAAATAACACTCATATAAATAAGTGTTAACACCTCAGCAATTTATCAATGGGCGTTTACGTAGCTTACCTCCGTCTTTTATACAAACATTTTTATCGCAACTGTTCTGCTAAGCTTTTTCACTGATGCCAAGACTATACAAATTTAAGCGTGCTACCAGATTCTCAACTAGATTTCATATTTTTCCTGTTGAACTAGCTATATGCAACCGCCACTTCTACTCTTACAGTCTCTTTTCTCGATCGCCCCACCTGTGAAACTCGCTTCCGATTTCTTGCTTTTCATTACCTACAATCTTCAAATATTTAAATGTACCTTCAGTCGCCATCTTCTGTCTTCCTGAACAATTTTCATTTATTGTCCTTTCCACAATAAAGTCTTTTCGCTCCCTGGATCACCCCATGTACGTCCTAGTGGCATTATGGCCTTGCTTGGGGGCAAATGATTTTTTTTTTAAATACCATTTTGTTTAAGTGATGAGAACTTGGTAAAATGACCGTAAAAATAATGACAAATTTAATAAAACGACAAAAAGCTAACAGAAATTATAGAATAAAAACATCGGTTGGCAAATTGTTTTCTTTCGGGAAAGGTTGGACTGGCTTCTATGAATGTTGCGATATGACAAGCTGAATATTTGACAAAAGGGATACTGTATAAATTGTCATCAAATATGAAACAGCTTCTATTTGAGGTCTACGCTTCAATGATGAATTCAGTCCTTACGTACCGGGTGTAAGAGCAAAATTTTCCAAATAGTACAAATGCACAATTGTTCAATTGCTAGATTAAGCTTTGAAACATTGAAATGATTAAAGATATCTTACTGAATCCTCCGAGGTTTTTATAAAACTATTAGATTCCACTTTGAGGGATTAAAATGTATAATGTTCTGGTACAAGGCAATGTATACACAATGTACTCAGCGAAGATGGAACATACACTCTGTACACATGGTCTTGTACTAGAACAAAGTATGAAAGTTTGCTGCTTCATACGCAATTTTGAAAAGTTGGACTTCAAATCTACGAGCGGCATTTTGTTACATGCGAAAAAGTAACGGGAGGTTATTGAGTGGGAATAATTTTTGATCCGAATAAACTTTTGGCACTGTTGAAGGTGTTGTTCGTTAACTCCTTTTTATCTTTTATTATTGCTTGTTATTACGATGTTTCATTGTGTTATTCCTGGTTTATTTGCTGCTTGTTATTACTGTTTCTTTTGTTTACGTGGTTTGTTAATTTGTTCATTATTTGCTTCGTTTATTTACTTCTTGATTTGTTTGGTTTCATTTATTTTACTTATTTATGTTTATTTATTTTATTTTATTTACTTGTTTTCGTTTGTTCCTGTTTTTTTTCAGTTTTCGATTGTTAAATAACGTAGTAAAAATTGTTTTCCTATCCGTATTTTCAGATGAGATCTTATCGTTTATTTAATAGTTGTTTTGGCCTGTGAAGGTAATTATAGCTATCTTTTCCTCGAGGCAGAGTTTACAGTTTTTGGATTAATGCTTGTAGGCTGAATTTCTTTTCCTTATTTTCTATGATAATTTTGCTGTGATTTAGTTCTTGTTTTTAATCTCACAGATATCTTTAGAAAACATTGTGCTGTTCGCGTATTTACTATTCGTAAAGGAAGTTTTGTGTGCATAGTTTATTTGTTTCAATATAGATGTGTATGTATGTATGTGTATGTCTGGGTGACTATGTGCTTTCTTCTTCTTCTTCTTCTTATTATTATTATTATTATTATTATTATTATTATTGCTATCAAAGTTATTTTAGTGTGTAGGCGTACAGTTATCCATGTTTTTTTTTTAATTATATCCGCAGATATGAATCGAAGATATGTTTCCTCTTTTCTGAACTATGTTTTCCATAGCCAAATTGTTGTATTGTCACACGAGATATTCTTAATGAAATAAATTTCAATTATCTATTTAGGAAACGTACTCTATCTTCAAGTTTCATTTTCCCATCCAAAACATTGTAAATAAATAATACGACATTGTTTCTCATTGCTACATACGTTTAATTTCTTTGGCTTCACTTTTCGATCTAGGCCGGTTTTTATTAAATTCACTGTTTAAGAAAATAAAAACCTGGATAGCTACTCAAACGCGTGTATCCACTAAAAAATAAAGTCTATAGTAATAACAAATAATGTGACGTCCCCCGGTGTCGCTGCGCCAAATGTGACGTCTGCCTGGCCGCGTCCGTCGTGCTATCCTGTCCAGCGACGACCAACTGGCTTGGTATTTGTCGCGGCACCAAATGTGACGTTCTAACCTTTTGGTGATTCGGATGGGAATCTGGTTAGATTCGGTATCAGCCTTGTCGTTCCCAGCTCGCCTCCAACGTCTTGTTACCGAAGTAACTGTTTTGATTTCTAGTCTAACCTACCCACGTTGTGATTTGATCTTAGGTAGACGAAATCAATCAGACGCCGGGCCGTAATGCAAGCTGAGTCCGGACAAGGGTAACACCGCACAAGTATATGTAAAAGAAAATAAAGTAATAACTCGAAAAGTTCAAATGTGTTAAAAAAAAGGATAACAATATTTTATATCTGATTGCTGAATACAGGACTGCGTCTTTCTCCCAAATCGCTAATAATGATTCGTGACACTTTGTGTTTGTTAGGCGAGTTTTAACATCTTAATTTGTTCTTTTAAGAAACTGGTATCTTCAGGTGATATTCGTAAAACATGTTTTGGTGGTATGAGTCTAAGTCGTTCTTCAAAAATAAATTGTTCTTGGTTAGAAGTTGAGTTCGGAATTGCGTGGAATCATAGTCATCTTTCTGCGAGGCGTCTGCGAGCTCTCAGCTCACTGCAACTGCTTGCCTGTCTGTCTCCAACCCCAACTGCGAATCTAACTGCTTTTCACTAGCTGCGACTCTGCTTATATGGACGCCGACCAAAACCGGGGTGGGCTTGTCGGGGTTTGAGGTTCCTTGATAATTCTAAATCCACAATCCACTTCTTTGTTTTCGGTCAGGGAAATTTATTATTTTCTATTTTTGGAAGTCCTTCCAGATTCTTCCTTTTTTCATATGGGTATCTCACCCAATCCCTTCAGGGGGCGTCAACAGGTTTCCCCTCTCTCCCACAGTGGCATCTCATACCGATCCCTTCAGGGGGCGTTAACAGTCCTCCCCTCCTTCTTCATAGTTTACGCCACCATTCAGCCAATGGCCGCCCATCAGTGTGGGTGTGGCCAGACTAGCCTCGGTTTAAAAAATATTGCTCAAAGAAAAAAATAATTATCTCCTCTTTTTTCTTTTTCTTTTCTTTCTTTTCTTTCGTAGTGTGGTCCCTTAATCTCAATTCTTATTCCAATGTCACCTGGACTTTATCAATCGAGACTTTTCGCCAATTATCAAGTGGGTGGTCATCTGGCGACTGTGCAATTATTCGTTCTGATAAAATAATTTTGCTATCATGGCCAGCTCTTGACAATAAACAGGTGCCTTTTCCAAACGACATCGTCGTAGATAGCCAATGGCTCAGTCTTTTGTTTTTGTAATTCTCCGGTTGATCCAACGGAAATTTTTCTGTTACCCAATTAATTTTTATCTCTTTAGTATTCTGCCCTATAGGTCACCTGAACGACCTGAAATTTGCACCATTCGGTGCGCCGTCATAAATTAAATTAAATCCGACACATCCGCGACCCTACTTTCCTCGCTAATGAGAATAAAAATCTTTATCACTTTTCCCTGTTAAAAAAATAACATCGCTTAGTGTCCTTTTCGTGATGGCTTCTTATCACCTAAATTTAATTCTCGCCTTTTCTTTTCATTTCTTCTTCTTTCTTTCTAGCAACCTAAATAGTGTCACAATAATGTCTCATTAAAAATTCTATTTAAATGTATGTGTATGTACGTACATAAAGAAGGAAGACAGTAAAAAAAAATAATTAATTGCAACATTGAAAAATGTGTTTATTCTCAGTATTGCATTATATGACAGATCAGTCCAACAAAAAATTCAAGTTTGGAAATTTATTTCAGCGTCCTTAATATAAAATATAAATAGGAGATTTCTTAATAATAAAATAGCTTATCTTATCTTTATGAGCGGTATATCTGCGAAGCTTCAAAGTCGTTCACAGATAAGTATTTGAACATTCTTTGATTTGTTGGCGATTATTATCTCTCTGCTTATCCAACACATTCTTGACACAATTTTGCTTACATTGGCATGGGTTGAATTCTGCAGTTTTACGTATTTCATTTGCTGTTGTATTGTTATCATTAATAGCATTATTATTAATTTTATAGGTAGAAAGAAAGAAAGTGTGAGGGATGGAGGGGGAGAAACTACACGTACATAGATGGGCTCTGTAGATGCAGAGGAAATGTTTGGTTTGATGAATGATAAATCAAAATACCAAGGTACACAATCAAAACGTCAGCTACGGTGACAAATATTTTCATCAGTCATATTTGTTAAAGGAAAACACAACAATTTTCATGAGCGCCCTTGGGATCTTGTTCAACTGTACTCAGTCAACTTGCTCTTGTTTATTTGCAGAGTCAAATACGACACCAGAGGAAAATAGTTCAGCTGCAAATCGCTTCAAAGCCCCAATACAAACAGAATGCTTATTCGCCTCCACACTAATGATCTGATTACTCATTTCACGATCATCATTATTCGAAGATACCTTTTCCTTTATAATTTATTTTATTTTTATATTTTAGAAGTATTTTAACACACTCAATGAAATGAACCTTAATTTTCAATTCATCATACAAATTATATATATATATATATATATATATATATATACACTCACTTTCTTTTATTAGGCTATATATTACATCGGTTAGCACATTTTTTACCTTTCCTTAGACAGATAGCTTACAACTAAATTCTCTGCATTTACTTTGATAAGGACCAAAACCCATTGCTAAAGAAAAGTTTTCATTTTGTTATATGTATATATTTGGGCTTGTGTGTGTATGTCGGAACAACGAGCTATGTACAACTGTCTACATAGCTTCAAATCAAAGAATTCAGTAGGTCTTACAGAAATCTCTAATTCATCAAATCTCATGGACTGGCGCTAAAGTGTAAAAAAAAACAATGAATTACACAAAATAACGAAAATATTCGATGATATCTATTCGTTCCCAATTTTAGAACTATATTAATACTCTCTATGCACTGATCCGTAATTTTCAATATATTCGACAAATTATTTAAGTACACACACATAGAAGCGCGAATATATATATATATATATATATATATATATATATATATATATATGTGCGTGTGTGTGTTCCTCGTGTGTATTCGTCGTGTGTAGAATAGTATCCGAAAAGTGGAAATAAGAGAATTGGAAGAGTCTTTGATACAACACATTTGGCCACTTTATGTTTGGCGTCTTCAGGTTAGAATGAATGATAATCCATGTTGGTATTTTGAAAAGGAATTATTAAATACATTTATCAGATATGACTACATTTATTTATTCCGTATTTAAGACGTCAACATCTGATGAATCTGAAATTTAGCCCATTTTGAACATTTTTTTTACATTATTATTATAAACGCTATACGAACTCGTACAATAAAAAAACGATGTATACAGAGTGACCAAATTTAAAATCCAAGAGATGTGAGCATCTTCAATACGGAAAAAAATTATCCGCATACACCGTATATATATATATATATATATATATATATATATATATATATATATGAAATGCGTTATCTGAAATTTTTTTTAACTAATACGTCGCACTAGCACACACCTTGCTGAAAACTCCTAACAAGTGGACAGAACGTTTGCATAAGGATTTATCTACGAACATCCAGGTCGAAATGCTGAATAAAACCCAAATCAGCTAACTGACAAATTATATTTTGTATTAATCCTATAAAGGTATATGCAAATACATACATACATACAAACATACATACATATATATATATATATATATATATATATATATATATATATATATATATATATATATATATATACATGTATGTATATGTATGTATGTGTGTGTATAAGTATATAAATATATATGTATATAAATATATGAATATATATACATATAAATATATAAGTATATAAATATATTGAAAGGTGTATATAAATATATACATAGATAACTACATATAGTATATGACGACTGCATCTAGCATGAAACAGACTGTCGCCTCTAAGTGTTGACTTCTATGTTCACTTTTATATTTACACACGCTCTATATCTGATATTGAGCACTTTATTCCATAAATATAGCACACTTTAAGACTATATATCTTTATATATTTATATACATAAATATAAATATATAAATACATATAGATTTATAAATACATATATATAAATATATACATAAATATATAAGTATATATATATATATGAATATAATATATATAAATTTATATATATATATATATATATATATATATATATATATATATATATATGTATACAAAATGTTAAACAAAAATAGAAATTGATTACACACTGACACATGCGTGGGTCTAAAACTGATCGCATTGTGAAAGAAAGCAACATAAAGCGATTGTTTCAATAAATTTTCGCAAGAGTGTATGTATATATACATATATATACATATATATATATATATATATATATATATATAATCTTGTGTATATATATATATATATATATACTCTTGTGTGTATATATATATATATATATATATATACTCTTGTGTATATATATATATATATATATATATATATATATATATATATATATATATATATATACATACACTCTTGTGCAAATTTATTGAAACAATTGCTTTATGTTCATTTCTTTCACAATGCGATCAGTTTTAGACCCACGCATGTGTCAGTGTGTAATCAATTACTATTTTTTTTTTACATTGGTGTGCAGTAATATGAATCTGTTTTGCTTGGCGTTGAAAAATATTGAGTCATCTGTGATTGCATCAGACTTTTATTACACCCACATACTACTGTTCGACTGTCGATTAATTGTCCTACGGCCATTTTCTTCTATAGACTTTACTCCAACGAAGCGTGCGAACATTGTAACGCTGCACAAACACACTGGCAAGCCTTACGGAGAGATCACTGTTATTGTTGGTGTCAAACTGAACTGTCATTTGTGTCATCAAGGCAAAGAAACAAACTGGATCCATCAGGATAAAACGTATAGGAAAATATGCGGTCGGAAGAGAAAATCAATGTCACGAAACAACGCATACGTGATGAGGGAGATTGGGAAAGATTCTAGGACGCCATACAAAGATAATTACTTGTGAAAGGGATAAATGTCAGCTCCTCAACGGTCAGACTAAGGGTTCTGGCTGTTGGACGCAAGACACGGCGACCCGTAAAGAAGCAAATTCTGATGAAACCTATGAAGGATTACAGGTTACAAATGGGGACTGAAATACAAAAATCGGACGAACGAACATTGGAGAAAGGTTTTTTTTTTCAGTGACGAGACTCATTTTGATTGTTCAAGAACAAAGAAGGCAGCATGTTCGCACATCAACCGGGGAGAAATTTTGAGAATGTTACATTAATCAATTCCTAAAACATCCCTTGAAAAAGATGTTTTGGAGCTGCTTTAGTTACTATGGAGTTGGATGTTTGCATGTCGATGAAGGCATGATGCGAGGACCACAGTACATCGAAGTTCTCCGTAGAAGAGTCAATACAGAGGTGAATATGATGTTTCCTGATGGATCCAGTATTTTCCAGCAACATCTGGCCCCATGCCATGCCTCGAAATTTGTGAAGGGATTTTTTTACCAGTGAGCAAATCAAATTACTAGACTAGCTTGGAAACTATCCTGATTTAAATAGAATGGTGAATCTGTGGTCAATCTGCAAAGAAAGGACTGCGTGGAATTGACTATACGACGAAAGAGAAGCTCGTGACGGGTGTTATTGACGTGTGGTACCATGACTCCAAAATCAACGAGGACTGCTCTAAATTAGTGGATTCCATTAAAGAACTCCTAAAAAGTAAAGGGGAATATACGAACATATACTGGGCTATGCTTCATTGGAAAATACGAAAAACTAAATAATAGCGGAATTAATCGTTTTGTTTCAGTTAATTTTCAAAAGGTTATATATATATATATATATATATATATATATATATATATATATAATAAGGATTAAATACTAATAATGTATGTATATATATTTATATATTTTGCATATGTATGTGTATATTTACCACTAATATTATCTCTCTCTCTCTCTCTCTCTCTCTCTATATATATATATATATATATATATATATATATATATATATATGTACATACATACGTACCCACACAAACACTCACGCACACACATACACAAACATACATACAATCATACACACAAACACACACACATATTGCGACTTTCGGCCATCTGTTTATGCTTACCTGCGTGCTTGCATCTGTGTCTTTTTGTCAATGTGTGTGTCGACTACGTAATGATAATATATATTTTGAAGATAAAAAATAATATTGCTTTTATTTTTTTAAATATGCAAGTCGGTTCATAAAACAAATTGATTTTTAAGTTATTTTTTCAAATTTACGAGTGTTCTTTTCTTACATTGACACGATAATGTAGGTTTATATTCCTCACTAAAACTTAATGTTTGTATATCTGCTTTAATGTATTCATTCGCCTTTTACTTGCATGTTTCTTTTTGTCTTGCATCCTAAAAGTCGTTAGTTTTTGGATCTTTCACGATTTTAACCAAATATTCTGCATCTTTTATCTCTATTTACTTTTGCTACATAAATTTTAATTTTCAAGATCACTGCGTCTTTTTTATGTTTTATTACATCTCTTTGTGCGAAATTCTTAAATATATATTTTACTTGACAATGTTTTTAGTTTTTTTTAATTACTTTCTTCATTGCTCTTTAGCGTTTGGTAAATTCTTCGCAATTTCGAATGTTTTTCTTTAACATTTATGATTTTTTTCTTGTTTTTCTTCATGCTTTTATCTCTATTAATAATAATAATAATAATAATAATAATAATAATAACACCATATAAGTACCATCTGAGAGAATCACCTCCATGAAAATTATCGAGAAATCTAAAATCGAGATTCACAGTATGTGAGGAATGAAGACTGAGACTGTACCAATAGTAATCGGAGCTCTGGGCCTTGTGAGAAAAAGAATGGATAATTTTACTAACAGTGTCCCAAGTAACATCAACATACAAATTGCCCAGAAGGTCGCCCTGCTAGAAAAATTCTCCTATAGGGTCTAATGAGCATAATTTGGACCCGGATCTACCGGATATAAAGCAAGAAACATGACATACAAATAATAATAATAATAATAATAATAATAATAATAATAATAATGGAATTTCGTTTTCAAGCACACCAGTCAACTAAGGTGGTTATAAATCCCTATTGCAGAAGCCCTCTGAGGCACGCTTGTGTTTGTTCAACACCTGCCGTTTACCAGTTTTCACAATGACGGCTTCGGAACAGTTGCTTCACTCCACTTTTATGCGTAGAGCTTCGGTAAACATGTTATATGTTTTTCAGACACTTTCTAGATGCCATCTCCCTGTCAAATGGATCACATTAAATAAAATAACTATGCTATTAACTATACTATTACTAGTATGATTATCTCCCTTTGAATTAGAGACATTTCATCCTATAGAAACACTCCTGTTCACCTAGTCCATAGAAGCCTAAGATTGTTTCGTCTTCAGGGAAGTTGATTGCTTCAGTTTTATGGATGCTAAAAGCACTGTGTTTAATTACTATCTTCAAAAGGCTGAAAGCATCAATTAAAAGTACTATGTCAACTTCCTGAAAACTCACAAAAACTTGTTGTTTTGTCAGGACAATACTCCAGCATCCAAGTCATTAGTTTCAATGGTTGCTATGCATGATTGTGGCTTTGAACTGTTTGATCAGCCTCCCTTTTCAACTACTTTAACTATCTTCTGTTCCCCAACATTCAAATCACTTTACTGCGAATCTTTATCGAAGTTATAATGACGTCATACCTGCTGTTGGTGATTTCATTTAATCAAAAGTTTGAGTTGTTTTAGTTGAATCGTCAGATGTCAGTTTACCTGGAAGGAAACTGTAGTTATTAATAAGAAGAGTTAAAATTAACGTATGTCAGATTTACCAGCTCTGTTAGCCCTTTTTTATATTCATCCTGTAAAATATTTTTCTTAAAACAGTTTTTTTTCTGTCTATACTTTTGAGATAAGGGATTGTAATTATTTACGTACTTCGAACTGTTGTCCTCATCTTTTTTGCCATATTCACGATGTTTCGGCCGTTGTACACTCTGGCCTTCTTCAGGTGATTGGAATTTCGAACTTAATCTTTGATTTTGTCATCTAAGGTAGATTGTTCTAGGTCAACCTGCTATACCTCTTTCGGATATCTCAGTTATCTTCCTTTAACTCAACTCTCCAAGATTTTATTCACCACAGCAGTAGCCAAGTATTGAACTCACGACTCTTTGTCAAGTCACTGGATCCAAACAACGCTTTATCCACTGGATAAAGCGTTGGTTCTACAACGGCCGAAACGTCATGAATATGGCAAAATGATGAGGACAGTAGTCCGAAGAATATAGTGTAAATAATTATTGTCTATGTTGATATTATTATTACATACGTATGTCATTATATACAGAATATTGTTACCCAGATGGCTTGGTCTAAAATATTTTTAAAGTTTCAGACCTCTCAAAATGAACTAGCCTGAAATAATTTCTTACAAAATCTAATATAAACGACCAAGTGATACCTATGCCTGAAAGTTAGGGTTTTTTTTATTGAAATATAATTCTTTAAAAACGTACAAAACTTCAACCCGACCAGGACTGAGATTACGTAAAATCCACAAATCAATTCATAGCCACAAAATATGAATTAAATAAAGCAAATTGCAATAAGAATTAAATAAACAATATAGCTTTATATAAGAGCTAAATGGACAAAACAAATTTCACTATGAACTGAACAGAAAATACTGATTTCAAAATGAATTAAAAAGTCAATTCTATTGCAACATACAAAATAAATTACAACCTGAATTAAATAGAATCTACAAATTTTATCTGAACTAAATAGACAATATAAATTAAATAGGAACTAAACGCAGAAAATTAGAATTTGAAATAAATAGACAATACAGAATGAAATTATACAAAAAACAGAAATAAGTTCAATCAATTTGAATTTTATATATTTATTTGAATACCAGCATTCAAGCCTATAGATTCAATCGTTTATATACACCATTTCACTCCTAGTGATTTTTTAAACTTTGCATACCTCCATTAATACCAACTATTTTACAACCCACTCACGGTAAAGGCTTTATGTTTCATTTTAGTTTTTCCAATACTCTATACCTCCCAGAGATACTAGTATTTTCTACATTCGTCTCAACTCTATCATCTAGAATCTGTATGAAAGACTCATCGTTTGACGAGATGTTTGTGTGTATCACCAGAACGTATATTTGATATGATAGAAGTTAATATATTTCGCCAACAACTCCCAGCAAAGCAAATATGCGTTTCCAGGAAAGTCACCAATTATGCCTGAAATCATGCTGAGAGATTTTGACAACTGCGGAAAAAGAATCACAACACAACGCTTAACGTTTGGAATCACAGAGGGGACCATTAACATGGTGATAGAATTCTTGCACCGTTAGGTTTCCCACTTAAAATCATCTAGCCCATTAAAAGTGCTTCATCTCTGCAGACGTAATTTTTTCCCCCGGAAGGAGTAATTACTTCATAAGGCTCGCTATTAAGATTAAATCGATATCGTCCCGTTTCTAGCTGCAAGCGACGGCCATTTTAAAAACTTATAAATACATAACGCAGTGATGGGAACCTCGATATGCCAAAAAGTATCTTCTGTGTTCCTCTTCAAGATGCGTGACAAGAAGGGAATAACTTGGCCACAAAAGCAAGTCATTAATATTGGCCCTTTGAAGACGTAAGGAGAAGGTTGAAGGTGTTCAACAGCCGTAAGAAACAAAGGAATCTACTGAAGTTTGTTTCCTTTCATTTTTCGAGAGATTTTGTGAAGAGTGAATTGAACTGCACACTCGAGTGAGGAAGTTCTTCAAACGCATATGACATCTTGGAGTTAAACACTTGCCGACGGAGAAGAATGTGGAAGCAATATTAGATGACAACTATTTCTGGTTAAATTGTGTTGTTTCACCGTCATTCTTTAAAAAGGAATTGGTCCTCTTCGCTTATTTCATTTTTATCACTTCTTTTTCTCTAGGGTTCCATGCGCCATTTTAATTCAGTTATCACTGTGTTGACTTTCTAAGGTTTCTCGATCCAATTCTTTGTTTCTCACAATCTCTTTCGCTTTGCCTTCCATTGTTTCTCTTTCTGTTTGCAAAGTTCTATAATACTTTGTTAGTAAAATGTTACCTTTTTCATCGAACCATGTTATATAGAAATAAAGTGTCAATGCCGACACTGGAGTTTGAACATAAATCGCCAGTGAGCTAACACAGGCGATACCATTATTGAATTAAGTGGATCACGTGACCATGGAAGAAACACATGAGTAGGAAGTGGCGTGACCTGTAATTGATAGCTATTTCTAGTCTATCCTCTATTACTATTCGGATCTCTATTTCTATGATGTCCTCTGATATTATACGGACCGCTATTCTCTACTCTATTCACTATACTATTTCTCTATTCGGATCACTATTCGGTGGTTACTTTCTGAGCGAGTATTATCGAACAAGTACTATTAGTGCGAGTGATATTCGAATGCTTGACACCAGTATTGTTTCAACGGCGTACTATAGCTGTATCTGCGATTACAAAGTCTCTACTACAACGAACATTACGAAAGTGGCAACGAGTATTCATTGGCATTACAAACGTGGAAACGAATGTTCGTTGACTTTGCAAAACCATAAAGGCCGTGAGAAATCCCTCTCTCCTCATATTTATAGTATTCATATTCGCTTTCTTATTCTTATTCTTCATGTATCCATTATTTATTTCTTGATAGTAAGATCTGGAAAAAAAAGTAAATAAAAATTTTCGCGTGACGCGTTACGTACATGATAATTCAATTGGAGTATAAATGATATTTAAGTGGGTGTAGCTACACATGCGCACGGATAAACACAGAAATACCACTCTTGTGTTTGGGTACTTAATCTAAAAAAACAAATGAGAATCATTTCCAGATTTTATCACCTACAAAATTAAACTGCTCTCTCTTAATCACCTGAAGGGTCGTTTTCTGCTTTCCCTTAACATGGCTGATACTAACCTCCAAGAGAGTGATTTGTAGCGCCTTCTCAGGCAAATTTTCTCGACGGACATGAAGTGGAAAGACTATACTGAATCCTAGGTCAGCTGCTAAGAAAGTTGTCTCGCTCTATCATGCTAGACAATTTTTCTCTCGTGAATCAATCTTACATATTTATAAGTATACCATTCGTCCATGCTTTGAATATTGCTGTCACATATAGTCTGGCGTACCCACCATATATCTAGAGATCCTTAATAAAATCGGAAGAAGAACCAGCAATATTATTGATCCTGATCTGGCATCTCGCCTTCACTAACTTCCTGCCTCTATTCTATAAATACGTCTATGTATACTGTTCGTGTGAACGCTTCGCCAGGGTACCTAGATTTTATGAATTTAAGAGAAGTACTAGTCTGGCAACAAGTTATCACCATTAAACAGCTGAGTTGGTTAGATGTGACCGTAAGTTCTATGCCAAAAGTTTATTTTCTCTCACTTCCCGATTATGGAACTATCTTCCGGTCCAAAGCTTTTCTTACCAACTTTAATCTTGAAAAATGTAAATACACTTCCAATCGCTTTCTACTATCCTCCTGGTTACTCTTCTTTATTCCTTATTAAAATTGCTGTTTTCTAACTCTTCCACACCCAGTAAAGCCTTGTGTCCTAATCCCTTTATTGCCATGCTTTGGATTGAAGCGATATTTCAAAAAATTATTTATTTTATTTTATCAATTTTCTTATTAAGTATTCCTCAATTTGATAATAGAAGATCTACAAAGAAAGATAAAATGTATAATAACCTGAACGATAATGTACTCTTGCTGGTCTAGTGATCAAAGCGCTTTCTATATACATTCGTCTTAGGAAATTGATTTTCCTAACATTGTTCTTGTATATAAAAATATATTATTTTCTTCTATTTATTCTTGGACAATGTGATACAGAATCACTATCTAATATAGGTGGTCCGCATTTTAATATTTCAGCCGTTACGTAAAAAAACTCTGAAGAAGTTAAGAATTACTACGTTAAGGAATATTTCACCTATGCAAACAGGTGATGGGGAATTTTATAACAGATAATTATTATGTTCTTAATCGACTGAAAATATCCAGACACAACATTTACCCTGACTTCCAGAATTATCTTATTTAAATGCTGGATATGATGAGAGAAATAACAGTGTTTAGACATTGATTCAAATAAAGTGTCTGTTTTGTTTTTGTTGTTTTGTTTTTTGTCAAATAAGTGGCGCCTCCTAAATAATTATCTCAGACGCCCAATCAGTTCATATATCACGATAAAAATATATAAGCCACAAATGAAAATTGTAGCTTATTAGGATATATTATCATTCCACTGGAATTAATGTGTCAATTCAGGACATAGAACACCTGCGTTAAGCTGTCAATGTCCCAAATCCCCAAATTATAACCATGGAATATTAGGGTCTGAGCCTTTTATATTATATTCTTACTCTCTCCTGGACATTGAATTCTACCTGGATTCTATTCTCTTAGAAATTTATATATATATATATATATATATATATATATATATATATATATATATATATATATATATATGTGTGTGTGTGTGTGTGTGTGTGTGTGTGTACATAATGGATACAGGGGGAAAGATGAATAGAAATGGAATAAGAGGACGCATAATGTGATTCATGAGTGTGTTTGCATGTGCATAACTCATTGGGAGAAACAAAACCTTTACTTATCACTTCAAGCCGATCATGTTACCATATTCCTTAACAGATAGAAACCGTTACTGCGTTTGTTTCCTTTTTTATATAAGAGCCTATATTGCTGGTGAACCGGAAGTTATCAGTCATTTGACTACAAAATTGCCAAGAGGAGTCGCCTTATGTGATTTTAAAAAATGGAGAAAATTGTAGTTGAGGAATGGCACACAGGTCGATTCTCGATCAGTATAGGTTGAGTCATCACAGAGAGGAGGCATGATGTTGAAAAACCCGAAACCCCTATTGCACATCGCTAAAAACATCATTGATGCTATGTGAAAAAGCGTCGAACAAATGTAGTTTGCAAAATGGAACCCTGAATAATTCAGTGACCACTAGGAACAGATTAGTTGACGACAAAAAGAAAAGATTTGGTGACAACTGGAGAGACGGGTGACAGCTCGGAAAGACGGCAGTTTGTACAAGTTGAGTTGGCACCCCTAATTGCATCTTCCGCTAGGAAGAAACTTGTTGGCTACAAGTTTGTTTGTTTTTTGTTTGTTTGTTTTTTCTGGCAATAGATGCCTCCAGGAGATCCCTAGACAGAGAAAGAATGAGATCCCCAAGAGGACGGATGAAGGGCTTCCCGATCAGTATCGGCTGGGTCACAGCGGAGAGTGGGTATGATGTTGAAAGTCCCGAAACCCTTAATGAACCGCGGCTAGAAACATCACTGAGGATGTGTACCAGAACATCCAATAGATGTATTTTACGAAAATACGTATATTTTAATTTATTTGTTAAACATTATTTTTAACGGATACCCATAATTGTTTTCTTTTATTCATTTATTTAACATTATATTTTTTTATTTTCTTCTCCAAGCCTGAATATTCGATAAATCTTATCAGAAAAATATACGCTCTACAGAGGGATTCGAATCTGCATCCACTGGAGGAAACCACATCAGAATATGCATTCAGATGTGCTAACTAGCGGCGCTCTGTAGAGTTGGATGTTGCGTTGATTATTGTACATTGAAAGTACGAAATACTTACAAATCGTTGCAAGCCTCACGCTTCTCTATCGCTATTTTCATTGCAAAATGTTCTGACAAGTTACATTCATAAGTTCCACTAGTTCAGGCCTTAATCATCATGCCAGGTAAACTGTGACGAATCATTTAGTCATCTTCTCAAGAACATACTCCCAAGATGATGCTTCTCTAACAATTTCAATATTAACCTCTTTAAGTCTAGGATCAATCGGGATCTTTCCTACATATCTTCATAATCTATACAGCTTACCTCCTCCTCTTGTGTACATGCAAGAAATTTATTTACTAGCTGTCTACCTTAAATAACTCTTGGGCCGTGTATTGGCTAAACAATAGTAAAAAAAAAAAAAAAGATAATTTGTTTTTTTCTTTATCTTTACATTTTCTTCATAATGATTTTTTTTCAAGAAAGATAATGAAACGCTAGCCCTTCAAGCGCGATCAAGTCTAAACTAGTTCTATTCCAATGGCTTCTGCACTCACCGGAGTTAAACTCCATTGACTATATGTTGCAACCTTCCCTAAATAATCTGCAGCCGCTTCCAATAAACAATATTCTTCGTATGAAAATTAACGTATTTGGATAAATAGAAATATATGACGAGTTTATCACCTTGTAAAATCTTTAGTACATCATCTAGCCATTATTCTGGCGAAGTAAAGAGTGATCGTTAGTATTTTGAGCAACTTCCGTTTTCAATATTTTTATGAATGATTTCTGCCTCGTGCGAGCCAATTCCAGTTGTTTTGCCTTGTTCTAGTGTGATAAAAATTTGTTTTTTGCTTACCAAATTATAGAAAAAGAAACATTGTTTAAGTCGTTTATTTCTATATTTCGATTAAATCTCACCCAGTAAAAGTCTTGAGAGCCACTCAAATTTTGAGCTTACAGCTGGAATGGTGATAATATATCGGGTGCTAGTATGAACTGAAGATAAGTTAGTAGGAAGTGCAAAATGGAGAAATAAGGAAGATAGTTCACGATTGACCCTAGACTTAAATAAGTGTAGATTACTGTGTTCAGGGAAACACACAATTAATTTGTCCCACAAAGTGGTACTTCTAGAAAAAAAAAGATGTCTGATGAGAACTTCCTGCTTAAATTGTGATCGTAAGGAAATAAGGGTGATTCAACTTTATGGACGTAGAATGGCGCGTTCTGGAATTGAAGATCTGAAGTTGTTGAATTATAGAATTTGACATGGAAACGATAGAGTTTCGACTTGCCTGTTACGTTGCATCTGTGGGTAAGACCTTGTAAAGTGGACGATGATCCATCTCCTGCGTGAAGGGTTTAGAATTCTCCTATGCCCGAGAGGGGTGATTGTGCAGGTACCGTCCAGAGATAGCAGATATGCCTTATATTTATTTTGTTTAATCTGACTCTTGCAATGATCAAATATAGCAGAAAGAGTCAGTTACATCCTGGAGCGATATAGTAAGCCGACCACTTTCCTACTTTCTTTAGCAATGGATTGTATTTAAGAGCTTCTCTTGAGGCATGGAAATGAATTTCAAAAGCTTTTCTGATATATCTCGGAAATATAACACAAATGTTATTATGATCACAACCTCGTCTTTTCTCTTGAATAAGTGAATTCTCAATAAAATTCTACGTTCTGATCCTCGATAGATCAGAACGTAGAATTTTATTGAGTTCACTTATTCAAGAGAAAAGACGAGGTTGTGATCATAATAACATTTGTGTTATATTTCCAAGATATATCAGAAAATATTTTCTTTTTACTATTGTTCACCTAATACAATGTCTAAGAGCCACTCAAGTTAGAGGATTACTGAATGAGATTGTCTTGGAAGAGCGTATATAGAGAGAACAAGCGTTGCATATTAGGAAGATATATAGGGTAGACAAGGGATGAACATCGAATTGTAATGATAAAGGAATCATTCGCCAGGCGTCCGTTTCACAGTGGAATAAATTTAGATTAGAAGCTATCTGAATGAAACTTAATCGTTAACAGTATAATATGAAGAGGATGAGGATGAATCGACTCAGTGTAAGTGATATGGCGGGTCTTATCTGAGGAAGTCTGAACTGGTATTAATAGCGCTAGAGTAGTGGTAGTGTAGTGAGTGGCTGGCAATGCATTTCTTTTTTATCTATGGTAAAAAGGTTGAAGAGTGGAGAACAGTTAATCATCCACAAGGCGGCGAAAATGATTTTGCACTCGGTAGAGATTGGAAAGTGAGGATTTGGCAGCTCCGGCCCAGATCTAGCATCAGTTTTTTCCCCTTTATTAATAAATTCCATTTTCTCCAGAGCTTTGATGTAAACGCTGAAGGCGTTCAGGTCAGTAACTTGATTTATTTGAATAACTAAGAAATTTAATTATGAAACCCATTAACAAAACGATCTTCTGTTTATAAAATGAATTGAATACTAGATGTGAAACTCACTTAGTATTTGGTAGTTGAATGAAAAATAAATGGAAAATATGTAGGTTAAAGTTTCTTCCTTCGAAATGACATCTTCTGAATAAATTATATTTTATTGATGGAATCATATATATGTAGAGGTCTTGCTTTGTTTTTCCTACTTAACAGCCTCGATAAACTCGCTGGTTTGAGAATAGCTTTACGTTATTTGTGGATCAATTAAAGTTTTGTGTATAGGTTAGTTGGTGAAATTATTTTTACTTTTAATAACATAATTTCAGATGATGGTTTCTAATATAAATTATTTTGTATTCTGTTTCTGATGCAATTTGGTTATTAGAATTTGTATTGTAATTTTAAATGGGAAACTTTATGAAGTTCGAAAGATCCTTTTTCATTTTTTCAGGTTTCAAAATATATTAACAGATTTATGTAGATTTTTTGAGAGATGTCATACTTTTATATTTTGTTATTTTTGTGACGTACGGTGTCCGTTAAATGATTAAGCATAACTCAAGACTTCAATATTAAAATAAAAAAGTATTTATTTACAATCGCAAATAAATACTGAACAAGAATAAAGAACTAAATGTCAACCAAAGATAATTAAACATTTCAGTGAATACTTTGTTAGTAGCGCGGCTCGACTTAATGTCCGGTTAATCCTAAATCAAAACCCAAATCATCGACACATAATTCGACTGGATAGTGCTAATTAATAGCGCTTTACCAAGCGTAGCCCAGATGTGGCACGAGGCCGAAATTATGGGGCACCCATTGAGGATCGAACTCACTACTCAGTCTTAATTGTGCTAGCAAGACAAGCTTGCTAACCATTACACCACTTCAAGGTGCCCTTTTTAATTTCTAAGCCCTGCTTAGATCTGTCACAAGGCCGAACGCATGGGGCACCCAGTGAGTATCGAACTCACTACTCAATCGTAATTGATCTAGCAAGACAAGCTTCCTAACCATTACACGACGTCGAGGTGCCCATAGTGCTAATTAATAGTTATTTTCCAAGCGTAGCTTAGATGTGGCACAAGGCCGAAAGTATGGGGCACCTAGTGAGGATCGAACTCACTACTCAGTCATAATTGTTCTAGCGAGACAAACTAACAATTACACCACCTGGAGGTGCCCATAATGCAAATTAATAGTCAACCAATAATCCTGACCCCGCTATTTATAAACCTGGCGGAAAATATATATTCATAAATCCAGAGTGTCACGTTCGAACCTCGTTGTCAGTAGTTACTCATTTTCTTCCTGTATGACAGGTATACACTTTAATTTTTTATAAGAAGTTGAGGATATTGTTTGGTCTTTTGTTTTGAAGGAGTTTTTTTCTATTGTTTGCAGGATAACAATTTGTTAGGGTTTGACTGAATGACAACTTATTTGTAGAAAGAAGGATATATATCTATATATCTATGTACATAAACTTACTTTCTGTCGCTTTTGTTTTTGTTCGTATCGCTGTTGTTTAGAAATACCCCGAATTTTAAGAGCAGTGATTTTCTGAAAAAGGTGATAAGGGCTATAATTGTGGACGTAAATCTACTTTGGGAGACTCAGCAATTTAGGTATTTTCAATATATATTTCCTTAATAAATTATTTTCTCTTTTAACTAAAACTATTTTTTAAGCCAAAACCCCATTAAATAAGAATCACTCAGTTATAAAAGATATGACACATTCTGGTAGAAATGAATGATAAAACAACATTTATTTGGCCTCACAGTTTTACGTAATATTCACACTCATATAGGCAACAAATTTTATAAATATTTACTTATCTGTTTTTCGATCGTAGACACAAACAAATTTTGGACCTTCCATTATGCGCGTGCTTGCGTAAATGATATTTGTTTTCAAACATCGATCCCTCCCAGTCGTATTTTAAAAATATCTAACGTCCCTTCCCTTACTGATAATAAGAAGAATCCTTGTAAAATATTTAATATAAGTTAAGCACGGTCAGAATGTCTTATCTGTCAGTGAGAAGGTTTATGGTGATAGAAGGCTTCAGCATCTAAATTTATCGACTTCAGGAAATGCATTCACCATATGTAAGCTATTCTACAAAGTAAAAGTAGACAGCAGTGTTTTACACTTGGCTAAAGAATAAAGTTTTGATAGCTGATCGACCAGAAGTAGGGTTACTAATAGAAAACATGTGATAGTGTGTATTTCATCAAACTGACAACCGGCTAATAACATTTCACTCATTGATCATTGGACTATAAAACTTCCATTAAATATAACGGAAGAGCTGGACTAACGCATGATCAATTATTGGGTTACTTCCCCCATCAAGAAGAAGGGTAGGAATAAGCCATATTCCTACACAGTTCGGTCAGTTCTTACGAATATTATTTAACTTCTTTAGTGTGCTGTGTCTTTTCAGGATAATGGTCCGCCACTACTTCTTTTCTTTGTATCGCTAAGCAATGTTTACCTCCTTACTATCCATCCTCGTTTATGTTCTGCCATCCAAGATTGTTAGGTGGCTTACTGACTTTTTCTTTCTCATCCTCTTAAATTCAATATACCCTGTCAGTGTCAAATTCTCCAAACCCACTTTCCATATAAATAGATCTTTGGAATTTCCAATTTGTGTTATTCTAAGTGTTGTTTTTTTGTTTTTTTTTTTCTTGTTTCTATTTTTCTTAAAACGTCTTTGTTGCTTACCATATCTGTCCATTGTATTTTTGGCATCCTTTTGTAGAACCACATCAATTTTACTACTTCTCTGCACCTGTGGAGGATCAATATTAGAAATCAGTTCAATTTTCAGCACCTATCTCACGGAATCTTCTTGATTTTTTGGGGGGTTGTTTTATAATATTTTTTAATAGCTTTTGGAAGGCAGATTTCGCTATTGCAAGCAGCCTTTGGGTTTTAGTACCACTTTTTCTAACATATGCTAAAATATTTCCCAGATAGTTATAATTTAATGCATTTTTGATTTTGTCATCTCTAATATACAGTTCGTATTTTGGTCTGTCCCTCTTAAGGACCACCGTATATTCTTCTTTTTACAACGATTTTTAGTCCCCTCTTTCTGCTTTCATTTACTACAGTCCCCTTTTTCTCCATTCTTTTACTACAGTTTCAAGGAATTCCTACATCAATACTATATCATCAGCGTATATTATTTGTTATGTTTGCGTGTACTACTAATAAATCACATTAGGACTTCTAGTTCTCTTAAAATTGTCACGCTGTGTAGATTTAATAAATCCAGAAAGAAAACACTTCATTTTATTATGCTCCTTTCTATTTTTGTGTAATTAATTAATTACTTTTCTATCCGTATGGAAACTGTTTGTTCTTATATATATTTTGAATTATTTAAATGCCGTTCCCAAATAAACTAGGCTTTCCTCTTTTATCATGCCTTATCAAATGCTTTGTGTAGCCTATTAAACATTAACTATTCTATTTTATTAACTGATAGATCGTGTTTATTCCATCTGTGCGTGTATCAAGTACCTAAGAGCAGTCAAAACTTTCCCGGGTTTAATCATGCATCAAATTGAAGCCTTTACACCCGGTGCAATATATTTAATAATTTATCTATTAAAATAAAAATAATAAGCAGGAAATATGACGGCGCTCTGCTTAATATGAATGTCAGAACAAAACGTGGTCGTATAGTCTGAAATGTTGAGATAACAATTTTTTTCAAAAGAACAATTCTGTTAATGGTTTCCATGACTATACAAAACAATGGCAGATTGGTGCTTATAAATACATTATTTTCATACACTCAGCTATCATCATACCGTCTCTTCTAGTGTAGAAATATTTTTGCTCTCGTATATATTACCGTATTTGACGGCATAGAAGGCGCATTTTTTTTTAAATAAAAATATTTTAAAATTCCCTTGCGTCTTATATGCCATATAAAGGATTAAAATTCGCGATAGTCGGCCGAAATTAGCTTCCTGGCAACTCCTATTAGCTTAGACTTAAACATGAAGGAGCAATGGAACAAGTGAATGGCAATGCCTGATCAGATGACCTTACACTTACAGGAAGAATAAAAGGACCCAGCATTGCACAAGTCTGCAAATGGGTCAAGCAAGCTTGGGATAAAATTAGACCAGAAATTGTTGTGAAATCTTTTAAAAAGTGTGGCATTAGCAAAGCTCTCAATAGAACAGAAGATGATGCATTATTTAACGACAATGATAATAGTACTGAAAATGAATATCAGAGTTTTGATAATGAAGACGACGAATTTTATGGATTTGAAGATAAATAAAATTTAATGGTAACGGTACTGTTTTGCTCAATTGTAATAATTGCCTGATTTTTATTTTGTTTTCTTACATTTGGATATAATAAAGTTTTATAAGCTCGTGTTCTTTTTTCCTAATATTTTTCATTTAATTGTAATAATGTCTTGTTTAACCAAAGTAATACCTCATAAATATGGCCTAGTCTGTACTAATAACGTTACTAATTTTAATAATTACTAATTTTTCTTATGTGTCTTATATGCCGTCAGATAAAGTATATAGGAAAGTTACTGTTATTATACGGATCTGTATATCCTAGATAATATGTATTAAATATAGTGGCTCGGAACAAACCTGCGTAGCGATTTCTAAGTGAATATCAAAGAAAAATATTTAGTTATTCGTACATAGGTTTATTCAAAAAAAAATATGTGCTATTTTGTTTCCCTATCTGTCGCCATTTTTGTCGAAGATTCATAATTCCGTTCTCCTTGAATTTAGCATATTTTCTGATCTAAATCGATTTTAAAAGCTGCCAGAGATGTGAATTTCTTCCATAGAAATGTATTAGGTTCCAAATAAGTGGTAATCCTCCTGTATCGCAATGGATTAAGAAGAAACTTGAAGTAACAGAAAAGTGTTTCTACAGAAAGATAAAGAGGACGCCATGGAGCGAACAACAACGAGGTTTTGGAGAAATTTGAAACAAAAAAGTGACATATAATTAATATCAGAAAGAGGCAGATGAAAATTCCGTGGCAAGTAATGAGGAAAGATGGCTTGGAAAACCTGATACTCACAGCACAGATTGAAGGAAAGTGGGACAGAGGAAAGCAGCAGGAAACATAATTGTAGGGCTTGAGTAAAGGGATGGCAGAACAGGGTTTGGAAGAAATTAACAAAAGGACGAAACTTAAGAGCTTTAAAGGACAGGGTGATGTTGAAGGACATGATTGTCTACGTCTTGAAGGGACTGAGCACATGAAAGAAGAAAGATGCAAACATAGATGAGATCTTATTGAATGACGACATTTTTTCCGTTTGGCCAATTCCGGGCGATTTTTATTAATTGCTGGATATAACCGGTCAAATTTGGAACTGTTTTCTCTGAATTCTAAATTTAATTTTGCGGAAGGGTGTCATAATGCCCAATTTCCTTCCAGTCTAGCAGATACACGGCATCAATTTCTTCAGATTCATGCCGGCTTTTCGTTTCTACTTTGCTGAAAACACCCTTCTTATAACGACTGTATTGTTTAATGATCTTTATTGCGTGTTTCAGCAAACATTCGCAAATGAACATGAGATCCGTTAAACCATGTTTTCAAATAAAGTGTGCGATGTGTAAATTATTGCCATTTTATATTTTTAATTTCGCGCATGCGCCTTGTTTGTATTGATTTTTCCGACGACTGCACAGTATAGTAGAGACATTTGGGCTTCGTCTGTGAGGAAAAGAGCACCATAACGCAATTCAGTCCCCCAGAAATTGGGAAACAGCATGCTGTAATGCTTGGCATTCGCACCGGGAAGTCGCGAACATTTTAGAGTGTTTGACTGTCAATCTGAGGTCAGTGCAGCGGATTCAGAAAGAGTTCAGTGAGTCTAATTGTGATTACGAATGTATGGCAACTCAGAAAACTTTCTCTGATCGTTTTCATAAGAAAAGATCTCCCTAATTTTTTGGTAAAAGCCTCAGACTCAAAACCGAGGCATATATCAAGTGCCTTGATTGGGTAGTGCTGTCCTGAATCAAGGGCTGGCTACTGACAACGGGACTCTGCATCATGCCACACAAGCAGGAGAACCATAGCCATGACTGTCAGACAATTTCTGCGACAATATCATCTGGCCACCTAACTGCACAGAGAGAAACCCACTTGATCACTATACATGGGGCTTAGTTTAGCGAGAGATCAATAAATCTCTTTTTAACACCATAGTTGAACTGAAGATAAAGACTATGACAGCATTCATCAACGTAAAGGATAGCGTCCAGAAGAGTTGCAATAGATTTAGAAGTCATCTGTAGGCCGTGGTTGAAGCCAATAGTGATTTTATTGAATAAAATTAATGTTTAGTATTTTTTCACTATATCTGTGAAAAGGACATATAAGTGATATTTTGATTTTTTTTTTTTTTTTTTTGCATAATTTAGACGATAATTTATTCATCGCACGCTGGATATGGCAAAGTTCATATCAGATATTCGTAGTATCACTGTGACGTCCGTGCCGTATCAATCAGATTATTATATATCAGAGTTCTGTTTTTTTGTTTGTTTGTTTGTTTTTCTTTAATCGGTATCACCCCATGCAAGGCAATAAATTCACTAAGACACAAGGGGTTACAGGATATGGAAGAATTAAGAACAAAAATATTGAAAATCAGCGAGAAGTGGAAAGATTAAACAGGAGAACAGTAAATAGCGATTAACGTAGCGTTTTAATGTATGCGGATTAAAATTGGCTGAAAAGCATGAGATCAGAGGGAAATTTCACAATAGAGAAGAGCGAGAAAAGAAACAGCATAGAATTTGGTTTACATCTCGGTGCCAGTCCATTACGACGCTCAAATTCAAAAAGACTAGGTACAATAGCAAAGTGCTCATCCGAACAATTACCATGAATGCATTTATAGACTTCGATTGAACTTGAACAGGTGAATGGATAGTAGAACAATCAGTCTCCCGTAGATCATATAATGGGTCTGTCCCAATCAACATAAACAGAGTAGTAAATATTGCATTTTGGTCTGCAGTCAGTGATTCGTCTCCAGCTGTGCTGGTCAAACTTCCAGGCAGAGAGAATCCCCAGCCGAAGCTATGTCAAAGGGCAGAGTCTCGTCTCGGGAAACAGCTACCCGATCCCGTTTTATACGGAGTCTACAGGAAATGTTCGACCGAACATATGGGCTCGGATACCTCACATTAAATTCGGCCTTGTGCCACGCCTGAGCACGTGGGGTGGTTGGTAGATATCCTCTAGTTGAAGATTCGTCTCCGGCTGTGCTTATCAAATTCTCTGCCTCCTGGCAAAGAGGTTCCCCAGATGATTCTTTCCCGAAAGGCAGAGTCTAGTCTCGAGGAACAGCCACCCTATTTATTTATACGGAGTCTACAGGGAATTTTTGGCCGAGGCTACGGGCTCAGATACCCCACATTAAATTCGGCCTTGTGCTACATCTGACCGCGTGGAGCGGTTGGTAGATATCCTGCAGTTGGAGATTCATTGTGAAATTCATTTGACTCACTTCTAGCAGTTGAATACTTCTTCTACGCGCTTCTGGTGAATCTTATATGTGTTGTTATTGTCCTAAGTATTATGGTTCATTGCTAACCTTCGTGTGGTTATTCTATTCAATAACCTTTTCTAGGTTACAACAGAATCCAGTTGGGTATTGTTTGGGGAGTATTTAAATCGATTGGTTATTCAGATCAACAGATACTTGGAGAAGGACGTTGGGCAAAATGACCGAAACGTTGTAATAACAATAACAAAAACGAGAGCGTTAATACCAATATAATAATGATAACTTCTCATTCCAAAAATTTCGACAGCTATAATTATATGTACGTCTGAATCTCTGTATGTATAGAATTAGTATAAGTGTAGAACGAATTTAAATAATAACATGTCATAATTGATATGGACAGATGGTGTTTCTATGTTTGAGGCATCAGTGTGTCAGTCATGTTTTTCAAAATTGAATGAGGACATTACATAACGTTGGCAAGTTTTCGAGAGAAGCCGGTTGTATTAGGTTGGTGCAAAAATACTGACGTAATAATGTCGTTTTTCGACGTATTTTTAACGTCAAAAAACGACATTATTACGTCATTATTTTTGCACCAACCAAATAGTTGAATTTGAGGTCTTCTTTGAACTGCCATATGCAATTTTACCTGGAAAAAATTCAGTTATTAATAAGAGTTTAAATTAATGCATGCATGATTTCAAAGCCTTAGCATCGCTCCTTCATAGTCAGTCTATGTACCTTTAGGCCAACCCTCGTAATTAGCTTGCGTTAGTGGGTGCCAGAACAGTGATTAGGAAAGGTAGCAAAAGGAGAAAGCTTACTAAGACGGAAAAATACTGGAAATTGTGGAGAGCGATGATCGCCTACGCACTGAAGAGCCAATGCATAGAATAATAATAATAATAATAATAATAATAATAATTTTCTCTATTTCATTTATGCATATCCGGACTATCTGCAGTATTCATTATTTCTCTCTCTGCATACTATTCATTGAGACATTCATCATCTACCAGCCTCAATTCGTTTATGTTTAATGTTATATATCCTCTACGAGTCTTTGGTATTTCTTGTTTTATTTTCACAATGAGAAATATTTTGTGTGGTATTAAGTCTTTTTTTTCTTGACTCATTTTCATTGAAATGTCGCCGAAGTTTCTCTTAATGTTTTCCACTTTCAATTACCATTCATGTCCAAGGTATTATATTTGCTATAACTCCATCGGTATAGGTCGCTTTGTATTTCGGCTCATTCAGGAGTCTATAGTATCCTAGTTTAGGCATTGTTGGTGTTTTATTTCAGTGTTTTTAATTTCTTTACATATGACCAAGAGATGATCGCTCACACAGTGAACTCTTGGATGGGTTATAGAGCGGCAAACTTAATTCCTGTAACATTTATTGATTGTTATAAAATCGAAATGTTTCTTATTGTCACGTTTTCATGTCATGTGTCTTAGGTGCTCTTGAATCCGAAGCGTTTGCTATTATTAGGCACATCATGTATACAGCATAGATACCTTTGCAGGTGTAATTGTGGAATCTGTTTTAATCAGTAAGGAGAAAAAAATGGTGAATATAAGTTTCTTGGACACATAACAATGAATGAGGGCTTGGAAAAATAATCATTTCGATTCATATCGACGGCAAGAAAGATAGGGACTGACAAGGCAGCGAGTCACTTGCCTGACGAACTCTTGTGAATGAATGGCGTGAAGGAGGGTTCTAACCTTAACAAAGGGTGAAAACAGCTGAGAGACGCACGAGAAAGTTTTGGAGAGCCATGACCGCCTTTGAATTGAAAGGACATGGCACATAAAAGAAGAGATTTACGATAATGCATGTAAGTTTTCACAGATTCAGCATCACTTCTTCATAGTCAGCCTATAAACCTTTAGGTCAGCCCTTTAGGTCAGCCCTTTAGGTCAGCTCATTAGGCCAGCCCTTTAGGCCAGCCCTTTAGGTCAGCCCTTTAGGCCAGCCCTTTAGGTCAGTCCTTTAGGTCAGCCCTTTAGGTCAGCTCATTAGGCCAGCCCTTTAGGTCAGCCCTTTAGGTCAGCTCATTAGGCCAGCCCTTTAGGTCAGCCCTTTAGGTCAGACCTTTAGGTCAGCTCATTAGGCCAGCCCTTTAGGTCAGCCCTTTAGGTCAGCTCATTAGGCCAGCCCTTTAGGTCAGCCCTTTAGGTCAGCTCATTAGGCCAGCCCTTTAGGTCAGCCCTTTAGGCCATCCCTTTAGGTCAGTCATTTAGGTCAGTCATTTAGGTCAGCTCATTAGGCCAGCCCTTTAGGTCAGCTCATTAGGCCAGCCCTTTAGGCCAGCCCTTTAGGCCAGCCCTTTAGGTCAGTCATTTAGGTCAGCTCATTAGGCCAGCCCTTTAGGCCAGCCCTTTAGGTCAGCTCATTAGGCCAGCCCTTTAGGCCAGCCCTTTAGGCCAGCCCTTTAGATCAGCCCTTTAGGTCAGCCCTTTAGGTCAGCCCTTTAGGTCAGCTCATTAGGCCAGCCCTTTAGGCCAGCCCTTTAGGTCAGCCCTTTAGGCCAGCCCTTTAGGTCAGTCCTTTAGGTCAGCCCTTTAGGTCAGCTCATTAGGCCAGCCCTTTAGGTCAGCTCATTAGGCCAGCCCTTTAGGTCAGCCCTTTAGGTCAGCCCTTTAGGCCAGCCCTTTAGGTCAGCCCTTTAGGTCAGCTCATTAGGCCAGCCCTTTAGGTCAGCCCTTTAGGTCAGCTCATTAGGCCAGCCCTTTAGGTCAGCCCTTTAGGTCAGCCCTTGCTTAAATATTTGCCAAAACAGTGATTAGTTATGATAGGAAAAGGACAAATTTACTAAGAGCTACAAAAGATATGAAATTGTGGAGAACCATGATTGCCTACGCTCAGAAGGGACAATACAAAGAAGAAGAAGAAGAAGAAGAAGAAGAAGAAGAAGAGGAAGAAGAAGAAGAGGAAGAAGAAGAACATAAATAAAATGGGAAGTAAACGAAACAGAATAGTAAAAAGAAGAGAAAAGAGAAAAATGATGAGGAGGCTTCTACTTAATATCAGGAAGAGGTAGCTGACGTTTCTGGGACACATAATGAGGAAGGAGGGGTTTGAAATATGATACTGATGTGTCGAATAGAGGGAAAGAGAGACAAGGGAAAACAACGCGGGACATACCTGGCGGGCTTAAGCAAATGGCCGACAGAACGTGGTTTTGGAGAGGAAGCAGAGGGAAGGAATGTGTTGAGAGATGCAAGCAATAGAGGGAGTTGGAAAGCCATGATTTTCTACGTTCTGAAAGGACATAGCACATAAAAAGAAAAGAGATTTACATGCGCTTCAAATAATAATAATAATAATAATAAATGACAAGTAGTGATTGGATCATGTCCGCATTCGACATAGTGAAGAACTTGACTGACACACTGATTCTCTGATGACTGACACTGATGAAATGCAGTCGAATGTAAACTACATATAATCATAATCAGAATGCTTCTCGCTTACGTCTTCAAATTGGTCAATCATGGGAGAGTTATCCGAAGATCAAGTTTTAATTTCAGAACTATCTGTAAAGATTGCATGGAAAGTTGATAGACGTTTTTATCGAAATACTCTGGTGTTTGTCAGTGCAAATGTGGTTACTCCAGATTCGTAATTTTGATGTGTGCCTACATTCACAGAGAGGTACACTTAGCTGTCTGACCCGGAATCTCCGTCTCTTTACTTAAAGAACACCAGAAGATATGAAACGTTTCATTAAGGTCACATGCTGCGCATATAAAAGCGGCTGTTCGAGATCAAGACGACAATTTAATCCTCTTTAATGTCGATTGCTTTCAAATCAGTGATTTTCAGCGACTATCACAGTCAGTTAACTTTTATGATAGCATTGCACTAATATTAATCAGTTCTTGAGCTAAGCGTATACAGCAAATCGCGGTTTAGAAAAGTTATCCACCAGAGATAAAGAATGAGAAAATGGATTTAAACTAAATGAGCACCGAAATCAATCGGATTTTATATAAATCTCCCTCGATTCAGATTTTCTATGTTAATCT
>OZ010573.1:108274567-108279567 GCA_963932145.1 Acanthosepion lycidas | reverse complement strand
GTCCATACGGAGCTTTTCTTCATTGATTCGACACATATTTTATGTTCTAACTGTTCGTGGTAGTAAATATTAGGTTGGTGCAAAAATAATTTCGTTTTCTCATATGGTAACATAGGTTAGAAAACGAAATTATTTTTGCACCAACCTAATAGTTAAAATCATTATGCTAATGTTTTGCAATTTTATTATACACTTTTGCTCAATTGAGAAAAATTATTAACCAAGATGGCCAGAAATTATTCGTCTTTAAATATGGTCGTAAAAAATTTCATCTAAGACTCAAGTGTTAAGCAATAATTTTTATATATCTCTATATCTGTCTTTTTTCGTAGTATCTTTCGCTCCAACATTTTTTTTCTTATATGTCAATTTCGGTGTCTTTTGATGGCTTAAACAGATTCGTGCTTCCTTTAGGCGAATGTACTCTTTGTCCAAACCAAAGTAAATGCTACTTTTTTCAAATACAGATCCCACAGTTTGAGAAAAAAATGATCAAAAATAAACTCGCAGGTATTATATCCTTATAAAGAAAAATCTAAATTCCTTTATATTATCGATCGTAAAACCTAATTTTCTTACTATAAAACTAGTTACCTATCTCAGCACTCACACACATATATACACGCACATATATACATACACACACATATATGCATATATATATATATATATATATATATATATATATATATATATATATATATATATATATATATATATATATATATAATAACAAGGATCATAATTTTATTTTTAAAATAGATACAAAAGTATTCCGTTAAGATTTTAGGCGCCTTTCGGCGGGCACTTTGTCAGAAACAAAATCGTCGGCATTATACTAAGACATAAATTACCACCTAGAGTAGGCAATTGGAAAGGAGAGGGGAAAAATCTACTAATTTCCTTTCCAGTCAGGCAATTGTTTCCCGGAATAGTGCCAATTTATATTTCAATTCTCGTTGTCTGCACAGGGTGAGAACGTTGCATATTAATAATGATAGAAACCAGGATGTCTAAATGGAGTCCCGATCGTGCCCTGGACAAAACAGAAAAGAAATCAGAAGAATAACTCGTCCAGCAAGCAACATAATTTAACATGTGTTCACCAATCGCAGAATCATGAATCTGCGAACTCCCGGATATCACAGGCTTGTGTCTTCGCACCAGGCCCGGTACATGCTGGGCGATCCTAACATCCAATCTATGGATGATATCGCCCACATAGTCGATCTCACATCGACATTTATATTAATATATTACTAAACTTTGTTAATTGGTAGGCAAGACATCCTTACAGCAAGGGGAGAATGCCCTCCTAATTGTAAAAATATTCCTGACCATAACGGCATTGAAACACAGTTTAATAGGATTAGAAATTTTGCCAGCATATGTTTAACTCCCGGGACCAATCCACGGGAGCCTCATATAAACAGGACACTTAGAAGGACTATATATATATATAAAGTATCCCACATTGAATGATCAATGTCAGTACTTGACGATTGCATGGTAGAGGTAAGTCGTTGTTGTGCTAACGTTGAGGAAAAAAGATAAAGTTAGTGCAAAAATAATATCGTTTTTTGACGTTAAAAATATCAAAAAACGATATTATTTTTGCACCAACCTAATATATAGATAGTCATCCACTTACAAGCCTGTTTCGCTGTATCACGGCTCATTAGTGTGACATGACGTCCGATTGCTTCAAGCCGGGATCGAAACTCGACCGATATGGCATCAATCAGAGAATCTACCCCTAGCTATCGGCGCACGGCAGAGAAAGAGAAATTTTTAACGTGTTATATGTGAATGAATTAGATGTATACAAACGCCAGTAGGCTAGACCGTAATTGAAGAGCGATGCTTTAATAGAAGTAGTAGCCAATGTTTACACCTTCTTTATAGTGCTCAATCCGCTATCCAGAACAGAGTCATCCACATATACAAAGGATTTTCCGACATTATTCCATATTACTATAAAAAATATTTTTAGTGTTTAAGTTTCTGTCATTTCATTTTAGTTTAATGAACAGTGAAATTTGTAAGCAGACGAAATTGAGAAGCCTTACTTAAAAAGGAATTAGACCATCGACAGGAATCGAACCTGCATCTAATTTTTCCATCATTGAACTCATTTTACTCAAACGGTACCTTAACCAGTATCTTCAAGGAGACCAGCCGGAGAGAGTAAGGTCGGAATTACCTATTAAAGAAAGTGAGAAGAAAATTACTGTTGTTTACGTTTGTAGTAGAAAACTGAATCTAGCAGATAGGGATTCGTAGAATACCCAGCGAAAAATACGTGTTAGTTTGTATTCTCCACACAATGGAAACTTCGGAGCTGTCACAAGTAGATTAACGAAGCCAACAGAAACAAAAAAAAAAAAACGTAGGGAAAAAGTTAATTGGAATTTTACGAGAAGATATTAAAACGGAGCTAAGAAATAAACGAAACGCATGAATAACGTAACAACGTTAAAATAATAAATGGACAGAATAAATAAAGTGGAAGATATGACTATAAATAAGCTAAATCATGATCCATAAACAAAAAATACCTTAATCTTTTGATTACGTAAGTTATTTTGTTTACTAAATAGTAACGCTTCCGTTTGGACAACGTTAACTTCCTTTGAAATAATACTGCAGTTTCTAGTCTATTTACCATGGATTACGTTTGTTGATGCTATTCTCACATTATATATATTAGTAATTATTATTATTATTATTATTATTATATATATATATATATATATATATATATATATATATATATATATATATATATATATATATATATATATATATATATTGTAACCCAAATATAAGAGAGTTGTCGGGACAGGAGAAGAAGTATCTTATATCCGGGTTTATCTTATATCCGGGTTTGGTCTATTTTGTTTAGGTAAGCATGGCTGTAATTTGGGACCAGATAAAATATCTCTTATATCCGGGTTTCTCTTATATCCTGGTCTCTTATATCCGAGTTACACTGTATATATTTCTATGTGTTCTCACATTATATACATTAGTTATTATATATGTGTGCCTGTGTTTGCGTAAATTGTTTTCAAGTAGAGGGTATCTCTATAGTAGCAAACTGAATAAAAAGACAAAAAAAATTTTTTACTTAGCCGACCCGTTTAATCCGCTCTAAAACTGACCTATCAATCACCTAATGAATATTCATGAACATTTATTTACATACTCGTTTGAAGCGTTGACAAACCAATGACCTGCTTGTTTTTGTATATAAAACACGTGCAGCAAAATAAATCCTACATTTGCGTTGACAAAGTCCCCCAAGAGGACGAAACGATTTGGCATAGAATAATTTCCCCTTTTGTCTTTCAAATTCATATATATATATATATATATATATATATATATATTGAACAATAAAAAAAAATTAAAAAATTAAAATCTTCAGACACACTGGGTTGTAGATTGATATTCTTTCGTTTTTTTTATTATTATTCCATTTAGATTCCTCGACTAGTTTCGGCCGAAATGGCCATCATCGGGAGGAGAAATATTTCTGCTAGCACTAAACTACAGAAATGAATGTCTTGATGGAGAAAATGAACTTTTGTCTGTAGTTTTCATTTGTTTTTGTTTTTTTTGTTTTTTTTTATATATATGTATGTGTGTATGTGTGTCTGTGTGTGTCTGTGTGTGTGTGTAGAAAGAATGCATATAAATAAAAAGTTCAACGACTCCTATTCAATTAACGTTTGGCAGACACATATCAGCTCGTCAAATTAAGATAAATGTAACTGAATTCGGTCCTGATATCATAATCATTTAAAATTCGTTACATAAACCACGCTAATTACTCATGTCAGATATATTTTTAAATTTCATCTATTCTGAAAAGAATAATTACGAAAGATTATCGAATCAGAAATTGATTATACAGCGGGAAAATTTACATTTGTAAATATCATTCTCAAACTTAACTAAATAAAACAGAGTATATGTTTCTAAACATTATAGAGTTTATCATATATCAGACACCTAAAGATATTTAACATAATAATCAGCATTACTAATTGTTAAGGGGTCCATCCCTTTTTATACAAGTGGGACTCGCCCAGTGTGTACTTTGTTACTGCTGCCGGGTGAATAACCGGAAGCAAGAGAGTGAGAGTTTGAGGTAACCGCTTTGTAGGAGTCACAGTTGCCAGCACGTAGACTCTGAAGGAAGTCATACTTCGATACGGAATTTCCCAGAATGCATATATATTATTATTTCTTCTAACCGCATTTCTGGATCTACTAACCGTATTACCGATTGTAAATATTTACGTCAATACACTTAATTGTTATATTTCATTGCTGCGTTTGTCATTAATTTTGAGACCGGATTTCATCCCGGAATCCACAACACTAATTGTATTGTTATGCGATTATATTTTAAATGACATATATTCATTTAATATATATATATATATATATATATATATATATATATATATATATATATATGTGTGTGTGTGTGTGTGTGTGTGTGTGTGTGAAATGGACAAAGTGCGACAATTATTATGTCTATACATTCTTTTTTATAGATACAAATATTTAAGGACTCATATTTTTTATGAAAATTCATCGGACATTGAGGCCGGTAAATGTCGTTAATACTGCTTATTATAAACATATAGTTACTTAAATATTTGAATCTATATTACTTAAATATTTGTATCCATAAAAAGAACGTATAACATAAAAAATGTCTTAAAATAATATATATATATATATATATATATATGTGTGTGTGTGTGTGTGTGTGTTAATATATATATGAGGTGGACATCGAAGTTAACTATGGGTGTTGACTTTGATGTCCGATTTTATATTTACATACACTATTTTAATATATTAAATAATATTATTTTAATCATTTTTATCTTTGTATATTTGCTCGCTTAAGTTATATTTCAATAAGTGGTTAGCATTTGTTTAAATGACACTTTCAGTCTTAAATATTTAATTGGTTGTTG
>OZ010573.1:108266800-108274367 GCA_963932145.1 Acanthosepion lycidas | reverse complement strand
GTTTCCAAATTCCTGGCGGAGAGAATTGCGTCATGGTGATGTTTTTTTTTCCAAAGACAGTGCCCACCATTGCCTAGTCAACAGTCAAAAACGCGCATGCGCGAAATTAAAAATGTAAATGGTGACAAATTACTCTTCGTACCCTGTATATATACCGGCTGTAACAGCAAAATGTTCCAAATCGGGTAAAAGGAAAATTGTTCATTTGTTAGATTAAGATTTGAAGTGTTATAACATAGAAATGGATAAAGATATCTTACCGGAATTCTCCAGGTTTTTATAATAATATTGGTCTCTACTTTTAACTATAAGAATATAATATAATTACACACCAAGCTTAACAGAAACATTGTGATGAAATCGATCATAAACGAAAATCACATGTTCATCATTGATTAAACATAGCTAAGGATCCGGAAGTATTGAAATTAAGTTCAAATATATATATATATATATATATATATATATATATATATATATATCATTCCGGGATAATTTTCTAACTGATACAATGTGATCTTCGCCCTCTTTATACTTCTAACCTTCTGTCCTAGAGTAACGAGTTGACTCACACGTTTCACGTAGGATTTTCATTTTCATGTCTTTTTTCACTGCTCTTTGGACTGTCATGCATGAAACTTCTCTGTCACGGAATTAAGTTGGATCGTTTCTAATTGATATCTATAGCTCAAAGTTGAAATAATGATCACTGTTACTCTTGTGACCTCCTGTTCCAATTTTCCTCTCTACTGTCCCCTAAATAAATTTAAATTCGCCAATCTCTGGTTAGTTCTTGAATATAATTTAAAGATGGAAACCGGAGTATAACTTTTGGTACCATTACTGAAGGCCTGAATGATCTTTTTCCTCTAAACATTGCTCGGTTGGGAAGATCGCTCTCTTTTTAACAAAATAATTTTTCAGCGATTCCTATGACATATGGTGTCAAGAGGGCTAATCCTCTTATCTGAAAACATGGAAAAAAGAAACTCAATTAGTGTAGTGTGTTTTTTTTTTAAGATATTAAAGATTTTGTGAGATGGATTATTATGGTGTTACACGATTTCGACAAATTTTCTGTTAAACCCGGTAAACATACATACACACACACACTTACAAACATATATATATATATATATATATATATATATATATATATATATATATATATATATATATATATATATATATGTGTGTGTGTGTGTGTGTGTGTGTGTGTGTGTGTGTATATATATATATGGAAATCAATACTCAGAGCTGTCAGGGTGTTTTACGCTAGACACAGTCATCACGCCGCCTAACGATTGCATCTAGTATGAAACAGCCTGTCGCCTCTGAATATCGCCTTCTATGTTCACTTTTATATCTATATTTGCATAGACTCTATCTATGATATTGAGCACTTTATCCCATAAATATATCAAACCTTAAATCTATATTTCTTCATATATATATATATATATATATATATATATATATATATATATCATCATCATCATCATCAGATCCCAACTAGTTAATAACTATTTACTTATTTCTTAATTAAGTGCGACATATCCGATAATATATGCCAGATTCGAAAAGGACCTACAACCAGTGGATATCTGGAATGAGATGTTAGTACTTCATTTATTCGCCATGGACAACCTTTACTGCTTGCCATCAGCAGGGCTGATGTTAAACTCAAGGAGAGTAATTTTACGTCTATTGCTGGGAAAGTTATTTTACTGTGTCGTGACAAGATTTTTTTTTTCTCGTCAGAATCCATGTTGCACATTTATAAATCTATCATACGTCTGTGAATGAAATACTCTTGTCATATCTGGTTCAATGCCCCGGCTGTATATCTCCAGATTCTTGACAAAATCCAAAGAAGGGTCTTTAATGTAATCGGTCCTGACATGGCATACCAACATCAGTCCCTTTCTCACCGACCTGGCGAGGCCTTACTCTGTCTTTTCATGCTCTGATGAGATCTTTTTTCCTAGTGGCTCGACTACATTGATTTAAGGAAAATACTAGATTAACAATTAGATATCACAGTTTTACCGTTGAAATGTCTAGATGCATCCGCCACTTCTATTCTCAGCGTGTCTTTTCTCGCACTTTTTGCCTGTGGAATTCCATATATATATATCGCTTCCTTGCGAACTACAATCTACAAAAACGTAAAACACTAATCGCTACTGTCTTTCAATTGTCTTTCTGAAACATGTTCCTTTGTCCTTTCATCACTACTTCTCACTAAAGTCTTATTGTCTTGCAGTGCCAGTAACACCCTACGTCCTAGTGATATTATCACCTTACTTGTATGTATGTATGAATGAGTGAGCTATTTATAAAGTATTTATCCATATATCAGAATTGGGCTTTGTTGATTAATAATATTGGTTTAGAACACAGGGTCATGTTCACGTGTATATGAAATGCTGATTTTAAATAAAAAATAATCTATCCCTAAAGAGAACTTATACTTAACTTAATATTACCCTTTTATGTGTCTCTAAGGGCACGTGTGATCGTATCTTTTAACATAAATAAATATAAATAATCTTCCCACTGAGCAATCCGTTCACACACACACACACACGCACACACACACACACACACACATATATATATATATATACATATATATCATTATCTATCTATCTAATGATATATATTATCTCTCTCTCTCTCTCTCTTTATTTATATATATATATATATATATATATACATATATATATATATATATATATATATATATATATATATATATATATATATATATATATATATAGATAGATAGATAGATAGATAGATAGATAAAAAGAAAGAAAGAAAGAAAGAAATCGTGTTCCGGATCAATTGAGGAGCGAGCGCTTGTTTTTCAAAGAACAGACTTAGATAGATAGATAGATAGATAGATAGATAGATAGATAGATAGATAGATATGAACAGAACGAGATAGATAGATAGATAGATAGATAGATATGAACAGAAAGAGATAGATAGATAGATAGATAGATAGATAGATAGATATGAACAGAAAGAAATAGATAGATAGATAGATAGATAGATAGATAGATAGATAGATAGATAGATAGGTACCGCGTACCGGAATCAGTTGAGACGGGAAAACCTCGTTTTCAAAGTTAACAGATAATCGACAGATTGCGCGTGTCGTCTCGTAAAAAGATCACTCCGTGCAAACACAATGAATTGTGTAGACAAAAACAAATTTTCTAAATGAAAGAAAACAGAATAGAGTCCTTCGTTCTATTAAAGACAGTGCGAAGAAAGGATTTCATGGTTATTGTCTAGCTCGCCAAGTTCGATTCGCCTGCGAATGATTGATAAAGAGAGAAGAAAGAAATAAAAGTTTTGTAATAATCAGGGTGAAACAAATAGATCTTTTGATAACCCAAGCGGTGGTGTTGTTGCTTGGGTGATAATACCAATTAGTTTGGAAATGAGAAATTCTGCTCGAGGTTTATTGTGAGATCATTTCAGTAGAGAAGATAGATTGTATGTTTCGGTGATTTCGAGAGCCGGACATATAGAATTTATTAATGGTGGTGATTAAATCTTCCATTATTTCATTATCCAGTTATTCTCTGTTTTTCCGTTGTATTAGAAACAAAAATTCACAAAACTATAATTTACTTCCGTTCGCAAAAGCAACTATCAGACGACAATCTGACCACTTCAGTGTCTGTCTGCGCAATAACAAAGCTTGTCATTGATAGTAATGCAAAGCCATCTTTAATGTCCAGTATAGTATTAAAACTCAATAAAATCATTTTATCGATTGATTTTTTAAAAGACTGAAATGAACAATATTACTATTAAACATATTATTGCCCCTGTTACTAGTCGCGTTTGCGTGGCGAAAATGGGAAATATATCTTTTCTATATCAAATACATATTAGGTTGGTGCAAAAATAATGACGTAATAATGTCGTTTTTTGAGGTTAGAAAATACGTCAAAAAACGACATTATTACGTCATTATTTTTGCACCAACCTAATAAAAACATATTGGTTGGCCATTTATATTTTAATACGATGTAACCTTGTTTCCAAACAAGATAGAAATCAAAAACACTCTCCATCTATATATAAAATTGTGTGATTTCTATTAGTCCTTCCGTCCGTCACATTCTCAAATATAGCCATACATTGACCGACCGAAACCAAATTATGGGAAGAAGTGCAAACAGTATACGAAGAAAAGATTGTTTTATTAGGGTGCGTATTATAGTACAATACAGTTTCATTATTTTGGGGAAAATATTGAAAGTTTATTATTGAACATACCAAATATTGTTTAAAAAAAACTATTTAATGACTAAACTAACAAATACTGATTTAATAGAAATGCAATATTGTTTTTGGCATATCTTTCCTTTAAACTTTTAGATACAAGAATTTCCAATTCGCCCTGCATTTGCGAGAACTATAAACGAATCAGAAGTCCAAATGCTTCAAGAAGTCGGAATATGGCTCCAGAAAGAAATATTTATGAATTGTCTGTAGTATGTTGCATGCTCAAGAGTAAGAAAACCTAAGAAATTATTCTTCGCTGTTATGAAAAAGGAAAAACTAAATACATTTTCTTAAAAAATATTTTTTTTTAACATTAACTTCCATAAAATTAAACTAAATTAAAGAAATTATTAAGCCGCGAAGTAGATTTTGGTCAAAGTATTTTTCAAAAAAATCAGCCATTAAAATTTCATCGATTGGTTGGCAAAATTGAACTAAACGTAGAGTTTGTAAATCTCGACAAAAATGTTAGGTTTAACAATATTAAATATTGATTTAATTTTGCGAAATAACAATAATGTAGTCATAGTTTAATTATAGGCCACTTGTTTTAGAAAGAAATTCTTCAATGTTTATACAGTGATATTGTCTACGATTTGGAGAAGTTTCATTACACTGACTTACATGCATCCCACTGGGTAGATGGAAGTATCGTCAGATTCGACGCGCTTTAACTAATTCCGGCACGATGACCATTTGTCGAACAAGCAAGCGCCGTTGAGTGAATTCCCATTCTAGACACTCGAAATTTCATATCTGTTCAATTTTGTATCTAAATGTAAACAAGTAATTCTTGCAAGACGTAATGGATTTTTTTTTATTAAACCAACACATATTTTTGGGTAATAAAAATATTTCTTATTTTTATTTGCGTGTGTATGTGAGTGGTTGTGCTTCACACAACATTATGGACGATCTATTTTACGGTCTACATCCAGCGTATTTTCCATATAGAAAAATACAGTTTCTTTTTTTTTATTTTTTGGTGATCCAAAGTAAAAACAGTAGCAAATAAAAAATTTAAAGTTTTACAGTAATGGTGATAAACTAAGTGTAATTTGTATGTTTGCAGCAAAGCGACCATTAAACATTCTTCCGTTTTATATTCTGCATATTTTGTGAATTTCTTTCTTTATTAAACAAATAATTAGGTCCCATGTTACGAGTGAGGATGTGCAATTGCTAGTAATGGATGCACGGTGGAGTAATGGATAGCGGCTCAGATAGAGGAATAGCTGAGTCCGAATTCCAGCATTCAGTTACGTGCTTATACCTTTGAGAAAGGTATGAATCCCCTTTTCTTCTTCCCGCCAGGTATGGCTAAATATCAGGACACAATGGGTTCTATAGTTCTGGGTGGCAACCGGTCTAGAAGAAAATAACTCCGAATTCAAAACTGCATCTCTTTCGTAGCACATACTATACAGCTAAAGAAAGGGTCGTTCGAATTGGCTTGATGATCTCGATTACGGTCGAACGATGTTAAAGGATCGCGGCTCGGAATGAGAAAGTAAGGAGCCGATTTCGTTAAACATTCACTTACGCGTAAATGCCAATAAAAAGTTAGGAGTCAAGTCTAGGAGAAAGAAAACTGTGAATTTACAACCTTTTGGGCCATTGGACCGTCAACTTTATCCCGTAGAAATCTACTTTCTAGACGTAGTTGAGGGATATGATTTCCATTCTCCCCTGTGGTGATTCTGGATCTTGAGTATGAGTTCTATTTGGACAGTGAAAGTCACGCCGTTTTTAAACCATCATTCGTTTCAATTATGCCATAACTTTACAAAATCAAAAATATTAAACCTATATAAAAGAGTTAACGGCTTCTCTTTCCTTCACTTTCCGTTCTGGCAATGTATCTCTATCTATAAAAGGCAGGATGTGTGTGTGTATGTGTGTAACAAATGCACAGCCTCAATTTTCGATGGATTTGCACCAAAACTTATATGCACAGTTAGAGGGAAGTCCAAGACCAACTTTACATTTCCCAACTCCCATTGATAGTGGAAATAATCGATTTTTTCATGTTTCTACGGCAGTTTTCATGTAGTTTGCGGCCATTTTCTACTGGCCAGAGTGAGAGCCAATATCTGGCTGCCATGAATAGGCAGGAAGATTCTATTGGCCAGCGTGAGAGCCAACAACTGACCTACACGAATTTTAACTAGCATGCAAAAAATATCGATAGCTGCACAAGTGGGAAAAATTTAATTCTGCATGGCAGAATTTAATTCTCCAATTGGCTCATTCGCTTGCTTAAACTCAACATTGATTCCAATTCCGGAGAACTGGGTTGGGTGTGAAAAAGTATTTGTTGTTAACATTCTTTTTTCATTTGATTTTTCCAGTTACGAGTCCTTATTTAAAGCTGTCGTTCTCTGTTCATTTTGTTTAGTTCTTTTTTCGTAACAGAATTAATGTTTAGTATAGAGCTTAGAAAAAATTCGCAGTGTGAGACAGGCAAGAAGTAAGACATGTAGCAACATCAGCACGGCAAAGGGCACTCCTTTAAAGTCAAGGAAGCGCAAAAATATTTTAAGTCAAGTTATATCAATTGCTGTATGAGTCGTACGATTTTTGAATCAACCACGGGCAACGCCGGGTCATGTTGCTAGTTTTATATATACCTGCATAAAAATTATTATTCTTATCGGTTATTTTGGTTCTGTTAATGTTCTTAATAGTTCTGGGTGTCCCACATTATGAAATAGACAACGTTCCACAATTCTTTTAAGACATTTTTTTTATGTTTATACGTTCTTTTTATCGATACAAATATTTAAATAAATGCTCTCTTTATAATAAACAGTATTAATGACATTTACCGGTCTGAATGTCCGAGAAAATTTTCATTTTTTCATAGAAAATATGCGTCGAACCTGTATCCTATACGGAACGATCATATAGCCTGGCGTGCTTTTACCGATTGAGCCACAGAGGTGCATTTCGGTTAGAAAAGTCGATTCTACTGTTTTTAAACTACAATTTTCCATGATTTTCTCTCGTACACTCATATCTGCTCGACGCGTACCCAAATGTAAATAAATGGCGTCACACATTATGAAATCGACAAAGTCCGACAATTACTCTAAGACATTTTTTTGTTTATACATTCTTTTTTTTATAGATAAACATATTTAAGTAAATGCTCTGTTTATAATAAACAGTATTAACGAAATTTAGGGTATAGTATACAGGTTCGATTCCTGTCGGAGGACGCATATTTTCTATGAAAATTTCTTGGACACTCAGG
>OZ010573.1:108201800-108264300 GCA_963932145.1 Acanthosepion lycidas | reverse complement strand
GATAGATTACATGCTAAAAATAGATAGATAGATACATAGATAGATAGATACATACATAGATAGATAGATACATAGATAGATAGATAGATTACATGCTAAAATATAGATAGATTACATGCTAAAAATAGATAGATAGATAGATTACATTCTAAAATATAAATAGATTACATCCTAAAAGATAGATAGATAGATAGATAGATTACATGCTAAAATATAGATAAAGATAGACAGAGAGAGAGGGAGAGAGATTACATGCTAAAATATAGATAGATAGATAGATAGATAGATAGATAGATAGATAGATAGATAGATAGTTTTGAGAAAAATGCTCCCGCCTTTTTTAATTAAATCTTTCATTCATAAAAAATTATGTTTAGCATGGAATCACCACTGTATTTTCTGCAACTTACTCTGACTTTCCGGAACTTTTTTGCAAAACAAAAATGACTTTTCTATCATTTCATTAGGTACAAACATGTCAATCACTTTTATTTTGAGATATTTTCATTCATATGAATCCGTAGCGTCATTATTCAGTCGTTATTGTGTCTGTTATTGTCCCAACGAAGTCTTTCTGCTAAAATATACATTCTAGTGAAATTAGATGCAAAAATCTCCACCCTTTTCCTTTCTATAAAATCTGTATTTCACATAGATTCAGAGCGTGATTATTCACTTGTCAAATTATTTTCCATGAGTTTCTATGTCATTTTTAAACTGAAATGTGAATTCAACTAAAAACAATGATTCGGATATTTAGTCAATGTATTCTTCGAAGAATGTTTAATATCTTAAATTTGTTGAAACCGTTGATGAATGAAAGGCTGTTGATTGGAATGAAATTCCTGATAGTTTGAAGGTAACATCTTGTTAGAAAAAAAAATAAAAATCAAATAAAAAATAAATAGTATAGGAGAGAACCTGTGATACCAAAATCATGATTGTTTTCTGCTTCCATTAGGAACGGATCTGCCTCTTTTATTCCAACAAGAAAGAGTCTTTTTTTCACTGAATCTTACTAGTTACTTAATTGCAAGGATAGATCAAAGAGGACTCCAATGTATCACGGATGATTCTTGGAAAAACTGCATGTTTTCGGCTTTCCTGGACATAGTCATATGCATTTTTTTGCTTCTTTGCTTTTCTTTTAGTCTTCTTTTCTCCTGTAAATAGAGTTAGAAATACACACACACACACACACATATATACATATATATATATATATATATATATATATATATATATATATATATATATATATATATATATATATATATATATAGTGAGCGTTGTTCGTTTTTGTTAATTCTTTTAAAACATCCAATTCTAATTTCTCGACTTTACCTCTTTTTTATCCAGAATGAGTGAAAAACAAGGTTTAAGAAATTCTACCTGTTTAATATTTTGAGACCTTTTACTTAGGACTAGCACAAGAATCGACAGTTTCGTCTCCAAAATCTCACTCAAAATCTGTTGGGTGGTCACGTGACGTTGAAACAGCAATTCCCGTATGATTACCAAAGTTAAGCAACGTCGATCCTGGTCAGAACTTAAATGGGTGACCGAAAGGGAATGCCAGGTGCTGTAAGTTTGTGGATGATGTAATGACCCGGAATTGTTAACCAGAGAGCCGAGTTCCAAATCCATTTGGGTAGTTATATACAATTACGCGCAAATACACTTAAAAATATATGAATCCAGCTATTGGTTAACTATTAAGACTTGTATCACTAAACTATTATCATCCCATTATATTATTATTATGGTTTAATGGGTAATTGGTTTGAGAAATTGAACGAATAGTGTAGTTTTTTAAACTTCGATAAAAATGTTAGCGATTACTTCAGCAATACTAAATACTTTGAGTATTTCAAAAAAATTCTAGTTTAATAAAGATTTCAAGAAACGGCCTATACTGCATAAAGAGAGAGAGCTTACGAACACATCACGTTGAAAGACCGGTCCCCGTATGATCACCGAAGGTAAGCAAAGTATAGCCTAGTCAATAGCAAGATGAGTGATCGCTTGGGAATACCAGATGCTTTAAGCTTGGCTGTGCACATTCAGTAATGGATATGACTCAGAATTGTTAATATGAGAGCCGTATTCCAATTCCCGTTGGGTTCGTTATATTCACTTACGCGCAAATATCATTGGGAAAGGCATGAATCCACCACTTCTTCCCACCAGCTATGGGTTAATTATATATAAACTTGTATTTCTGGTGAAAGATGAATAATAATGGTTATTATCTCCCTCCCACCGAAATTATTACAATCTAAAAATATTTTCTGGTTTCAAATAACCAGAAAACGGTTGATAAGCTGTAGAAATCGAATCAGTCAATCAATCAAAAACCAAGAACAATGAAGCTTTGAGTTTATGCTATATTAAGGTGATAAATTATATCTATACACACATCCACACTTATGCATAGCGAGATAGATTGTAATTGTAAAAAATATGGGATTATTGCTTATTACTAGATGTTTTATTGTGTACGCCTGCTTCAATTGGCATCTATGTTTTTACAGTGAAATTATTTACATTCTGTGATCGTGATTTTATTGTTGAAGAAATAAAAAGCAAGAAGGTCAACACAATTATTCATATATATATATATATATATATATATATATATATATATATATATATATATATATATATATATATATATACGTAAGCAAATATATGGATATAGATCCGAAAGTATGAAGAAAAATATACGGAAAAAACAAACAAAAATCCTAATATGCAATTATGCTGTTTTAATGTCAATATAATGTCAACGTCGGATGTTTCGGTCTAGTAGACCATCTTCAGGACATATTCATAAAACACAATTAACATTAGACTATATTTAATTCAAAATGAAAAGACGATGGAGATAAGAGTAAGACTAATCAAAACAGATAACTGCAATTTTTCATATATATATATATATATATATATATATATATATATGTGTGTGTGTGTGTGTGTGTATGTGTGTGTGTGTGTGTGTGTGTGTGTGTGTACCGAATGTAACTGCAAAATTGGCCAATTTTGAGATTAAGATTTTAACCGTTGTATCTTAGAAATGATTAAATATATCTTACCGGAATTCTCCGAAGTTTTTATAACACTATTGGACTCTAGTTTGAACAATAAGAATGTATTTAGATCTAAGTTGAAATGATGATCTCGTTTGCTGATGCAACCTCCTGATCCAGTTTTTCTATCTACTGTTTCTTCTTTTTTAAAAGTATTCAGCATTCTCTTGATGGTTCTTGAATGTACTTTGTAGATGAAAGCCAGAGTATCAATGTTGGTATCATTACTGAAGACCTAAAGGAGCTTTTTCCTCTCACCATTGCTCAAATGGTAATTTATAGTAGATTTGACACAGAACTATCTTAACCTGTTCTCTTGCTGAATAACTCAAAAAGTATTTCTTTTTTACCGTTATTTTTACGATAGATGGTGTCAAGATGACTAAACGTCTTATCTGAAAATGTAGAAAATAAGCTCAATTAGTTTAGTGTCATTTGGGGTATTAAGCATTTTGTGGGTTATACTATTTGGACAATTTTGACGTTACACAAGGAATACACAGTAAAAGTCCTCGAACTTCGCAGTGTTGCCATTTAGATGTTGTGGGAATATGCAACATTCTAATATTTTTCTTTTCTTTGCAGATAATTGTTAGTAACTTGAAATTTCTCAACCCATGATGCCTCGCGTAGAAGAATTTCAACTAGAAGAAAACAAAAAAGAAATTCTTTCAGGTTACGTCAGAAATTAGAGATTATTGAAAAGCTGGAGGAAGCTTCTAATTCTTTGAATATGCAAATTAACAAACAAGGATTGCAGAATCTGAACGAAACACTATAACTTGCGCTTGATGATGATCCACTGAATACTCTCACTTCGGATGACTTAAAAGAATGGACAAATGGAGACGTTAATGAATTACAAAAGAATTCTTCCGTTAATGCTGAAAATATGAAGGATTATGAAGAAACAAAGTTATTAATGAGGTCATCAAATTCATGCACGTAATTTAAAGAAATGCTTTACTTTAAAAAAAAGTAGAACAGCGAAATGTAAGCGAACTGAGTAAAAAAATAAGAAAGAAATTTGGAAATAAAACTTATTGAGCAGATAACCTTGCAAATTAATACATATTATCCTTAGACACTTAATTTTCCATATATTACGATATGTTCGTGTGCTTTGCAAATTTATATATATATATATATATATATATATATATATATTGAGCAATAAAAAAATAAAAAAATAAAAAAATTAAAATCTTTAGACACACTGGGTTGTAGATTAATATTCTTTCGTTTTTTTTTTATTATCATTTCATTTAGATTCCTCGAATAGTTTCGACCAAAATGGCCATCATCGGGAGGAGATATATTTCTGCTCGCTGCTAGCACTAAACTACAGAAATTCACATATATATATATATATATATATATATATATATATATATATTTGCTAATTTAAAGATATGGTTCCATCGTTACACAGGAATTACTATGTTTCAAAAACAGAAACTAAAAACTTCAAATTCAATTACAGAATTAAATTAACGTCACTATGAAGTCAGATATGAAGAAATATAGACTTAAGATGTGTTATATTTATGGGATAAAGTGCTCGATATCAGAGATAGAGCGTGTGTAAATATAAAAGTGAATATTGAAGTCAACAGTTAGAGTCGACAGTCTGTTTCATGCAAGACGCAATCGTCAGCCTTGACAATTGCGTCTAGCATGAAATAGACTGTCGTGTTGACTTCAATATTCAATTTTATATATATATATATATATATATATATATATATATATATATATATATATATGTGTGTGTGTGTCTGTATCTGTGTGTGTTTGTGTGTGTGTATAATATCAACTTGTAATTGGTAGGACAGTAGTCTAGTGAGAGCTCAATGTAAATTGCAGTGCAGTATATAACCTTAAAAATGAATATGGCTTATTATTTATTTCATGAATATTGTTATATTTATCTCTTCATAACGAAGGTTTTTAAAAAATGGAATCAATCCGAAGAGATATATCGGGATAAATATGAGGAAGGGAAAAAAGATAGGGATAGAAGAAAAGTGGTGATTTTAAATTTTAAATTTTAAATTACCTAAAAACCTTGACTTTAGTGGGTATACACTTCAAGTGTTGATTCTTATTTTTTTGTTAAAACAAAATGTGTATACATGTATTCATATATATGTATGTGTATATATACCTATACGTTTTTATATATAGATCTATAAGTATATTTGGTTATTCATGCGTTTGTCTTGCTTACATCATTTATAGTTTTCGTTTTTATTTTATAATTTATATTTTTTTTTATATTTTGCTATTATACATAATATTATCGTTATTATTTTTATCCTTAATATTTTTGTATATTGCAAATTTGTTGTTTATAATTATCTAAATGTATTGGTTCGGTTTATTTATTTATCATATTACATTAATTTATTTATTTTGCATATTATTTTTGTTATTAGTGTAAAAATATGATGATCGTATTATGTGATGTTGATTGTTGTCTAAACTGACTTGACTTTATTAGAGAAATTGTTGTAACTCTTTTACTTCCGATCACTCTCTTCCTTCCTTTATTTGTTCAGCCCTTTTAAGGAATTTTTTTTTCTAAGACATTCTTTTTATTTTTTTTTTTGCTTTTGGCTCATCATTTATTTCCTCCTCCATTCCTTTCTTTTCTTTCTCTTTCTCTCTCCCTCACTGTCATTCTCTCACCCTTTTCTGTCTTTCTTTCTTCCCATAATTTTTTAAATTATTTTTTTTATATTTGTAATTTTTTCTTTGTTTTTTCCCTTCTTTATTATTAATATTTTTCCTTTTTCTTTTCCCCTTTTTTATTTCTTTCTCTCTATCTCTCAATCTCCCTCTCTCTCTCTCTCTCTCTCTCTTTCTTTCTCTATCTATCTATCTATCTATCTATCTATCTATCTATCTCTTTCCCCTGTCTCTTTTTTACCTCGGTATATCTATTTGGATGGATTCATTCCATTTCTTAAAAACTTTTTCTGTGAAGAGATCAATAATAATAAATTACAGTCGATATGGATTTTTAAGATGTTTCTTGGTTTATCCTTAATATAAATAATAGAGAGAGAGGGGGAAGGGAGGGAGAGATAGATACAGTTCAATCATTAAAACATTAATTCTTACTGATTAAGTTTTTTTAATGGAAGAAACACATTACATATTTTTTACAATTACATCATTCAATTACACACAAACACACGCGCACGCACACAAATATATATATATATATATATATATATATATATATATATATATATATATATATATATATATATATGTACAGTGCGTTCTGCTTGATTATGCAAAGTAATGGTTTCATCTAACGTGTCAATAAATTCAGACTTTGTGCTTCTTGCAGATTAAATTATACTTTCAGACAAGAGAATATGATCAATGAAATAAAAGTTGTATAGTAACAGGGTTCTTTTTCTCAAAGTATGTAAAAAGGCACAGTTTCAAGTGTTCGGTCTGATTAAGCAATCAACATATAAATCCTTAATATGGCTAAGAAAAAAGGGTCTTACTGAAAACGATCATGCTGAAATTACTCGCATGCTTGGAAGTCGTCTGACAACGCTAGAAATTTCAAAAAAGTTACATAGAGACCACCGCACAATCAAAGCATTCGTCTTAGGCAGTAAATCATGCAGAAAGACACCTAAACGATGGCATGTGCGAAAGTTAACTGCCAGAGATCTTCGTAAAATTAAATATAAAGTCTCGAAGAAACCGCATGAAACTAGTAAAAAAATATTTGAAAGCGCTGGAGTGCCCAAAGTTGGTAAAACTACCCGTTGTGAGGTCCTCAAGACCTTGCCAAAGTGAAAAGTCCCATCAAGAGGCCCCCATTGAGCAAAGCAAACAAGATGAAAAGAGTTGAATGTGCACACAGTTACATGAAGATCAATTTTAGCAATGTGATTTTCACCGACGAGTGCCGTGCTACCCTTGATGGGCCTGATGAGTGGTCATCTGGATGGGTGTTAAATGGTCGACCGGCAGGAGTACGCATTCGTCGACAACAGGGTGGCGGAGGAGTGATGTTTTGGGCTGGGATCCGCGGAAATGAACTAATAGGCCCACAGAAAGTAGCCAAAAAGCTTAAGTTAAATTAAAATGCATATTGTAGGCTTTTGGAAGATGCCTTTCTGCCCTGGCTTGATGAACAACCAATTCAGAGAAGAAGATCGTTGATATTTCAGCAGGATAATGCTCCAGCGCATAGATCAAGACCATTGGTTCAAAGGGCAAAATTTAATTGTATGGCCACCAAACAGTCCTGATTTAAATCCAATAGAAAATTTGTGGTCTATAGTCAAGAGGCGGATTAATGCTGAAAACAAGCAATTCACCAGCTTAGAAGTCCTGTAATTGTAAGTGCTTGCCGATCAATCAAACATTCTGAAATTGAAACATTGACGTCAGCAGTGGACAGACGCCTCATAACGGTTTTGAAGAATGGAGGATGTCATGTTTGTTCGTAGCCGCATTAACAGACTTTTTTTGTTTTGTTTAACATGCTATACATATGTATTATGTAATGTAGGACTTAGAACACACGATGTATTGTCATATGCGCCACAATTCAATTAATAAAATTTAGTATAAAATGTGTTTTTCTTGTTTTATTTTCCATTTGCATAATGAAAGTGAACACTAAATTAGGGCTTAAGTTCATAAATCATTAAAAAGAAGCCCGTTTTGTATATTTCGACAACTTAAATGATTGACAAAATAATAAAATAGTATCAACAACACTTTACCTCCTATTCTTCAGTATATATTGCTTAACTTGGATATTTTTACGTAAAAATTAACTTTGCATAATCAAGCAGAACGCACTGTATATATTTTTATATCCTGTCTGTTTTACTTGCAGGAAACATTTTGCATTATATCTTTTACACAGCAAGAACAAAAATCACATCTTGTTCGCAAATATAGCCATATTGAAAATTAGAAAGGCACTTAGCATCTGACTGGAAGAGAGAGGGCGAAATAGTAATAAATAAATAAAGTAAATTAAAAAAAAAATTTAAAATTAAATAAATAAAAATTATAAACGTGGGTATTTTATTTTGTTTCCGAGATACATTTGTGAGCGTGTTTGTATTGGTGGTGCCTGCTTCAGACCACTTTTTTTGCGAATTAAAATGTCTCTAACAATGGAACATTTCTACTTTAAGCGTCTAATGATCTGTTTACTACCATGAAACTTTTACTAACATACGTTCTTTGTTCGACGTCTTTAATAAAATCCAGAAAAAAAACTATCGTGTATCTTGTGTGCTTTTTTAAATCTATTGAGTATCATGTGTTCTTTTTAAAGTCTTCCGTCTTCAGACGACAGTTCATGTTGTCGTCTGTCAGTCTGTTTCTCCTCTCTCTCTCTCTCTTTCTCTCTCTCGCTCTCTCTACTAGATTGGCATCTAGGTCCCACAATTTTACTGTTGAAATAAGAAAATGCAACCGCCATTTCTACTCTATGTCCGTTACTTGCTTCCCTGATAACTACAATCTTTAAACATTTACATGCAACATCAATCGTCATCTTTTCTGTTCTTAAATCCCGTTCACTTTTTGTCTTTTCCACAATCCTCCCAATTCGCAGTCTTCTTTTTCACTTTCACTTTCAACAATTGTAATCCACTGCGCACTAGTGGGATTCCCGCATTGCTTGGAACGAAATAATTATATATATATATATATATATATATATATATATATATATATATATATATGTGTGTGTGTGTGTGTGTGTGTGTGTGCCTGGGTTCATGTATACACACACGCATATATATATATATATATATATATATATATATATATATATATATATATATGTATTGAACAATAAAATAATTATTAAAAAATTAAAATCTTCAGACACACTGGGTTGTAGATTAATAGTCTTTCGTTTTTTTTATTATTATTTCATTTAGATTCCTAGATTATATATATATATATATATATATATATATATATATATATATATATATATATATATATATATATATATATATATATATATATATATATATATATATTAGGTTGGTGCAAAAATAATGTCGGTTTTTCACGTTAAAAATACGTCAAAAACCGACATTATTTTTGCACCTACTTAATATATATATATATATATATATATATATATATATATATACTCACAAAGAGAGAGAGAGACATACACATACAGTAACATATTTAATGACTGTTATATAAGCTATTATACTCACAAAAACTTACATATATGGGTACTTGTGTATAATGATATATGCGTGTACATCCATCCATCATATATATATATATATATATATATATATATATATATATACACGCATATATATATATACGTATATATATATATATATGTATATATATATATTTATACTGTTATATATATATATATATATATATATATATATATATATATATCCGTAACAATTTCTAAACCTCTTCATACATCCCCCTCGATATGTATACGTGTATCTGTGTGTCTGCATGCGTGCACGCGGTGTATGTCAATAAATTTTGTTTATTTCGATAATGATCCGTTCCGTTCTACTGTTTATTGTTATTTCGAAATAGAAATTATTCTTTTCTGTTTGTTTCACATAACTGGGCTATAAAATTATCGCAAATAACCATCCTTTTATGAGTCTCTCATTTGCTGAAATGAGGTACTTTGTCTTTGGGCTGCCAATAATGGTTTATTTCTGTTCAAGAACGACTCTATCTTTGAGAAAGTCACACTTCTCGCGATCTAGCCTTTTGATGGAAGCGAATAATTTCATTACGCGGAATTTTCAGCAAAACCCGTGCACCTGTCAGTGTTTACCAAGTAATTTTACAAATAGGCGTTTTAGTTTCCTTGAAAAAAAAAAAAAGAATTTCTCAAGAGAAGAAAACTGACAGATGTTCAATTACGACAAATTTATTTCTCAGACCTGGTTGGTGATGGATGAATTATTAACATTCCATCGGGTTTCAAGCCCAGATAAAATCCCTGGATTCCGAATGCTGATTTTTAAATGATAAAAATAATGTTTACTCTTTACGTCCTGTGACACTAAATGCACATATCTTCTACTACTACTTTTTCTTCTTCTTCTTCTTCTTCTTCTTCTTCTACTACTACTACTACTACTACTACTTTTTCTTCTTCTTTTTCTTCTACTACTGCTGCTACTACATTTTCTTCTCCTTTTTCTTCTTCTTTTTCTGCTTCTACTACTACTACTACTTTTTATTCTTCTTTTTCTTCTTCCTTTTCTTCTACTACTACTACTTTTTCTTCTTCTGATACTACTACTCGTACTATTAATTCTTCTACTGTTACAACTTTTGTCTTCTACTACTTTTACTACTTTTTTCTTCCTCTACTATTACTACTACTACTGCTTCATCTTTTCTTCTACTACTTCTGCTACCACTTCTTTCTCTTTTTCTTCTTCTTCTGTCTACTACTACTACTTTTTCTTCTTCTTTCACTTTCACTTTTAATAATTGTAACCCCCTGCGCACAAGTGACATTCCCGTCTTGCTTGGAACGAAACAATTAAAGATATCTATCTATCGATATATATATATATATATATATATATATATATATATATATATTATGATTGAATTTTGACAAGGTCGATATTATTTCTTTCTAGACAAACCCGATGAATTATAAAATACTCTTTACTTTCAGAAATACTGTTTATATATGGCAATGTTAGAAAATTGATTAAAACATAAGTATTATAGAAGGAATATTTATATAGTGATTTACTGTGCATAGCTTAGATATGGCAAGAAAGAATTTGTACTCTGTGGCAGTAATTGAACCTGCGCTCTTCATGGCAGAGGAAGATAGCTTTAAGCCCGGCATACATTACCCGCCTAGGCCAGAAAGACGTTTTCCTACCAGTTTCGTACGCTAACGTTGAAAAACAGAATTTTAGGATGAACTTCTTATCATTTTAAACGTTATTTTTAGTGTATAGTCTTATTTGACTTGAAGAACTTTGCTTGAAAGCATTAAATTTGACCTCTTCAGACCCACTGTTTTTTTTTTAACCAAAGTCTGCACTGCTTAAAAGCTGCTACCTCTGCCCTGATATATGCATGTTCAAATCCTGTCGGAGAGTACAAATTTTTTCTTTAATAATTTTTCTTGAAAATTCAAGCCGGTAGACGAAATAAATTAATACAGTGTTTAATAAATGATAGTGAAATACGAGTATACACTACAAATAAAGTTTAAGATGATAAAAATATGCCGGATTAATAAAAGATCCTTTCTAAAATTCTCATATATATATATTAGGTTGGTGCAAAAATAATGACGTAATAATGTCGTTTTTGGACATTATTTTTCCACCAACCTAATATATATATATATAAGTATACACACATATATATTTTAAGAAATTTTTATATTTAACAGTCTTTTTATAGATACAAATATTTAAGTAAATGCTCTGTTTATAATAAACAACATTTACCGTCCTGAATATCCCAGAAATTTTCACAGAAAATATGTGTCCTCCGACAAGATTCGAAACTGTATCCTATACGGAAGCGTCATTTAGCTTGACGTGCCTTTGCCGATTTGGCCACGCGTCCGGTTAGCAAGGTCGAATTTACTGTATTTAAAATAACTGTCGGACTTTGTTCATTTCATAATGTGTTACGCACATATATATTAGGTTGGTGCAAAAATAATGACGTACTAATGTCGTTTTTTGACGTTAAAAATACGTCAAAAAACGACATTATTACGTCATTATTTTTGCACCAACCTAATATAAGCGTACTGGTTGTTTGAAAGTCGGGAGGGCGTGAAAATTTAGTTGCGACTCGAGCTATCATTCGCTGATGTTGTGAAGTGATTTTTTTTTTTTTCTCTGTCGAGTTAGTCTAACCGTTGAGCACTTTAATTTACTGTGTAGGTGGGCTTTTGGCTTTTGGTTTTCCTTTTTCATCCCTTGTTAAGTTTTTTTTTCTTGTCTAAGGTATTAAATGGTCTGATAAGTTGTCTGTTGGTCACATGTATATGTAGCAATGTCTAAAATAGAAAATACAATTTCATTTAGCATAATGACAAAAAGACCTTTAAAAATAGATGTTTTGTTGAAAACATTGTTCATACAAAAATTTGACAGTTATGAGAACTTCTATGACAAAATATTTTTCTGTGAGTAGAACGGACATTAAGCTAGTATGCTATAAATGAGGTTTATATATATGAAAGGATAAGACGTCAGATACAGGGTGTGATACGTAAATTGACGACATTGTACTTTTTTTTAAATTTTGCTCATGCGCGTTGTTTCTTTTTCATTTTGCTGACTGTACAGTATAGTAGGCTCAGTTCGGAACTGTCTGTGAGAAAAAAGAGCACTATCATGCAATTCACTCTACCAGAATTTTGGAAACTGCATGTTGTAATGCTTGGCATTCACAGCAGAAGCTCCGATACGAACATTTCAGAGTGTTTAGGTGTCAATCTGAAGACAGTGCAGAGGATTCGGAAAGAGTTGGATGATATATCCAGTTAACATCATGATGTTTCGAGTAATCCCTAGTGATGGCGACTTTATACTTACATTCATCTTCCCACAGGGTCTTAACACAGATTAAAGAAGGAGACCGTTCAGAAGGGAAGCAGGAGATTTCGAAGATATCTGGGGGGGGGGCTGTGGTTGAAGCCAATAGAGATCTTATTGAATAAATCTGCTCTTTACTATTTCAAGATAATATGCTTAATTTTGATAAAAAATATATCTGTTACAATGAGATGTCAGTGTTATTTTCATTTTTTGCGTAATTTAGACGACATTTTATCCATCGCACACTATATATATGCTCAGGATGTCAATAGCAAGTTACCTTATACTGTGCTTACCCACATCTTAAATTGAGCATTTCTATGCCGCATATAACGAAATGCGTAATATTATATGCTTAACTTATGGTAAAATTTCTTATAGTTTTTTTAGCAACACTAGAGACCAGTGTTCAATCCTAAGAAGCAAGACTAACAGAAAACAAACATCTTTTTCTTCCTATTTAGACGTGCTTATTAAGATATAATGTTTATTAAGGTTAATAAATATCAATGCTCACTCTTGCTAAAATTCACATACTAATCAAAAACACAATGCCACTGAGATGCAAGGGTTTACTGTGAATGAAAGAAAAGAAGAAAACATTATTGAGGAGAAACGACAATAAACGAATAGTATTCAGGAAAATAAAAGATGGCGACTGATGTTGCGTTTAAACCATTGAAGCTCATAGGTAACGGAAAAGCAAGAACCCGGAAGATATTTTCACAAGACAATTGCAGTAGAAAACATTCACATAGAACTTACGGTTACTCTAGTCATTTCAACAGTAAAAAGATGAGACATATTTGCCAGTCTAGTGCTACGTCTAAATTCATACAGTCAGGGCACAGATGGAAAGTAGATTAAAACAAGTGACTTGAAAACATGTGTAGCCAAGACAGAGGAAATCCACGTCATCGCGATAGGAAAAAGGACTGAAGTCAAGATGGCAGATTAAGGCCAATAAAACTACATACCCTTGTTTTTTTTTGTTTGTTTGTTGTTGTTTATTTATCAAGAATCTCTTAATATATAACAGGAGCATCGGAATCGATGTGACAACAATATTCAATGGACAGATGAATGGGAGATCCAAGATTGATTCTGGCGGGAAAAATGTCTAGCACAGTACTATAAATCAACTTTACTAATGCCAGATCTAGCAGTTGATTCAATATAAACACTATAATTTTGTCGGTAGAAAACCTGAAACCGAATTGGTCTAATAAGGTTTAGCATCAGCCATGCCGAAGGAAAGCGAATGAGGTCCCTAAATGACTAAAAGCAATTTCGTTTGGGTAGCGTTAAAATTTTCAAAGTCATTTATTTATCCAGCTAACAACAGATATGAGTACTTTTTTGAGAACATTTTCCAGTTTTCTTCATCGTACGTATTGTAGCTACTGTTAAAACAGGAGTAAATAATCGTGTCGTCAAAATTAATACCGAGCTGAGAATTCAAAATATAAAAATGGTCTTTGATGAAGATAATCAACGGAATATATCCAAACTCTGGCGCACACACGCATTAATTTCGAAGGACCTAGAAAAATGGTCGTTCACCCACACACCAAGAGAGTGAGAGCTGCTACACGTTGGGTCATGCTTCTGTGGTTTCTGTAGCAAGGACCCTTTTACAGGATGAAGTTGCCAGCTTGACACCAATCCTGATTTGATTTAATAGTTTTCCTATTCAGAAAGAGATTGCTAAGCAAGGCTAGAAAGCAAATTGAGATCTGCTATTTAACCCTTAACTTGGGGTAGAGGAGATGGATTCATACCTTTTCCAAGGGTATTTGTATGAAAGTGAACGCAACAAACAATGACCAGCATTTAAACTTGGAACTCTGATTCCACTTTTCCCACCGATCATGGCTACACTAGGAGCTTATTTTATAGTGATTTGTTAAGCATAGCTTAGATGTGACACAAGGACGAACGTATGGAGCACCCAGTGAAGATTCTGACAAAAGATTCTCGGATAAGCCGACTCCTCTGAAATTTGACGCAATAACAAAACAACAGAATGTCCAAATCTTTTCTTGATAGGGTCGATTAATTCTATAACCGTTTCAAAATATTGTGTGTGCATGTGCGGGAGACCGGCTATTCTCTTTGGTACTATGAATAATTTATTAAAAGCAATAAAATTTTTTATCAACTGTCACATCTCTTTGATGATAATTCATCAAGTATTCTACTTGAAAAATATGACTTAACTGCCTGTCATCTTTTGCTGATGCTACGAAAATATTGAAACCTTATAGATTTTTAATGAATTACTTTATAGGTTTCTTTACCAGAATAGTAACTTTAAAATAGGTTAAGCTATAAATGAAAAATAAATGTTTGACTCCTGATCCCCAATGGATACGTATTGTGAAGAATAATATAGTATTGTGCATACAGAAAAAGTTACTTTCAACGTAAAATCTCATCTGAATAGAGATCTTTCCGTATGTCATCAATTCCTAAATAGTTTTTTTCTGCTGATGGCACAACTACTTACTCAGGCCTTAATAACAAGTCCGAAAATCCGATAAAAGTATAACTGGTAGCTGCTCTCGAATATTACATCCAATTTGTTATTAACCGAGACAAAACAACCTTGTAAATTTTAAAGTCTCCAAAACGAAACTACTATCTTTTAATTATCATAGAGCATCATTTTTGCTTTCCATCATTATGGCTGATGCTAACCTCCAGGAAAACAACTCACTCACAGGAAATAGATCGTTTATCTTACACATTCTACGATTCGGCCGTATACTGAATATTATCTAGTCTCGTGATCCTGCTACATTTCTGGAGATTCTCGATAAAATCCCCAAAATATACTTACTTAATTTCCTTATTTATTTCTTTTTAGATGTTTTGGTTATTTTATTTATTTATTTTTTCGCGCGTTTGGTTTAAAATATTGACCCCTGTCTAAAGTATGTTACATTAACTAGGTAAATTGTCGCCATTTTATATTTTAAAATTCGCGCATGCGCTTTGTTCGTTTCTGATTTTGTAGACTACAGTGTAGAGTAGGGTCAATTGTGTACTCTCTGTGAGAAAAAGAATACCATGACGCAATTCACCCCGACAGAAATTTGGAAACGATATTCTGTAAAGCTTGACATTCGTAAGCTCCATTAACTTTAGTTTAGTTTTTCAAGATATTTTTATATATATCTGGTACATATATCTGTGAAAATGAGACGTCAGGGTTATTTTCCTTTTTGTGCAATTTAGATGACAATTTGACTATCACAACCTTTATACAATTATCACCGTAAACATCTTTTTTACAAAAAGTTGTTTCTCAAATCCCGTAGTCTCTTTGCAGTGTCGATATGGGTTTTCTTTCTAACCGCTTGCCTTTTGGTTGAACCTGTTGATTATGGCATCATTTTCCCTTCGATTTATATGTGACATCGATTTTGGTTATCGCTATTGTTACTTATTATTGATGTTAACAATTTTAAATTAGCTACACACATTTCAATCCGATTAATGTTATCGGGCCGGACGTGGTATTTCGACTTCAGTAAATTTTCCACCGACGTGACGTGGTTTCCCTCTTGTTTTTGTCATATAGGACACAAATTTATGGAAACGTCCGTTTATATAAATAAATAAGCGGAGTTGAGCAGAGTTAGCATTAGGTCTTAGCCGCGCGTTAAGCTCTTACAGCTCGTCGAATTCTTTGCCTTTGGGCAGGAAAGAAATTATAATGAGGCTATACTGACCGGCAGAGTCTGTTCTAGGGAGGTATACAAACCCGAACCCGTTATTACAGGGTCTACGGTGAATTTTTCTCCGGTCCTACGGGCTTGGAAAAATCCACGTTAAACCGGCCTTGTGCAACATCACATTCTGCGAGGAGCTCGGGTAACTACCGTGTTTAGCATTAGCTCAATTGCTAAGTGTACCTTCGCGTAGTAGACCTGCATTTTCCTTACTTACCTACGAGTTTGTCTTCTTTATTCCTTTCGCTGTTATCTCATAAATGCGTTATATAACACTTTTCTATATACAGCGCAACCTCAGTTCTCGAATGTCTCACATGTCGAACAAATCGGTTTTCGAACAGAAAATTCTAAATGAAAAAGCCTCGGTTATCGAACAAAATTTCGGTTCTCGAAGAACTTTGCCGAATCGAGTTAACGGAATAATTTCTGAGCCTCCGCCGTGTTGTATTCATTCATGTGTTGTAACGTCCTTTTCTTTTCCAATTTTATTGTACTGTGACCTTTTTTTCTCTACATTAATTCCTGCTGGAAAAAATAGTTTCGATTTACGAACACTTCGGGTTGAGAACGACCTTCAGGAACCAATAAAATTCGGGAACCGTGGTTCCACTGTATATACTTTCTGGCAATTATTGTAACGAGCTCTCTTCCTCGTTACTTCGACTGCATCAATTTCTCTGATTTGATGACTGCGGGTCATTTTCCTACGTTTCATCCACCTATAATCTTCGAAAAATCAAATGCAAAGACAATCCTCAACTTCTGCCTTCCTGGGCCTTGTTCATTTTATTGCCCATTGCCTCTTAGTGACATGATCGCCTAGATAGAGGTGAAAGGATTAAAAATATATTCCTGTGAGGTTTAAAGTTAATATTTTCCTTATGCTATATTATTTTCCTGAATGTAGCGATGATTAAATGCTATGGTGTTCATTAAGATTATTAATAAAAAAAAATAGTAAAGTAAGCCACCCCGTCCTTTCATGTGTTCTGTCTTCCCTGGTTTGGATGATCATGGCCATACAAAATATCCTATGCTTTATAGCTCTCCGTTCCTATCACTGCGAGTTCTTTTATCTTCTATTTATATACCCTATCTTCGTTAGGTAGTTTACACGATGTTTCTTTCCTCTCTTATTACCTTCAGTATGTCCTGCTCATGCGAAATTCCTCAAGTACTCTTCTCTCAAAAACATTCATTTTTTCTCACTGGTTGTAAATATAAGAGTGATATTTTTGCTTCCATTTTCCGTACAACTTCCATATCTATCAATAATATTCCTAGCATCGTCGTGTAGTACAAAATCTCTATTACCTCAATTTTCCGCTTCAACTATGTGCTAATTTTCCAGCATACATTGACTGATTTTACATAGCAGTTCAGCATTTTTATCTCTGTTTCTAAATAAATACCATTTTTTTTCAAAAAACAGAAAATAATTCCGTTTGTTAATTTTAAGTTAAATCACTATCATTCCAAAGAAAGAAGCATTTTTTTTTTTTTGTTTTAATTCACGGAATTTAAATGCCAGCGCCAATTATCCTTGATTCTCACAGTGGGTAGAGAAAGAGAAAAATTAGTGAAAAGGTCAGACTGCTGAAAGCCACATTTGGTTCACGATGTTTGCTACTCTGCACTTTCGAAGCGGAGGTTCAACTACTGGTAATGAGTCTTTTACTAGTAAATCTATTCTTGTCTTTGACGTACTATTATCTAATCAGGATGTATTCATTCAAGTATCGTTATTAAAACCTTTGACATGAATTGCGAGAAGTCTTGAAGAAAACTTCAAGAGCTACTTAAACACGCACAGCGACAATCAATAGACACGGCGCGTGAATAAACTGTCAGGTTTTCTGTATAACATTTTCGTTAATTTATTTCCTTTTCTCCATCCTTTCTAACGTAAGCAAATAGCAAAGTGTTTTACACATGAGAAAGAATTGATTATTTTTTGCGGCTATATCTTGACTATGGAAAATTATGCATGTCCATTGCAATCAAATAATAATAAGGTTTCAGAACTCTCAGAAGGAAAATGTAAAAGCAAAAACAAAGAAAGATATTTTGTTTCTCAATATAAATAAAGAAATTGTAAGGAAATAGATTGTTCGGTCAATGTAGATATACCAAAATTGTTTTTATGTTCGATTAAATCATTATCGTACAAGGTTATATAAAGGTATCTTTTGGTTAGCCTAGATCTTCTGAAGGTGAAAGTGAAAGCGAAAGTAAATAGTCACGCTCTTCTGAAATTCATTACAAAATGAAGTGTCTTCTTCTGAAAGTGAAAGTGTAATATTATACTGGAATGCCCTCGATTTCCCACCAGACCAAAGAAGTTCAATGCCGGTTTGTCATGATATGGTCCAAGCCAGGAGTGAAGATCAAGAATTCACCCATCAATGGTAATACTAATATAAGCCGTTTCCCTATAAGGAAACATTTGATATTCATTAACGTAGCAGCTTGTATTGTTTTCTGTTAAAATTTGTAAAATCTTTCCCTTATAACACTTTTTTTTAAGAAAACGGGTTTCTTAAGCCCAGTTGCTTTTATCATTTTTTCCAGTATTGATGGGGATTCTTTTCAAAGCTTCGATTCGAAGTGGTTTGGAAGGTTAACATCATGATTATGTCGTTTTTTTCTCTTGTGCTAACTATTTTAGTTGTTGAGCGTGCTGGTAGTCCTCAAGTAATATGGCATATGTTATTTCGTACAGTTCTTTGTTTGTGCTCAAACTTGTGCATTTTTCTTTACTAAGATTTCTGTGCAGGCCGATAGAGGTCATGGAACGTCTTTAATTAAATAAAAAAGAGGCGTCGATTCCAAATACGGAGTATCCACTATAATAAATGCTGAAGTAATAAAAATGTCGAATTAAAATAAATTCAATAATTATTTTGACTTTACTGTACGCAGCTTATATATTCGAATGAATGGTGAGGTTTAATGCTCAGAAGATTTTATCGAGAGGACGTTCGAACCCACCGTAAAGTAAATTACTAATTCAAAGGAGACAGTGAAAAAGTGTTCTTAAATAAAGGTAACTTTCCGTGAAGCTTTGTGTAGAAATTCATATATGTACAGATAATATAAATTATATGGAGAAACTATAAACAATGTAAAAATCACAAAAATGCGCACGCGCACACATACGAACACCTACATCATATATATATATATATATATATATATATATATATATATATATATATATGAGAATTCGACAAGGTTAGTAAAAATATATTATCACAAAAACTGTATCAGTGAGACGAAACGTTATTCACACTAAACGTCTATAAATTTGATGTTTACTTTCACTGTATCTTTATAGAAAATAGGAAAAATATCAAATCGGTTCTTATGTTTGTTTCTTTATTCTATTTTCTTATATTCATTATTATATTTGCCCTGATTATGACAATAACCTACATACGGCAGCAAAGCCTCTGATCGGCAGATTGGAGATTTTGGAGAGCGTGGAACCACCACTTAAATGCTCTCGTCCCCAGGTTCAGCCGGACCCATAGTGTTAGCACTTGTTAGGGTCACAGCCATTGACAAATAGTAAACACCCAAACAAAAATCAACGTTACATTTTTATAATAAAATGTCAGACAATACATTTTTTATAGCAAAATGACAATCAATGCAATCACCAAAAATATAAAATATATTTTTTATAGTAAAATTACCAACAATATATTTAATCATCTACAAAATATATATCTAAAAAAAGTTTAGTACAAAATTGAAAGTACAAAATTATGTAAAAATTATCTGTACTTCGATGCATAAAATTTCGTTTAAAATATTTAGATTTCGCCATTAAATTACCATTCCGCCAAATCAACCAACCAACATGAAAGAACACTTTCATGATATCAGTTCCTACAATATCTTACAATTTCTTAAATCAAACAGTATTTCAAAATATTCTGTTAGGATCTCAGCTATGGGCTATATAGAGCCCCCCAATAGCAAATAAAACATTATGAAAGTATAAAATACAGTTTTATTGATAAAAAATACTGTTGTAACCTAAGGAAGTTTACTTAAGAGAATAATCGCGCGAAGGTTGGTAATGAACGATAATACTTAGGACAAGAACAATACATATAAGATACGCTAGAGGTGCGTAGTAGTCAATTGCTAGAAGGAAATCAAGTGAATTTCACAATGAATCTCTAACTGAAAACCAACATACAGTATCTACTACTGTATTTATGTGAATGGGTACATACGCATTATCTTCCGTTGGTTTGCTACAAGAAATACCAACAAAACTTTTTTATATAACAAATTACCAACAATGCATTTTATATGTAGTTAAAGGAACTCAACTGCGTTCAAAATATATTTAGTTGAAGCCATAAAAAATATTTTCAAAGTATTTACATTTCGGCATTATATAACCCATAGAAGTTGATATACCGCCAAACAAAATCAGCCAATCAATAAACCAATTCATTCAATAATAATGTAGTAAAAAAAGTATAAATTGAAATAGGCTGGTCGTATGTATATTGTAAAGTGACTCATCAATCATAATATTTTCAATGCATCTTTGAGCATATCATCTTCTCTGTGACCGTGTTGTTTTGCTGCACATTTAACCAGTTGGCAAGCTCCCTCCATAGCAAGGATATTTCTGTAGCATCTCTTTTCTAATGTTTGGATTCTTCTCCGTATTTCTGTTGATAATCTCCAAGTTTAAAATGTCGTTTTCCAATTCAAAATTAGGATCAGTATGGTTTAGGTAGCATGACGGTTTATTGCCTAATTTCAATATATTTTATATCTGTATAGTCTTTTCTTTAAATCTCGGAATATGTCGCCGATATATTTTGGCGGCATACTGTCTATTCACGTGACATTTTATGTGGGAGACTACAGTTTCTCATGTAACCTGGACTTATGCTTCTGATGTGAAATGAAATTTCTGCTACTGTTATAAAACGGAGAGTTTCTTTATCTATAGCAGGATAGTAAGCAATCTCAATGTTGGCAGTAATGCGCAGTTATATAAAGGACATTTATTCTAGTCCCTCGGAAAAGTATTTGGGTAAGGTCTGAAATGTCACAGGAGTGACAAAATCTCTGATCATACAGAAGCCTTTTGGCCTGCTATATATATATAATAATCTCTGAAGTTCGGAGCAGGTCAATTGAGGGAATCACTTGATTGATTTGTTATATATATATATATATATATATATATATATATATATATATATATATATATATATATATATATATATAAACTTTTTCTGGGTCATTTTATGCTGAAATTTAATTGAAATACTGTGAACACAATATCGTGTCATCAACTAAATATATTTTCAACGCAACTGTCTGCCTTCAATAAAATTTATTGTTGGTCATTTTGCCATAAGACGTATTGCTCGTAATTCTATTATAAAATGTATTGCAGGTCATTTTGCATTAAAATTGTGTTGTAGCTTATTTTACTCTAAATATTTACTATTTTTATTTTATGTAAATATATATTGTTAGATATAAATATGTTTTGTTGATATTTTTCATATAAGTATGTATTGCTGGTATTTTTACTATAAAAAATGAATTTTTATACTTTCATAGGGTCTTGTTTTTTGTTTCACTATGCGACCCTAACAGGCCCTATCACACCCCAGGTCAAGGTGGACCTGTAAGCAATAGCAATTAAGTGGTATTTCCCTGCTCCTCAAAGACTCTTATCTGCCGATCAGCGACTTGCTACCAGATGTATTTTGCCATCATACCCAAGACTATCAAAATTGAAGTCAATGAATTCTTCTAACAAGTGCAAATCACTACCGCCTCCTCCTCCTCTCTCTTATTTTTTCTCTCTTTCTCTCTCTGTCAATATATATATATATATATATATATATATATATATATATATATATATATATATATACATATAATTTCGAACTCTTTTATATTTATTCCACTGAGGTTTGGTTATCTCAAAGGAAAAAGTGAAAACATGTGTAAAAGATGCTGCGCAAATATTGCAAAACCAGAGGCGGTGCATTCGAAGCAGAAGGAAAGGGAGTGGAATTTTGGTGCGTGAGATAGTATATTGAAGAAGCAGGCACAATTAGTTACACCATTTTTACTCTCCCTCCACACGTACCTTTTTTTTTACCTAAATTCATTCTATCGTTAAGTAATACATTGGTCATTTATTTGCGGGTTGCATTATGAATCAGTTACTGTTAGGGGATTCGTTAATAATGTTTATATTGTTAATATAACGAGACTTTATCCTAAAAATATGAACACGAATGCCCTTTCTAATTATTTTTTTACATATGTTGTTTCAACGTCTGTTTTTGCTGTGGCCACTGATGTTTTTTATCTTCAATCGAAACAAAATAAATGTCCATAATTGTAATCTATTTTTTTTTTATTCTATATTTTATATAGAAGTTGAGCGGGTTTGAAATGCGATATAAAGAGACAGAAAATCCTACAACATCCCCGGATGCAGCAAGAGCTAGGTAAGCCGATATGTGTAAAGCTAATCTAAGACGTACTTTAGCTTGAAAAATCAACATTCCAAATTTTATCTATATAATCAAGATTGATAACCGACCGCTTGTTCTAGTAGAAAATAATTCCCTACTTCAACGTTCACTCTCAACATGTTTCAACTCCTATTTTTGAAAATAGATTCTTTCCTTTCATAGGAATTGGTAATATTGTTTCCGATTATTGTCTGGTCTTTGCTTGCAGATGAATAAATAAGGAAGCTTTTACTGACTAGACGGTTTTGTTTTTTTTTTTTTTTTTTCATAAACAGAGCGATATAAAACAATACACATTTTTTATAGCTAAAACGAACACAGTTTATAAAATTGTTAAAGTTATCTTTAGGTGATCTTTATTCTGAGTTGAAAGCGTTCTTTGTAATTCTGATAAACTTGATTATTTCTCAAGTGTATATTTTTTTATCAACATCAAAAGAGTAAATGATATCTCTTAACTATTTTTGTGGTGGTCGGATATAACAAGAAATAGAAATGAAAATCTATGATATCATTAACAATATTTAGACGGCTGGGAATTGATTTCAAAATGTTGATTTCAAGAATCAGGTTTGCATTTGGAAAAATGAATGCATTGATTTCCATGCTATCTTACTAGCCAAGGTTACTGCGTCATCAACAAAAATTATCTAACCATTTTACGAGTACCTGTTCCTAGAAAGAAACTGTCCAAGTCTAAATTCCTTCCCACCATTGGAATACAGAGAGAATGAGGTTGATTTGAATCCTCATTACGTGGCCTGACTGTCTAAACCGGTGGAATGTAGTATGATAGAATGTGACTGCGTGGTAGAAAACAATTCATCACTCACAGAGCCGCATAGTAGGTTCTGGATACTGTCGAGGCTGGAAAGAGAGGAATGGGAATTTCCAGCATGCATATGGTTTTTTGCTTTGATCAGACTCTTGTAAAGATAGAACATGGCTGAGGCAGCCAGATACATTCCGGAGACTTAAAAGTAATCGACAATTTCCAGTCGCTTTTGCGTATGAGTACCATGCGTCGAGAAAGACCATCAGTCTCTATAGACCTTCAAAAAAGCAGCCTCATTGTGAATACAAGAGTTTATTAGGATAGGCAGAAATTCAGGTTCTGCTCGCTGATGTTTAAATGTTAATAGGTTTGTCTTGTGGGTAATTAACCCAGTTTTTCCTTAATTGAACGGTTATCGCTAAATCAGACGCGAGATCAGTTCCTATTCACTGGTCATAATGATTTGGGATATCTACGCAGATGAAACGTGGTATCATCTGCATAGATATTTACTAACGATCTGAGAATATTATTGGGCAGATCGGTTATGCTAATTAAGCACCAGCATTAACACCTTAGGATCCAGAGAAGTCTAAAATGTTGCAATCAATATTTAGATGTTTCAATGAATTATTGAGAAATCATACTGAATCTTTTATAATACACAGTGTCCAAAAAATTGACATAAATTTGCCGCCTAAAAACATAGCGAATTGTCACTCAAAATAACTCAAATTTGAACAAAATTTGTAAAATCTAAGTTGAATATTTTATTTCACGGTGAAGAATGATGTTCACTGGAAACGACCAAGCATCTTGCGTGTTAGAATATGCTCGAACACAGTCAAACAAGAGTGTGCAATGTGTATTTTCGAGAACATTCAAAAAAATGCACCAACTGCAAAGTAGATGTGGGCATGGCATAAAAAATTAAAAGATGAATGCTGTCTGTGCAGGGTTAAAGTATCTGGATGACCACCAGTATCAGAAGATATTCGTCAATCAGCTTCAGGGAACATTTGTACAAATACCAAGAAAGTATGTAAGAACATCTATGAAAACACAGATTCCTTGCACGAAGCTTTAGTGCTGGACAATGTTACGCAAGACATGCTACAGCGTGTTTGACCGGAGCTGGACTGTCGACGTAACGTTTGGCCTGTTACAGGTGATGCCCATATTGAATATTTGTGAAGCTTTGTGAAATCGGTTATCAAATCTACGTCGCTTTGAATATCTTATTCAAATTTTGGCAAATAATTATTTTATTGTTCAAAATTAAGCCTATTAAATTTCGACATGTGCTTACTCAGATATTAACATTTTAAATTATGCTAATTTGGGGGGACACCTTGTTAATATTTGGTACAGCACCATTAAAAGAAAACAAAAATCCCACCAGAATTATTGAAAAATCATATTCATACTTTCCCTATATATATAGTGTGGTTTTCTAAGCGTAATTTAGATGTGATATAAGTGAAGATTTACTCCCATATATCGTTCCATTAGCAAGGTCGAACTTACTGTTTTTAAACATCAATCTTCCATTAAAAAAAACAGTAAATTCGACCTTGCTAATCGAACGATTCTCGGTGGCTCGATCGGTTAAGCCACGTCAGGGAAAATGACGGTTCCGTATAGGATACAGGTTCGATTCCTGTCGGAGAACGAATATATTCTATGAAAATTTCTCGGACATTCAGGCCAGTAAATATTACTAACACTGTTTATTATAATACAGAGCATTTACTTAAATATTTGTATCTATAAAAAGAATGTATAAACATAAAAATGTCTTAAAATAATTGTCGGACTTTGTCCATTTCATAATGTGTGGCGTTGTTTGTTTACATTTGGATACACTTTGAGCAGATATGAATGTACGTAAGAGAATTATGGAAGATTGAAGTTTAAAAGCAGTAAAATCAACATTGCCAATCGAACGATTCTCCGTGGCTCGGTCGGTTAAGGCACATCAAGCTAAATGACGGTTCCGTATAGGATACAGGCTTTATTCCTGTCGGAGAACGAATATTTTCTATGAAAATTCCTCGGACATTCCGGTCGGTAAATATTACTAATACTGTTTATTATAAAACAGAGCATTTACTGAAATATTTGTATCTAAAAAAAAGAATGTTTAAACATAAAAATGTCTTAAAATAATTCTCGGACTTTGTCCATTTCATAATATATATATATATATATATATATATATATATATATATATATATGTGTGTGTGTGTTTTATAACTTATATCTATTCAGTAAGGAATAATTTAAAGATCATTTGGTAAGTCCGCTCTCAACCGTCTGTTTGATATTTTATTATGATTTCTTTTTCACTTATTGAATAAAATGTCATATATGCTTATAAGCTGTTTGCGATAAACATTTCGATGTTTATGTTTTTGATCTGTTGTTTTTTTTTGTTTTGTTTTGTTTTTTTTGCATGTACTTTCGACCGTCTCTTGTCATTATCAATAACCGAATGTTGTGAGTATGATAGACAAGATATTATTGGCAATATACTTTTAATTTTATGAACATCCAAATTAATTTGCATATATGCTAATTGAATAAGTGATAGAATCTATTAAACAATTTCCATGATGTGTCCTGCACCGTCAGATGATAAAGTATACCGCTCACCAGCTCTGTTAAAACTACAATTTAAAAGAAATTATCTAAGCTTAACACAAAATATGTTATAACTACATCTAACACAAAACAAAATAAAAAGCTAAATCTTTAAGGATAAACCCCCTGTAATAATTGCCACAAATAATACATGAGAGAAACCTCAAGACATTGAAATAAAGGATTATATGAACACAATAGCGTCTTTTACAAAGCAAATACATTCAATTCATTAATAACGCACCATAATAAGTCAGACAATAATTTTGATTTAAAAAATACTAAATTAATTAAAAGAAAACACAATTTACCAAAAGGAAAATGTGTAGAAATTGTTTGATCGCTTGATCATCCACTGTAAGCCCACGTTCTTACATTTCATCTGTTTTGGTAGATCTTCTGTTGTCACAGTGGGGGATATTTTAAAAACAACAGTAATAAAAACATTAACAAAAAGAAATCAAACGAATTTGGCTAAACTATTATTTTTTTTATTTTTATTTTAGCGTCCCCTCTCCTTCAGGCAAGTATGTATTCACATCAAAGTAAACTTCACTTTAGTTCGATGAAGTCCTAAAACTTGAACATGTCATAAGAAAAGTTTTAGCTTACGGCCACATAACGTTGAAAAAAAGGTTCACCTAAGATTACCGAATTTAAGCAACGGCGGGCTTGGTCATTACCAAAATGGTGACGCCTTGGGAATACCAGGTACTGTATGTTTGGATGTGCGGGATAAAGACTAGAAATTATTAATGGGATAGCCGAGTTTTCAAATCGCGTAGGTTTGCTCAACAACCCTTAGGAAAATTATGAATCCCCTTCTTCTCTCCCAGGTACGGATTAATTACTAAGACTAATTACTAAGACTAATTACTAAGACTAATTACTAAACAATTATTATCTGCCAAATATTCTTACAATCTAAAAATGTTTTATGGTATTAAGTAAAACTTGCAAAGTAATGATCCGTAGAATATGAACCAAACTCTCAAAAAACAACAAATATTTTTTTCAACTTTGTCATAGATTCTCCTAAAATACTTTCTTGATATATAAAATTCATGTATTGTTTTCCAAAGAAAATTTCTCAAATATTTATACGTAATATTTTGTTTTCTACTCATGTTAGATGTTTTAGAAATATTTTAAAATGCCCTCTATAGTTGTGTTTATTTAATACAGGTTGTGCCTCGTATGATAACTTCGTTCATACACACACACACACACACACACACACATATATATATATATATATATATATATATATATATATATATATATATATATATATATATATATATTCAAATGTCTCCGTTCCTGCTGAAACGGTTAAATTAATAACCTCCTTTTATTTAAAATACATAATACATGATTAATTCCAGACTAAAATAATTAAAAAAATATATTAAAAAAAACGTTTTATCCCTTGTGTTTATTAGACATTACGTTACTTAACATTCTTTTTAATTCATCTAGATTTTTCAGTTAGCCTGATGAATATTTATGAGCGTTTCTTAAATTTAAAATTTTGAAAAATTTAACATAACTTTTGTTTAGAAATACTTGTTGCTTGGATTTGCCTTTATAATCTCCATCAGAAAATAAAACGTCTTGAATAATTGATTTCAGCTTTTTAAAACCCTTTATTAACTACATTCAACATCATCACTTGATAAGACACCAGAGGTGTTCAAACAAATTGGCTATTTTTGTAGTGATTTTATAACATATTTATGTGATAATTTTCGAATAAATAATTATATTTTCTCTACTCTGTATTGAGCACTCTTTTAAGAATAGTAACTGTTGGTTATTGGAATTTCTTGGGTATACACCAATCCTATACTTGTATATATATATATATATATATATATATATATATATATATATATAAGGCTCAAACACTAATATGGTTATAATTTATTACATTGGAATCGTAATCACGATCTAATTCATCAGAACTACAAATTAAATATGTATATGAAATATTAGTGTTTAAGCCTTTTATATTATATTCTTACTCTGTCCTGGACATTGAGTTCTGCCTGGATTCTTCCTCCTGGGAATTCATATATATATATATATATATATATATAATATATATATATATATATGATCGCCTCTCCCGTCGAGATTCAACGTATGAGGGTCAAGCAGATCAGTTTCCAGGAAACCGACACCGGTACATGAGATTTGATTATAGTGGTGAAGGCCTCGTGCAGGACCATCCGCACTTTTTGTGGGGACGAATACACAGACCTGGACCACCGAATGCCACAAGATTCCCAAACGACCCTCCGCAGGTTTTGAATTCAGAGTTGTCCTTCTCCTAGACCAGTTGCCATCCAAGGCTATAGAACCCAGTCTGTCCTGCTATTTTACCCATAGCTGGAGGGAGAAGAAGAGGATTCATACCTTTCCCAAAGGTATTAGCACGTAAGTGAATGTAATGGATTCGATTCCTCAATCCAAGCCGATATCCATTACTCCACCGTGCCTCCTATATATATATATATATATATATATATATATATATATATATATATATATATATATACTGAAAAGAACATCTCCATTATCGATCAATTCAACACGGTAACAGAGGCTGCTGCAATTCCTTCTTTCCAGTCCATGATTATGGAGCCGAGTGATCTAACTGAATCATATAATGCGCTCTAGACAGTAATGAGTTAGGAAAGTGGTAAAACCTAGTGCTTACTCTGCCCAATAATCCTATCTTGAACCATTTTCCCGGTTTTCTTTTTGTTTTTGTTCTTTTTTACAGAGTTCCAACTGTTACATTTCACGGGGGTTAATGCAGACAGCGTCAATCAAAGATAGACTCATAAATTTTCCAGGAGAATTGAATTCTTAACCTGTAGTCTGGTAAACTCGTTGAAAAGTATGTCGTCTATAGTGATACAGATACAAAGGCAGGACAGTGTTAATGGCACAAGCATATACTGAACATTTTCTTCAAACATTTATTTACACTGTGGTAATCGTTCAGTGACAGTATTGGCAGTTAAATTTCTCAGATGAATATTCTTCTTTAAACTAACAATTACATTAAACTTATTCACAAAATACATTTGTTCGGAAATCTCTACCCAAGTCAGAGTCAACTAATGTTAGCAAATCTAGTGTTAGGTCTATAACTACATTTTAAATGCGTTTATTTTACAAGTTCTTGTTTGGAAACTTCCCATGATATAAAATGAATTTAAAGTGTCTCCGTCAGAAAATATCTCTTGGAGTGACATCTCAAGAACCCAAGAATGCAGCGGCTTAACCTCAGAACATAGAAACTGAAGATTCAACCATCGACATACACCGTATTCATTTCGCAGAAATTTACCAGTAAATTAGATCCATGGGTGTATGGTCCGTATTTCTCCCGTGTATTATCGGAATTTTGATCGGAATTTTCCACTGTATAATATTGTTACAATGTTATTATTAATCACTAGAAGTGCCACAAGTATTCATTATCAGTGAACACAAATTGAATAATATCAGATATGGAGATGTTGCCGTGTTGCTGACAGACACAGAAATAAAATAGCAGGAAACCATGACAAGGTAATAAAGGAAATTTCGAAAAAGGTGTGCAACAAAAAAAAAGAGAGAATGTGTGATAATCAGGATGAGGAATAGACCAATAAGCGAGCTTCAAATTATTAGCCGTGTCCCTTCATGACATAGATGACAATGGCTCTCCAAACTTTCTTGCTCTTCGTAGGTCTTAATAAATTTTGTCTTTTTGCGATTTCTGCTAAAACCTGTTCCACAATCCATTTACTGAAGCTCATCAATTAAGTTATTCGCTGTTCACCTCTGTCCATCTTACACTCAAACTGTCCTGTAAGTATCCGTTTTTCCAAGCCCTCTTTCCTCATTAAGTACCTCAGGAATTTCATCTCTCTCCCTCATGTTAGGTATAAATTTCTTTTTTGTTGCCATTTTCTCAAAAACCTCGTGGTTCTTTCCATGGTATCTTCGTCATCCACTTCCACAAGATCACTAAGGATGTTATATTCTGTTTTCCTCTATCTCTCTCTGTCTCATGAGTATCAAATTCTCCAGGCCCTCTTTCCTCATTATGTGTCTATCTCTTTCAGATGTTAAGTATAAGTTACCTTTTGTTTGCATTTTCTCTAAAACCTCGTTGTTGTTCATATATTCGGCCTATGGTATCCTCAGTATCCTTTTCTAGAACCACATTCCTGTTGTTTCAAGTCTCTTCTTCATCTTTGAGGATATTGTCCAACATTCACTGCCCTAAAGGAGGACAGGTATCACGTAAGAATTCAGTACTCTTTTTTTTGTTTCTAACGAAGTTTTGTCTGTCTCTTAATAATCTGTTATGATTTTGTAACGCATCTTTGACTAAGCCAATGCATATTCGGATGTGAGTGTTGCACTTTTCGTCTTCCGTTAGAATGCTTCAAGTATTGTACTTGATTTATCTATCTCCAATTTGTAATTTGAATTTGGCTCATCCTTTTGGAGAAGAAAAAAACATTAAAGAAGTTTAAATATCTCGGAAGTATTTTAACAGACGGTGGAAAACAGGACACCGGTATCCGGAGGCTCGTTAGAATAGCAAAAAAATGACCTTTAATTACTATATCAATGCCTCTCTTTGAATTGAATGCTGCTACCATATCTGGTCTGGTGTTTCTGCTAGTCATCCCGAGGTTCTTGGAAAAATCCAAAGAAGGATCTGTAATGCAATCGATCCTGACTTCGCATTTCGACATCACTCACTTTTTAAAAAGACTGGCGTCTCTTCCCTCTGTTTTTTCACCAAATATTATCATGGCAACTGCTCTGACGAGCTTTTTATTTGATGCCCCTGATACAGGAGTTTAAGCGTGCAACTAGATTGGCATTTAGGTCCCACCCGTTTAGAAATTGCTAAGTGCAAGCGTCATTTTACACCTACAGTCTGTTCTCCAAGTTTCAGCCTGTGTTTCTCTGTTAACTAAAATTTTCAAGAACTTTAATGCAACGTCAATCACCCACTCCTGAATTTTTCAATCCTGTTCATCTTTTGTCCTTTCGTCAATCCAAATATATTCAGTAGATTGATTCACTCTCACTCCCCGTAACATCCTGCGTACAGTTGGCGTTGCCGCCTTGTGAAATGATTAGAAAAATATGGCAGCGATTGTTGTACTATATCTTCATTGATGTGGATAAGTGTTATGGGGTCCAACACTTTTTCATATAAGTGGACTCGACCAGAGTGTTACTGGAACTGCTGCCGTTAAATACCCAGAGTCAGTCAGAATATACGGAGATTGAGAGATATTGGGAGAGTGAGCAGACATTGTGATTTAGTTGGAGGTAGAATAATAGTGTGAGGTAACCGCTTGTAGAAGTCAGTTACAAGGAAGTCCTACTTCGAGACTGTATATATATATTATTATTACGACTAACCACGTTCCTGGATTTACTAACAAATTTCCCATTGTATTATTGTGTAAATACATTTAATTTCTTATCTTTAATTCTTGCGTTTGGCATTCCTTGGAGACCGATTTTCATCTGGGAATCCACAACAATAAGGCTTTAGACAACAGAGATCTTGTTTTACAAAAGGATGCTGAGAATAACATGGACTGAACATGTGATAAACGTAGGGGAAAAAATTATGCATTAAGTTAAAAAAAAGACAGTTGAATTGTCCTTTTCAGTAAAAGTTAAAGGAAAAAGAATTGTATTGACGTTTTCTTTTATTATTTTTTCTTTGGAAATCTTCAGAAGCATAATAGAGTATATCTTCCTAAGGATAATGATTAAAAAATAAATATACAAATGACGTGATATCAATCATTCTGCTATGAAGCAGGCGATGAATTATTCTAGAATCTTCTCTTGGCTGCCACGTGATAATCAGTAATCATTATCATCACACGAATAAATCTGATTTCATCAAGCATTAATCAGACATTATATGTCAACGCTTTATCAACATTTTATTGAATCGCTTATGACCTCGGCGTGAACTTAAAATCAGTATTGGTTTGACAATAAATATTTGCGTCAGGAATCTTTGCCAAAAGACAAAATGAAAGGATTCGATTTGAGAATGATATATTCCGTCCAAAATTCAACCATTTAAGTTTCATTCTAATGTTATTAATGATTATTGATTAAATATTGAACATGGATGTGATTCTGGGCTCCATATAATTCTGCGTGAGTTATGAGAGATTTCTCCAAATTACAATTTAACCAGTGGCTTTTTCATAGAGTACCACTCCAGTAAGGAAAGATCTATTCAATATATATATATATATATATATAATATAATAATATTTTTTGTTTAAAAATATGATTCCTTCGCTACATAAGAGTTCTCATGTTTCAAAAACGTGAGCCGAAATCATCCAAATAATTAATAAAATTAAGTTGGATTGAGGTGTTTAGTCACGTTTCATCTTCAAGCGAAATTTTAGGAATAAGCTATCTCTCGGTTTGCGTGTATTTTTACAGAATTTGTTATTGTGGGAGTGGCTATACTATTTTCATTCTTTAAGTGGTCAGGGAGTTAATTCTTATCAGTAGATTCATCATCCTCTGAGAGGTTTTGCTAAGGTTGGGTAGGGTATCCATTTCAAAGGGTATCCATTTCAAGGCTAATGTTTACGGTCATCCTTTAGTTGGTTCCCAGTGAAGAATATTTTTATGGCGCGCCTACGGTCGTTCTGTGTCTGGAGAATTGTCTCTTATTCTTGTCTATCTGATTATCTATTTATTTATTTGTTTATTTAAGTGGGTGTTTAATATACAGATCGCTTTGCATTGAATTTCGTTTTTTTTTTTTTTTTTTTTTTTTTTTTTTTTACGACGACAAGAAGGGGTTTTTACTATTTAAGGGTTTGGCTGAGCTTTTTAGAATTTTACTTAGCTATGTTTTTTTTTTTTTTTTTTTTTTTTTATGCTAATTATCTAATGCGAAAGTCTGTTGATGTCGGCAAAAAACCGTTAACTCCTGCCTATGGTTTAATAATTTTTCATTATTTAGGAATTTAATGATGTGTAGTTTTTCCTGTAAGCATAAGAGGCATGGGTCATCCCAGGTTCTACAGGTTCTTGCTCTATTTACTATTTTCCATTTTACTTTTGGTGTTTTATTCGTTTCCTTTAGATGCCAGAAATATTGGGATAGAGATGTCTGATTTCTATTTTGAATATTGTTGAAAGAGCTCTTGTGTTGTCTCCATCTAATTTTAAAATTATTCTTTGTTGATCCTATGTATATCCTATCAGTGTTAGGGTTCTCAATGGATGAGATAGTGCATTGGTATACCACGGATTTTGTGAGGCATTTATTTTCCAACGGGCAGTTTTTAGGGTTTCTACAATCGCATAATTTTTCGTTATTTTTATCTAGTTTTAGTTTATGTGTTTTATTACTGTTTTGGTATGCGTGTTTTTCTAGGATTTTCTTATTGTGTCTTTTTATGATTCTTTCTATATTTTCAGTGCAGCTGTAACTTAGTTTCAATGTGTTTTTGTTAAAGATGTTGCTAAGTTTGCTATTAGTGGGAAAGTGCTTTTCAATTAAAGCTAGGAACTTATGGCCTAGTTTGGTGCTGACCATTTGGTTGTACGGTGGGGTATACCAGATGATTTTTCTTTTCCTGTTTCTCTTATTATTGGTACTAACGTTTCTATAGGTTATGTCAAAGTTTTTGTATCCGCTGTTTTTCAGGGCTGTGTTGTAAAAACTACTGTGCTGTTGGAATATTTCTTTATTTGCTGAGTTCATACTTATTCTTTTCTCTATTGATGTGGGTATATGCTTAATTATAGATGGGGGGTGGTTTGACTTAGGGTGTACGTACAAGGGATTAGTGTTAGGTTTTCTATAAGGTAGGTGAACGTTGTTAGTTAAGTCTAGGGTTACGTCTAGGAAGTTTACTTTTTTTAATTTAGTGTTGACTATTGTTTTTAAATTTAGTTTCCCGAATTCATTGTAAATTACCTTTCTAATTTTCTCTGTTTTAAAGCTTGTGGAGCTCCTCACTACCATGAGCCCGTCATCTCTGTACAGCCCGATGTCCCCCACGTCCAGTTCACGGTGGGCGGTTAGGTTGTACAGTATAAATAGACCTACAAGGTCCGAAGATTCTGCAGAGTCTAGAGATCCCATGGTAATGTCAAAGTTGTCATTGGTGTTTTTTATCCACTGGTCCCCATTATGGATGAGGACAGATTTCTTTGCATTGAGAATAATGTTTGTTTCTTCTTCAGTTAAGTCTGTATATACCGTAGCAAACTCCAGGGCAGTCGTGAAGAGGTCTTTTGATATTGACTGGTAGTAATCGACAATATCGAACTGGATTAGGGTGCATTCGGGCTTATTTTCGATGTTGGTAAACCAGTTTATGACTTCTTTGGTGTTGATCCAGAGTGTTAATCCAAGTTGTTTTTTAATTTGGCTAGTGATCCTTTCCAGGATTTTTTTGCTTATCTTTCCTATGTTGGGTCTAGTAGGGTTTATCATTCTGGTAGTAGGGTCTTCCTCAAAACCGTGTTTGTGGTCCTTAAGGGTGATGTAGCACTCTTTTTCGGCCAGTTTGCCTACTCTATCACTTATTTTTAATTTATCAGTAATCATTTTACTTGTTCTATTGATACTGTCAACCATATTTATATTGTTATTCTGGGCTTTTTTATAAGTCTTCGTTAAGTTTTTTTTAATTAATTTGTTGTAGTCTTCAGCCGTTAATTTGTAAAAGTTTCCCGTCTTATCGGATTTAACTAGTATTTTGTCGCTGTCGTTTATGGTTTTGACTATTTTGTCCAGACGTTTCTGGAAGTTGTTTTTCTTTTCCTGAAAGGAAATATTGTTGATTATATTTAGTAGGTCCTTTTCGAATTCCTGTAGGTTTTTGTTGTATGGTGCTACTTTCTTGCTTTTAAATCCGTAAACTTCGTGCTCTTTTTTTGTTAGGTTATTCCCTCGTAGGAAGAAGAATGCTTTCCATCTCATTCTTCTTATTAATTCCTCTGTTTTTTGTAAAAGTTTGATGAAGTAATTCCGTTTGTTTGTGTGTGGAATGTTCTTCAGAGAAATGTCAATATAAATATGGTTGACAGTATCAATAGAACAAGTAAAATGATTACTGATAAATTAAAAATAAGTGATAGAGTAGGCAAACTGGCCGAAAAAGAGTGCTACATCACCCTTAAGGACCACAAACACGGTTTTGAGGAAGACCCTACTACCAGAATGATAAACCCTACTAGACCCAACATAGGAAAGATAAGCAAAAAAATCCTGGAAAGGATCACTAGCCAAATTAAAAAACAACTTGGATTAACACTCTGGATCAACACCAAAGAAGTCATAAACTGGTTTACCAACATCGAAAATAAGCCCGAATGCACCCTAATCCAGTTCGATATTGTCGATTACTACCAGTCAATATCAAAAGACCTCTTCACGACTGCCCTGGAGTTTGCTACGGTATATACAGACTTAACTGAAGAAGAAACAAACATTATTCTCAATGCAAAGAAATCTGTCCTCATCCATAATGGGGACCAGTGGATAAAAAACACCAATGACAACTTTGACATTACCATGGGATCTCTAGACTCTGCAGAATCTTCGGACCTTGTAGGTCTATTTATACTGTACAACCTAACCGCCCACCGTGAACTGGACGTGGGGGACATCGGGCTGTACAGAGATGACGGGCTCATGGTAGTGAGGAGCTCCACAAGCTTTAAAACAGAGAAAATTAGAAAGGTAATTTACAATGAATTCGGGAAACTAAATTTAAAAACAATAGTCAACACTAAATTAAAAAAAGTAAACTTCCTAGACGTAACCCTAGACTTAACTAACAACGTTCACCTACCTTATAGAAAACCTAACACTAATCCCTTGTACGTACACCCTAAGTCAAACCACCCCCCATCTATAATTAAGCATATACCCACATCAATAGAGAAAAGAATAAGTATGAACTCAGCAAATAAAGAAATATTCCAACAGCACAGTAGTTTTTACAACACAGCCCTGAAAAACAGCGGATACAAAAACTTTGACATAACCTATAGAAACGTTAGTACCAATAATAAGAGAAACAGGAAAAGAAAAATCATCTGGTATACCCCACCGTACAACCAAATGGTCAGCACCAAACTAGGCCATAAGTTCCTAGCTTTAATTGAAAAGCACTTTCCCACTAATAGCAAACTTAGCAACATCTTTAACAAAAACACATTGAAACTAAGTTACAGCTGCACTGAAAATATAGAAAGAATCATAAAAAGACACAATAAGAAAATCCTAGAAAAACACGCATACCAAAACAGTAATAAAACACATAAACTAAAACTAGATAAAAATAACGAAAAATTATGCGATTGTAGAAACCCTAAAAACTGCCCGTTGGAAAATAAATGCCTCACAAAATCCGTGGTATACCAATGCACTATCTCATCCATTGAGAACCCTAACACTGATAGGATATACATAGGATCAACAAAGAATAATTTTAAAATTAGATGGAGACAACACAAGAGCTCTTTCAACAATATTCAAAATAGAAATCAGACATCTCTATCCCAATATTTCTGGCATCTAAAGGAAACGAATAAAACACCAAAAGTAAAATGGAAAATAGTAAATAGAGCAAGAACCTGTAGAACCTGGGATGACCCATGCCTCTTATGCTTACAGGAAAAACTACACATCATTAAATTCCTAAATAATGAAAAATTATTAAACCATAGGCAGGAGTTAACGGTTTTTTGCCGACATCAACAGACTTTCGCATTAGATAATTAGCATAAAAAAAAAAAAAAAAAAAAAAAAAAAAACATAGCTAAGTAAAATTCTAAAAAGCTCAGCCAAACCCTTAAATAGTAAAAACCCCTTCTTGTCGTCGTAAAAAAAAAAAAAAAAACGAAATTCAATGCAAAGCGATCTGTATATTAAACACCCACTTAAATAAACAAATAAATAAATAGATAATCAGATAGACAAGAATAAGAGACAATTCTCCAGACACAGAACGACCGTAGGCGCGCCATAAAAATATTCTTCACTGGGAACCAACTAAAGGATGACCGTAAACATTAGCCTTGAAATGGATACCCTTTGAAATGGATACCCTACCCAACCTTAGCAAAACCTCTCAGAGGATGATGAATCTACTGATAAGAATTAACTCCCTGACCACTTAAAGAATGAAAATAGTATAGCCACTCCCACAATAACAAATTCTGTAAAAATACACGCAAACCGAGAGATAGCTTATTCCTAAAATTTCGCTTGAAGATGAAACGTGACTAAACACCTCAATCCAACTTAATTTTATTAATTATTTGGATGATTTCGGCTCACGTTTTTGAAACATGAGAACTCTTATGTAGCGAAGGAATCATATTTTTAAACAAAAAATATTATTATAATATAAGCTCTACTTCTGTATGGAGCACTGTTTTTTAAAAATAAAAACAAAAATACTAAGGAACCCCGGATTATGCACCCAACGTGTTCTTTTCTATTTTCTGCATACCTGCACAAGGATACATATATATATATATATATATATATATATATATATATATGAATTTAATGAAAAACAGACCACTTTAAGGTACCATTACAATAATTTATTTCAAAATTATCATTTTTCCTTTCATTTCGTTGTTGGATGTGTTACCTGATGATCCGGAGTCCTTTAAAAGGATTTTGGTGAAATAAATTATGGTAATGGTACCTTAAAGTGGTCTGCTTTTCATTAAATATTAGCTCTGGATTCACATTGAGCTCTCAGGATTTCATCCTACTTGGAATTACCCATACCGTTTACCAAGTTCTTCGTAACTTATATATATATATATATATATATATATATATATATATATATATATATATATATATCCACCCAATTTTGTTTTTAAAACCTCATACTGAATTTTATTTTATTTTTCTCCCTATCAGTTTGCTCTCGAGCGAGAGACCATGGATCTGCCGGCAAAGTGTTATTCTTTAGTTGCTGATGTTGATGCAGAATATCTTTTCCCTGCCTGGTTTATATGAGGAATCATGAAAGATTCAAATTTAGCTCGAATATATATATATATATATATATATATATATATATATATATATATATATATATATATATATATCATTTCATGATCCTTTTCCAACTTATTCATGATAATTCTCACCCTCTCTAACATTCTAACTTAGAGTCATTGAGTAAACATAGGCCTCAAATATTCACGTACGATTTCATTTCCAAGTTTTTGCCTCTCCTCTTTGGCCTATCATTGGTGAAATTCCTCTCTCAAGTACAAAGCATTGATTGAGTTGGAACTTTTTTAATTGATTTCTTTATCTCTAAGTTGAAATGATGATTCCTCTTCCTGTAGTGACCAGTTTTTCCTCTTTACTGTTCCCTATTTTATACTTATTCGCTGTTCTCGTGATGGTTCTTGAATGGATTTTGAAGATAGAAGACAGAGTATGAATGCTGTTAACATTACTGAAGGCCTGAATGGTCTTTTCCCTCTCATCATTGCCCAGTTAAGAAGTTGGCGAGGCTGACACAAAACGATTATAACCGATATTTCTTTCAAGCTGAATAGCTCAAGCGATTTTCCACTGATTCTTACGAAAAATAGTGTCAAGATGTCTAAACGTCTTATCTGAAAAATGTGGAAAAATGAAACACAATTAGTTTAGTGATATTTTTAGGTATTAAAAAAACGCAAAATGGAAATACACAAATTGAAATAAATCTTGAGATTTTATATCTTTTAATGAGTACTGTTTGTTCACGCAGTGGTCATTAAAAGATAAGAATACAGATATCTTTCCTTAGCCTTTTTCGAACCAATCTTAATTGTTTTATTAGCCTTCAAGCAGAATAACTTTCTCATGCCCAGTTCAAGGAAGTCATTTGTGTCACTACCACACAGCAAAGAGAATGTTTAACATAAAGAATCTTTAATATCAAAAAACATAATGAAAATTAATTTATTTTAATATGTGGAAATATCCACACTTCGCGTAAAAAATGTCGCGAGACCCGAAACACGTGTTCCTTTCATTGATTACAAAACTAGTAGTGATAATTCCAACATAAATGTATGCAATGCATCTCTGGCTTTGTTATTTTTTTTTATAATGACCCAAAAAACATTCCCAGTTACTACTATAATTATCGTTCGAATTTTTCTCTCTTTCATCATATTAATATCTCCTATTCTCACCAAACTGCTATCAACAGCCACAATTGTTTCACTCCGTCACTCTTTTGCCCTTATGTATTTTTTTTATATTCTATTTTTTTCAAACAAATGGAAAAAGGAAGTGACGTTTCACTTGCAGCTTGCTTACAAAGAAAATTGTTCATAACTATTTTGGTTCTCAGCTGCCGAAGTGCAATTTTAAATGCACTGAAAAGAAGTTGCATCTTTGTAGTGAGTAAATTGTTTTCGCCTATATGAAAAAAATATAATAAATAAATAAATATATATATATATATATATATATATATATATATATATATATATATATATATATATATATATACTGCTATATAAATTAGTTTACGTAACCAAATATTTTCTTGCCACTATGATAAAAAAGAATGTCACTGCTTGTATGCATTACATTCTTAATAATTCAGTTGAGTACATCCATATTTCTACTTAGTTGTTATGATGACATTGATCAAACTCAGTTGCTTCAAAGCACGATCTGATTCAATGATAAACACCTTAATCAGATTATTTAAGAATCGATAATTACATGGTTAGAAAATCCTAATTGTTTAATTAAGGGAAAATTTGATTATATATATTATAACACGCCAACTCTAAAATATAAACTATACAAACTGATTCAGTAGCAAGGACGGTCCATTTGAAATTGTGAAGTCCGTATACAAAATATATTCCTCCCTATCTCTAATTTCCTTGATTTGCATTCTCTTCTTACTTTTGAACTAAAACCCCCATATTGAAAAACCTGTTAAGATTTAATCTATCATATATAGTATTCGAATCGATAGATTTCATATTATGATTGTTAACACGTAGACTGCCAGAGGGCAATTACGAAATCTGACATCAAACGCCAACTTTATAATAGATAACTTAAGCAATAAAATAATTTTATAAGTTTATTTATAGCTTCAGAAAAAGTCTTAACATTGTTTACACGCTAAAGGTATCACATCGAATAAACTCTTTCTTCGCTCTCGCAGATGAAAATACCGTATTTACCGGACACACTCAGCGGAAACACCCAGAAAATAACGTATTTGCCGGACGCACTCAGCGGAAACACCCAGGAAATACCGTATTTGCCGGACACACTCAGCGGAAACACCCAGGAAATACCGTATTTGCCGGACACACTCAATGGAAACACCCAGAAAATACCGTATTTGCCGGACACACTCAGCGGAAACACCCAGAAAATACCGTATTTGCCGGACACACTCAGCGGAAACATCCAGAAAATACCGTATTTGACGCACACACTCAGCGGAAGCACCCAGAGTTTGGCATGGAATATTTAAGGAAAAAACGTAGACACGTCACAACCAAAAAACTTAAAATTATAGTCTTACCCTTATGTGACATTTTCACTAGCCATGAAGAAACACAGTATTATCACAAATTATACGACTGGTACTTTTCTTTTTATAGAAGTGAGTTAAGTTTCAATTGTCAGAACTTTTTTTTTTAGCGGGGAGAAGAATTTTGATACATTTCATCATGCATTTATTGAAAATTGTTTTAGTTGTTTTTGAAGCAAGCAACATCTGCATTTGCGGTAAATCCATAATAGCTACAAAGTAATCTACTGGTATCAGTTAACATTGGTACAAATGATAATATCAAAAACAAACAGAAATATTATACTTATTGATAAATGAAGTCCGGCATCATACATACAGAAAATCAAATTCCAATACCTGTACTTCAAAAAAGGCACAGACAAAGTATGTAGCAATATATATACCAATATATTTCTCTAGAATTTGGCATTTCTACAAAACAAACAGTAAAATATTGTGCAATGTCTTAATTTCTTTTTTCAGGGATATTTTTATTGATTTTTATTCATTCATATTTGTTCACTTGCAGAATTCCTAATTCCAGAGCTAAGACATATATACAAAAAAACGATCTCACTTGTTGGTGATTGTGACATGTGGGGGCTTCCTTACTTTGTCGATTCAGCAGTAGCAGCAACGGAAGTAATCAGCAATGAATAGCCGGATCTCCTAGAATACATAAAAACACCGACCGAGCCCTATTCCGCATCTTTTTCCACTTTTCCCTTTCAGCAGCCGCGACCCTCAAGACCAACTCTTTCTCAACTTTTCCTTTGCAGTGGCCGCTACCTTCAAAGCCAGCTCGAATAGCTACTCACAATCTTACTTCAGAAGACACGTTTCCTGTATTGACTTCTTAACCTGAGATTGCTCGTTCTTCGTAGGAAGAAACGGAGAACCACCCCTTTCGAGATGGATATTCAAAAGGGAAATTATTCACAAACTTTGCTGCAGAAGACACGTACCAGTTCCAGAAGTGTGATACTCAGATTTTTCGTTCCTTGTGGAAACAGAGAAACCACTCTCTGTGAAACATCTACTCAATGGAAGAATTTTGTCAACTGAGAAACTCAAACCTTTTTTTTCCTGCGAAATAAAACTCTGTTTTGCATTATTATTCAACAACAAATAATTGCTGTTAAACAATTTTTTTAAGCCTTGGGGTTTCATTCCACACTGCCGAGCATGAATGCACATATACACACGTGCGTGCAACCGGGAAAATTCGTCCAACTATGCATGAACTGATTCTTATTCTACTCCACTTTTATGATGGTTTTCATATCCCTCTCATACATGATACTGCTGTACTGGACGAGGGTAATTATTTAGGGCATTTTCTTGGAAAAAATTCGCATCCAATAACCCGGCAAATACGGCATATCAGAAAATGACAACCACGGGATAGTCAGTACGAATATTTGGCATGTAGTCGTCATAGTAAAAACTTCACAGAACGAGTTAGCTCGTGGTTTGCTGTTCCTGCGTTAATGCTGGGGCTGCTTTCATTTCTGGTTCATAAGGCAAAGGTAACATTTTTCGAATATGAATTTTCAAGCAGATACCCTTCATAAGGGAAGCTTGGAAATAGTCACCTATTTTATCTATCAAATATTCATTTGAAAAATATGTGATAACCGAGTATTTTGCAATATTTCTATTTTTCATCTCCTGATATCTGCTTTGTATGTTTCACTGGCTCACTCACTTTCCACCTACCTCCTTCTCTCTGTCTCTCTCTCACAAACACGCACACACACACACACACAGATGTGATTTACACCGAAGACTTGCCGCTGGATAGAACCGTGTTCGACAGAAAGAAAAGAAGGCAACATCGGGCCGTGGGGAAGGGTAGAGTCTTCACATGCATTCGTTGCAATCGAGACTGTCACACACGTGTGGGCCTGTACAGCTTTAACATATGCTGCACCGCCAACAGCAGCTGAGGCATAAATCTTTAGGTGCAAATCCAAGGTTTCTCGAGATCGATGGATCTCACAGACACAGATATATATATATATATATATATATATATATATATATATATGTATGTATTTGTGTGTGTCTGTGTGTGTATATATATGTAACAGAAGCATATGTATATTATAATATAATCATATATATATATATATATATATATATATATATATATATAACAGAACCAGGCCTTATCTCAGAAAATATAATAAAAAAAATTAACCTCAATTTACTAAGCATAACCAGTACTAACCTTTGGAAGGATTCGTGTGACACTATTAAATAGTTCACTAAAATGAGGAATAAGGATAAAGCGACATTAAGTTTGATATAATTGACTTCTCAAAACAACTAAATAGAAATAACGGATGATGAAACTAATATCATCTCAATGGCGAGAAAGTCATTACTAACACTGAATAATTCCTTCTGGACTAAACGCATCATGACGAATTAGATGCCCCCGTGGAAGCGTATAACTCAACCCAAGTTGCAGACCTAGTATGCTTTTACATTTTAGATGTGCTTCGAAGAATCGTAAAACCATGAACTAATAGGGCTGTATCGAGATGATGGACTCATCCTTAATAGTAATGATCCACTAACAGCGAAATTACAAAAGAAAATTATCAGGGCCTTCAAATTCCTACGGTCTAAGATCGAGATTTTCTCTAACCTTAAAATATCACCCTTTAAACTTAATTATGAAACCTTTAAGCGTTACCATAAAGAGAACGAAACCCCCAACTATATTAATATCAGTTCTAACCACCGCAATGCAATCCTACGGCAAATACCAACTACCGTTTGCACGAAGATTAGTAAACTATCGTACAATAAAAAAAATTTCATAAGAATAAAAACGAAAAGGCCTTCCAGAAAAGTTTTTTTTCAAATGTAAACTGTCTTACGCAACCACCATTAGTAATACCTATACACGAAAAGTGGAATGTAGGTGTAAAAATAAGAAAAGAAAAATCACTTTGTTCAACCCACCCCATCTACAAACTGTCGAGTATCAACATCGGACAGTACTTCCTAAAATTAATTACTAAACACTTCAACAAAAACAAAAACCTCTAAATAAGTTATTCAACAGGAAATCAGTCAAAATTAGTTATTCCTGCACTGATAATATACTAACAATTACATTTTAAGTAAATGCCATGGAGAAAAAAAATCGAACATGGAAACCCTCTGTAATTGTAGAATTAAGGTTAGTTAGTATACGAGGCGACCATTACCCCTAACGAAAATACAAGCCATAATATTTACATCGGCATTTATTCAGGAGAATTTAAAAAGAGAATCAATACATATAGACATTCATTCACTAATCCAAAATTAAAACACCAAACAGCCCTTTCGAGAAAAAAATGGGCAATTGAAGAAAAAGGTCTGAATCCTCAAATAAATTGGAAAATTCTAGGTTTTGCGAACACCACCAATAGTTTTAGGGATAGGAGCAACCTTTTTTTACAAGAAAAATCAAGATAATAAAATATAAAGATCAATGCAAACTATTAAATCAACGGAGAGAACTAATCACGAAATGTAGACATAGAAATAAATTCCAAATTACATAAGAATACATGTGCATATATGTGGGGGTCTCTTGTGTACGTATAGTGACATATATGTATGAACATGTAAATGTACATATATGTATGTATGAAGATATATACGCATATAAGTGCGTTGGACAGCATGATTTATTCTATTGGATGCTCCGGTATTACCCACAATATATAACTCAACTAATTCACATTAATCTTAACGGGATTAATTTTAAATCACCACCTAACTTATTTATATTATTAATAATATTGGACACCTGTAGTAAAAAAAAAAACTATTTACTGTGAATCCCAAAAAAAGAAACTGTTATGGTTCAGGTTAGGACCAAGGCAGAACAACACGAACACAAGAGTAGGAATAACGAAGGTATATTACACGGAATAATAATATAAGATGTGGAAGGTGTTAGTATGACTGTCAGTCTGGTTTGGAGTGAACTACTATCAGTTTGACTCGATTCGACCCTCTCTCTTGAGAGGCATAGTATATATAGTGTTAGGAAGAGTTCATTCTGTAGTTATAGGTAAGGACCCATGAGAGAAACTGCTGAGCTTTTTATAAGAAACACCACATAGGAACTGATATAAAACAACAAACAAGTCCTGAGCACCACAGAGTAGGAACTGATAACAAGTCCTGGCTATAAATATTCTCCAACCCCAGACCGCTCCCCACGGGATAAGATATCTTTCGCCCCCACCGATCGTTAACGCAAAACACTTTCATTAACAAGACGTCTAGTAGAAGAAGACTGACATTGAAAATAAATTTAAAACAATGTTCCGAGACAGGCACATAGTGACTGATGATAGACATAGATGTGACTGATGATAGCCATAGATGTGTGTATGTATGTGTGTGTATATATATATATATATATATATATATATATATATATATATATATATATATATATATATATGTGTGTGTGTGTGTGTACGTACATACATGCACATTGATATATATACATATGGAGATATATACAGGTGCTTGTGTTATGCATCTGCGTAAATGCATCGATACCATGCTATCGAGCTATCTACAGTTGAAAATTTCATTCGAACAACGTCGTAAAAATGACAGTTTCCTTAAGAGTTGTTTTCTTGGTTTCAAATCCTTGGTTTTGTTTTTCATTTGTCGGCATTTCAGTTGTCATTTGGCTACGTTCCTTGCTTTTCATCTTCCTCTCACAAAGTTGACAAATCAAGGCTAATTTTCAACTGATATTTCTTTTAACATTTTTCTTATAACTCCTTCTCCAAACTTTAACAATTCGCACAACAGCTGTCAATGCATTGATGCCAGCGCCTATGTTTTATTATTCTCAGTGCAATTTCTCTACTCTTATCACTATTGTTTTAAGTGCATTCATATGAGTTAAAGTACATTCTCTCAATAGATCTAGAGAACATATATGTGTGAGCGCATGTGTGCGTGTGAGAGAGATATATAGATGAGAAAACATGTGTGTGTATGCGTAAAACCTCATCCGCACACGTATGTGAGTGGTTGAGTGTATATTTATGTGTGTAAATATATCAAAAATCAAATGCAGATGCGTCTTTATTGACACTCCACCTCTCTTCTTTTGAATAACATGCAACAATCTGTATTGAGATACATTGCATTATTAGCAATGAGTAATTCCAGATTTTCCATTGAAAAACGTTCTCTGGGATGATTGCGTTTATGTTTTGAATTTTTAAGCATCCGCCATCAAAAAAAAAAAAAGGCTTTACATTGATAGAAGTTTATAATAATTTCTGAATTTCTCCCAAGCTAGATTGACGTCTTTACAAAGATCGAAAAGTAATAGTGGGTTATTTTTGTTTATATTCATTTCTTTTTCATCTTGCTATTGGTTCAAGGTAAACGAGAAATTTGCTTAAAATTTCTTAAAGAATTTTATCTTAAATATCGTTTAGAACCTCTCTTTAAGGACTTTCTTTATGATGAAAAGAAGATTTGAGGCAACAAAGATTCAGTCCGACAGAATGAAGCTGAGAGTACGATAGGCGGACCATGAGAGAAGCAACGAAGGAAAATAGAAATAAAAAAGACACTTGTACATGGAATTAGAAATAAACAGTTTGACATTTGAGCTGTGCAAATGGATGCCAGGACAGGGGTAGCGAGGAAAAAGACATTTCGAAAGCTAAAAAATAGAGGATGCTGTGAGAAGATATGTAAGAAATAAATACTAAGAAATGAATGCTTGGCGAATTTGATACTCATAGAACATAGAAGACAAAAGGATAATATTAAAACAGTGAGTAATGTTACTAACAAACGTGTCAAACTTGATGGCAAGATGGGATAGTGAGTGAATATTGCATTACTGAGAGCTACAAAAGATAGGACGTTGTTAGGAGCTATGATGGCCCACATACTGTAGAAAAGAATGGAAAATATACCGTTAATTTAAAACTTCTGTTGATTCTATTGAAGAGTGGATCTCAGAGGTGAATTTTCTGATTATATTTCTTATTAAAATTTAATTAATGTTTATGACCACCCCACCCAGAATATTGGATTTAGGTCGTTAGTTGTGTGTAATTATTTTTCGATTTTCTCCTAGCTAGCCTCGCGATTTGACTAAATCGAAAACAAATAGTTGATGGCTTTGTTTATGTTCACCATTTTTATTCTCCTTAATGACAGATTCCTAAATGACAACACTTGCAAAAGTATGCTGTATATAGATGTACCAAATAATAACTAACGTTGCATATAACCAATATATTTTATAACTAGTTATAACAAATGCTGTATTTTATATAAACAATTATAACCAATGCTGTATATATGATGTACCAAATAATAACCAACGGTTCGGTTTCAAGAGAACCCAGAAGAAACAGATCAATTATATATATATATATATTAAATCTCCAGTGGAAGCCTGAAGAGCGGGAGCGAAACCGGTTGCTTCGCCCGTTTTTAATATGTCTGGTAATATGAAGGTTTACACTTTTGTTTCTGTGATTAAATTTTGTACCTACAAAAAGATCTTGAATATATATATATATATATATATATATATATATATATATATATATATATATATATATATATATATATATATATATATATATATATATATATGAAGAAAAATGTACAGAATAAACAAACAAAAATCCTTATATGCAATTATGCTGTTTTATTGTTAATATAATGTCAACGTCGGACGTTTCTGTCCAATAAACCATCTTCAAGACATATTCATAAAATATAATTAACATTATCAATTCAACATGACAAAGACGATGGACATAAGAACAAGACTGGTATTTATTGGTACAAAAAGTACAAATTGTGGCACGAGGCCAATAAAGGGGAGGGGTAGAGGCTGGTCAACACTAACTATCTTATAGCTAGCTAATCAGATTCGCGACCCATTCGTACATTACATTTTACCCATTCACTAAAAGAACTCGTCCATCACCAAACAATCCTTCAACCACCATAATACCACGTGCTCTCAAGGGAGACCTACCAAAATCGCGCCCCATACCATAAAAATTCTAATGATGATATACAATTCTAATAATCATAAAATGGGAGGGGAGGGAAATGAACCCAATAATAAACTTAAAATAAACACAAATACAAACTAAACATAATTGATGTTAGTAGGGACCGTCCAACCCATAAAACAGAGAGGCCGCTGTATTCTGCCCAGGGGACAAAATCAAGAGACGCTCTCGCTAAGGGAGTGGGAAAAAGTATAAAATATTTGGCTGGAATGGGAAAATATAAAACTGACCCAGTCGAGATCAAAGGGGGGGGGTCAAAACAAACTGGGGAAGATGGGAATCTCGACTTGGATCATAACCAAAGAACGGCCGGGATGCAGGCCGGGAACAACACTTACTCACATTAACTAGGTACACTGAAGCTTGTCTAACCTAACCAAGGGGAGGGTTCCACAGGAAGCCACCCCGATGTGCAAAAGGTTGACCTAGAAGAGAAAATCAAGGCTAGCCCCGTTCACACGAAGCAAGCTCGCTTCTTTTACCCATCTTTCGCTAAAGACTGTCGAATGCAATAGTTTTCTATCCGATCTAATCTTCAACTTGAGCTGATGCTCAAAGAATCAAATTAGATCCGAATGAGAAAGACGATTGCCTCGCAATACTTCCTCCTTTCGCGTCGTCCAAATCACCATTCGAGCCGTGGCCATCAGCGTCAGAAATACCATCCGTTTCATCCCGGAATACGGGGGCGACACATTGTCACACGCGTATGCGCGATCAATGGACACAAGCTGTTCGGGAGCGAGACGAGCCGTCAGCTCGCCGACATGGTCCCATAAGGGGCGGACCTGGGGGCAATGGTAGAAGGCATGCGCAGCCGTTCCTTCTAAGCCAAGGCCACACCGTTCACAGTCTGGCAAATCCGCCCATCCCCAGATAAAAGCCTTGTCGTTGAGAGGCAGCCGATTCCGAGCCAATCGCCAGCTAAGCGAAAACTCAGGGTTACTGAGGTAATCCGCCGCTGGCGCCCAAGACCAGTAGTAGCGATACTCCTCCTCCGACAAGCCGAGCGTATCTCGTAGGGGATCCTTCGCGGGCCTCTCCACTAATTCACGATAGAAGACCTTCCTAGGCCGAGAAAGGTCACTGGACCGGGGAACGGCCCTCAAGGCCGACCGACACTCGCGAAGGAAAACCGATTGATCCCGGGGTTTACGACCGCGCTCAACCCGCGAGATGGGGGACTGATGGTAAGGCCAGGAAACGCGTCCCTAACAATCACCTCCAGAATCGGATCTCCTCCAGTCAATGCACGGCGTAAGAAAGCCAACCGAGAGGCACGGATGTGACTCGGCAGGTGCGGCATTCCCAGCCCCCCATGACACGGTCGTTTAGTGCAGACTCGTCTGTCGACCCGATTCCCGCGTCCCCTCCATAAAATGGAGGATAGCGATTGCTCGAGCGCCTTCTTGTGAGTCTTACAGAGAGGAAGTACGGACAATCGATAAAGAATCACGGACAACCTCCGTCGATTCCAAGTGTAACCGGCGGAATCGACCTTTGCTCGTACTTCAGACCAATTCTTCTCCAGCTGGAGGTCAGGCCCACACCACACTCCAAGAATGCGGACATGACTGTCTGTCCAACCGAAGCGGCCCGGAAGAACTCCTCCCTCCCAGGCACCTAACCGCAAGCCGGACGACTTGTCGCGGTTTATTTTGGCCCCTGTCACCTTCTCGTACCGATCAAGCGCCTTCAGTACCACCTCAATGTCGTTGCGGGACGACACGAAAGCAGATACGTCATCGGCGTACGCAGAAAGCCTGGCTCGAGACCCTCCAGGAACGGCAATTCCACGTAGGGCCGGACTGCCGGTCTCGTCCTTCAGCCGGCAAAGGATAGGCTCCAACGCCAAAGCATAAAGGAGAGACGACAGCGGAGAACCCTGACGAACCGACCTAGACAGCACGAACGCGTCCGACAGCCTTCCGTTCACTTGTACCACCGCACTGGGGGCGCGATACCGGAGGCTAATCCAGCGGCAGAAGTTGGGTGCGAATCCAGCGGCCTGCAGGACAGCTGCAAGGTAGCGATGGTCGACCCTATCAAATGCCTTGGACTGATCCAAATTGATCAGCGCGGTTTCTTCGTCGTCTTTTACACCCTCTATGATCGTGCGGATCAGATGCAGGTTGCTCTGAATTGTTCGGCCCCTCACAGAATAAGTCTGCTCAGGTCCCAACAGAGACTCAGCAACTGACTGCAAACGCTCCTGCAGGATCTTGGCCATAATCTTTAACTCTGTGTTTAGCAGAGTTATGGACCTGTAATCATCTAGGTTCCCTCCACCACATTTGCCCTTTTTCAACAGAGTGATCACACCCTTGGTGATCCAGATGGGGATGGACCCCGACCGAAACCAGTTGTTGAACACTGCAGTCAAAATTGGAACAAAGATGTGCGACAGCCTCAAGTACAATTCATAGGGCAAACCATCCAGACCTGGCGACTTGCCTCTGCCGATCTTCTTCAAAACCGCGTAGACATCTCCCTCCGTAATCTCTCCCTCGCAGCTAGCCGCTTCAGTCGGCGAAAGCCGAGGAAAGTCAGCCAAATAGCTACGAAACTCCTCCTCACGGAGACCAGGCTCCTTGGTAAACTGGTTCTCGAAATGGCGCCGAAACGCTCCGCACATGTCGTCAGTGGCCCGAAGAGTACGCCCCTCCGGGGATTTGACTTCACGAATGTAACGATCGCCACCTCGACGGATCTCTTCCCTGCGCAGATCTGCGCCCAAGTTCACGGCTTCGGAAGACATCTTGCTTAACTTATGTCTAATTACCTGACCCATGTACCGCTCGCTATTCGATCGATCCAGGGCCTCCTTAGCTAAGGCTATCTCTAGGGGATCCCCCCAGTCACCGCCCGGGAATAACTAGCTTTAAGCATCTTCACCTTTTCAGCTCTATCTAGAGCGAGCCGTTTGATGAAATCAGTGGTGAAGGACCTAATCCTACATTTAAGGCGTTCCCACCACCTATTCCCGATAACCGCCCCCACTAGTTCCCGCTGCACTAGTCTAGTTAGCTGCTCCTGGAAGTCCCGTCTGTCCAGTAAAGACAGATTGAACTTCCAGTACCCAGCCTATTGTCTAACGCTACCCGTGCCACAAACGAGTTTGTGATCCGAATAGCCTACCCAGTGGAACGTAGGGCAATCTAGTAGTTCTATGTCGGCTCTTCTCACTAACATTCTGTCAAGGTAGCTAACCACCTTGTCAAATAATAATTCAATAATAATTTTCTCGGATACGAAAGATTTGAAAAGGTATCCTCAATATATGAGAATTCATCATCTAAATTTTTTGCTGAACAGATGCGAAGAGCCCTTAAGTAGAATCCAATAATAATATTCCTCTTAGTGTTAGTATCATGGTGAGAGTAAAAGTGTAAATAGTCATTTTTACATGTGGGTTTACGATATACTTTAAATTCTAATTTATTTTTATTTTTAATGAGTAGTATGTCTAAAAAAGGTAAAGAATTATTAGACTCAAGTTCATAGGTAAATTCTATAGTAGGTTCTATTTTATTTAATCTATCAGTAATCTCGTTTAAATCATGTTTATGTGGGTAGACAAATAAAATGTCTACCCACATAAACATGATTTAAATGAGATTACTGATAGATTAAAATAAAGCGTTGAAAATTCACTCATCAGCGCAAAATGACACCTCGAAGGCCACTACAACTACATCAGTGAAAGGTACACTTTCAGCTGCCCCTGATAATAATTCTTTTGGTCGCATCTTTCTACCAAATAACCATTTGACCGAACGTATCTCCAATAATTTAAATGCGTTAAAAATTAAAACTACAATATTACCTACTAGAACTATCCGTAGTTTATTAAATAGCACCAGCAAACAACATATTACATCCGATGCTTGCATCTACCAAATCTCATGCAATAACTGTGATTTAAAATATGTGGGTGAAACATGTAGGTCCGTAAAATCTCGTGTTTTCGAACATAAACGAGATATTCGCCTCGGAAATTTAAACAATGCTTTATTTGTACACACAACTAAAGCAGATCATAATTTCGATTTTGATTCCGTGAAGATTTTAAAATATTTTCAAAATAAAAATCTTAGGAGGATTTATGAAGCAAGCATAATATCCATCTCACGCACGGTGAATACTAGACCTGGCTTCTTTAGTATTTCCCCTTTTCTAGCGAGATTAATGCTCGACAAGCGTACATATAAATTTTAGATCAAAATAGAATTCGTTTCATTTTTCATTCAAAATACTCAAATTTTAGGAATGCGTTTTCACAGCGTCGACCACGTGACGACAACGTGACCATGTTTAAACGGAACGCTGATGATATAAAACTTTCAGTTATCTGTTTGGATAAGTGCCACAATTTGTACTTTTTGTACCAATAAATACCAGTCTTGTTCTTATGTCCATCGTCTTTGTCATGTTGAATTGATAATGTTAATTATATTTTATGAATATGTCCTGAAGATGGTTTATTAAAACGAAACGTCCGACGTTGACATTATATTAACATTAAAACAGCATAATTGCATAGAAAGATTTTTGATTGTTTTTTCCGTATATTTTTCTTCATACTGTCGGATCTATATCCATATATTTGCTTATATATATATATATATATATATATATATATATATATATATATATATATATATGTTTAAAGATCTTTTTGTAGGTACAAAATTTAATCACAGAAATAAAAGTGTAAAGCTTGATATTACCAGACATATTAAAAACGGGCGAAGCAACCGGTTTCGCTCCCGCTCTTCAGGCTTCCACTGGAGATTTAATTTAAATTAAAAACAGAAAATGTACAATGAAAAGGAAATATATATATATATATATATATATATATATATATATATATATATATATATATATAAAAGTGAACATAGAAGTCAACACTTAGAGGCGACAGTCTGTTTCATGCTATATGCAATCATCAGGCCAGATGATTGCGTATAGCATGAAACAGACTGTCGCCTCTAAGTGTTGACTTCTATGTTCACTTTTATATTTACACACGCTCTATCTCTGATATTGAGCACTTTATTCCATAAATATAGCACACCTTAAGAATATATATATATATATATATATATATATATATATATATATATATATATATATATATTCTTCTCTTCTTCTATGTGTCGTTTATTCAGGATGTAGGCAATCATTGCTCGCCACAAGTTCATGCCTTTTGTGGCTCTTAGTAAAAGTTGTCCTTCGGCTATCCCACTTCATCATTATTCTGGTAAACGTTTCCGCAAGCTATTTACGAGTTTGAACTAAAGATTCAGAGGGTGACTATGAAAGAGTGATGGTAAAGTTGTGAAATCTTGCCTACATTCATTTGCCACGTCCTTTCTGGGCACAGTCGATCATAGCTCTCTACAACTTTTTCCTGTCTCGCTCAGCAGTTTTTTCACCCTTTGCTAAGGCTACAGCCCTCCGCTACAACATTCTTTTCACACGACTTAAACAGGTAAGTGACTCGCTGTCTTGCCTGCCCCTATCTCTCTCGCCCTCCATAGCACTCTTGATGGTTATTTTTCCAAGCCACATAATGCGTCAAGGGATTTAAGTTTTTTTTCCTGATTTTGAGTAGAAGTGTCCTGTCTGTAACACTTTCTTCTTGTTCCTCACCCGTACGGAATTTTCGGTATTCTTATGTAGAACCACATTTCTGTTGGCTTCAGTTTCATTCTCGTCCGTGGGGAGATTCTGCAGAATAAACTGCAAAATAACATGATGAATAACACAGCAATCCAGCACCCTTTGTTTCTAACGCAGATATTTGCGTTTCTCGGCATAGCGTTTCGAATGCTTCTTTCGCTAGACTAGTTCATGTTGGGATCTCTGTGTCGCATTTTCCATCCTCTGTTAAAATGTATCCCAGATATTTGTAACACGAATCTTCAGATCTTTCTCTTACTGATGAGCATACTTTCTGTCATCTTACATCCATCAGCATAGGACACTCTCATAATAGAGAGAAAAAATACTTCAAAGATGCAACGGATTTGTTTGCGAACTTTCACCCCGAAAGAAGGAATAGCTATAATACAGTAAAATATGGAAGGAGCTGAAACATTAAAGTATAACTTAAAATCATACGAGTCAAAACCGAAAAAGAACAAACCAGCAGGACCAGATGAGATTGTATTAAAGATGCTAACTGCCTTAGAGGTTTTGTGCATCGAAATGATTACAGGAATAATACAGAAAATCTACAACAGTAGGGACGTATGTGAATATTTTAATAGTCTCGCCTTGTCGCGATGCCTAAGTAGCGTGTTCTACTGTACAACCAGCTTAATGCACCAGGTATCAAAGATTATCATCGGTATTCTGATGAACAAAGAAAATAATAGAACTAGAAAGCTTATAGAATAAGAAGTGAATGAAAATAAAAATAAAGATTATAGAATAAGAGTTTTGTGAAAGACACTGGAACAAGAAATACAATATTTATTATAAATATGATACCAGTGATCTTAAGAGCAAAGCCGTCTGGAATTCCAATTCCTGTGCGGCTGCCAACTGGGGTAAGGTCCAGGAGGAGAGACCGGACTGAATGCGACTAAATGTCGAAGACCCCAGCGTTGAAATAGGCAAAGATCGCAACAATCTCAACGGCCAGAGCGGTGGAAGAGGTCATCGATAGTCGGGCTTGCGTACCCGAGGAGGACATTGACAGACCAAGTATCCGACTGCTCGATGAAATCAGGCTTGTCAGATCTCATCTGTCTCAATCCCCACTGAACCACGGGGAGGTGGGCGTTTCCGACCAATTGTCTGGGATTTTCCGTCGCGCAGTGTTGTCCATCAAAATGTAATTCACTCGAATAGCCTCGTCAAACTCTCTTTGATTCCCAATCGTCTCCGCCTCCAAGTAGTGGATAAAGGGAATAGGGAGATAGAATAACGATCCCGATGCGAGCGTCGTTCGACGACGACAGCAAAAGCTTTTGATAATGTATGACACAAAGATATATATATATATATATATATATATATATATATATATATATATATATATTCTCGCGTCTCGCTCTCGAATCTCCCGTCGAGTTTGACGTAAGAGGGTTAAACAGATCAGTTCCAAGGAAACTGACAGCCCGACACTAGCACATGAGATTTGGTGATAATAGTGAAGGTTTTGTGCAGAATCATCCACACATTTTGAAGGGCCTAATACAGAGACTAGGTGCACTATGTGCCGCAGGGTCCCCAAACAAACGTCTACAGGTTTTGAAATCAGAGTTGTCCTTATCCTAGACCAGTTGCCATCCAAGTCTATAGAACCCAGTCTGTCCTGCTATTTACCTATAGCTGGAGGGAGAAGAGGATTCACACTTTTACCTAAGTGAATGTAATATATTCGACTGTAATTCGAACCCGGCTATACGATAGCAGAATCAATGACGTTATCCATTACTCCACCGTACCTGAGTTCTGGATTATTCTAATATAAATTCCTAAATAAACCAAGTTTTCATCGAAGTTTATATATATATATATATATATATATAGTTTTCATCGGAGTTTATATATATATATATATATATATATATATATATATATATATATATATATATATATATATATATATAAACTCCGATGAAAACTATATATATATATATATATATATATATATATATATATATATATATAAGCTCCGATGAAAACTATATATATATATATATATATATATATATATAAACTCCGATGAAAACTATATATATATATATATATATATATATATATAAACTCCGATGAAATCTATATATATATATATATATATATATATATATATATATATATATATATATATATATATGAAAAAAAAATCCAGAACTCATTGACGGATCAAACTGAGTACATATGGTTAAATAACCTTAGTGAGTATGAAGCTAACCAACAGATTTGTTTAACCATTGTATTGCGGTAAATTAAAAGAAAAGTCGCCAGTTTCTCTATCATAGGCTTTTTATGGTATTCGTCAGTGTTTGACAAATATTCTGATGCCTACATGATAGATTAATTAAAAATAGCTGAAAAATTTTTAAAAATAGGAAAATAGTTTGAAATTGAGTCGTTTTAATTTGAAATATGAGTATATTTCGAAAACGGCCAACAGGTTTTTTTTTGTTTTTGTTTTTTTCTTTTCTTGTGCGAAAGTGATTTTCCACTTCTCTGCCGATAAGTTCTATATTCTGCAGTTAACCAATCAATATATGTGACGTTGAAAAGTTTGAGTAATCAAATAAACATATATACCTTCATAAGAAAGAAGAAAACACCTTACATCGATTTGAAATTTAATTCATAAATAGGTCCTAAGTTAATCTACTCAAATAACTTGATTAACGAGATCGTCTCCTAAGATCGCTTTCAATTTTATGATACATACATATATATATATATATATATATATATATATATATATATATATATATATATATATATATATATATATATATATATATATATATAGACAGTATCAGGTTTATAGCAAACGTTCATTGGTCAATGGTGTATATCAATTTGCATTGGCATGAATAAACAAGCGTATATATGTGTGTGTGTGTGTGTGTGTGTATGTGAGAAAGAGAGAGAGAGGAGAGAGAGTGACCTGGGAGCAAGTACACTTCTCTTTATTTTCTATGAATCATTCAGTGTAGGACAGCGTTGACGTTTGTTTATATTTTATTATAGGTTTTCTATACTTTGTGAGTGTATCCCTATATCTATGTCTGATCTTATATCTCCACCTCTCTCTCTTACACACACACACACACACACACACACACACACACACACACACACATATATATATATATATATATATATATATATATATATATATATATATATATATATACATACATATATATATATATATTTGTGTGTGTAAACGCGTAGTGCTTTCAACCGTAGATTTTAATGTGTATGTACATCTGCAAACGTTCAGCTAATAAAAATTTTTGTTCAATATTTTTTTTTATTTCTTACTTTCCCTGTTGACCAAGTTGTCTGATTTGAAATAACTCTTGCAAAAAAAAAAAAACGACAATGATTGGCACACATATGTCCGCCTCATATCAGTCTAGTATGTAAAATCAACAAATTAAAAAGAATAAGTGTTCTTTGGAGACGTTTAATTCAAGTGACTCACATAGGATTTTAAAAGCAACAAGAACAGCTGAATGAAACAAAAAAGCAAAAGAAACAGTCTCGAATTTAAAGTTGACGCTTAAAGCAGCCAATCAATAAATATATTGCATTCAAATGTCGAGGAAAAGAATCCGATTAGCTGTTAGAGTAGAATCTTAAAAATTAAGAGAAATTGGAAGTGACAAAAACGCTCTGTTTAATTTATGCTTGCTTATCATAAGCAGTGGGACATAAATTAAAATTATGGAACAAAGGACATCTGGGTACACTCTCCTTCTTTTAAGAAATGTTACACTTGAATTCTACTTTAAGATGAAGCTAAATATCTCTCATAGCCGAATGACCAAAATAAGCACACTCACACACACACATATAGATAGATAGATAGATAGATAGATAGATAGATAGATATGAATTAAATGAATAAATACAGAGTTGTAACCTGGAGGATTTTACTGAATAGAATAATCACACAAAGTTTGGTAATAGACGATAATACTTAGGTTCGTAGAAGTAGTCAACTGCTAGAAGTGAGTCAAGTGAATTCCACAATGGATCTCCAACTGAAGAATATCTACCAACCACCCCAACGCTGTCAGATGTTACACAAGGCCGAATATAATATGAAGGATGCGAGCCCGTAGGCTTGGTTAAGAATTCCCTGTAGACCCCGTATAAAACGGGGTCGGGTAGCTTTTTTCCGAGACGTGACTCTGCCCTTTGACATAGCCTCGTCTGGGGATCATCTCTACTTCCGGGCAGAGAGTTTGACCAACACAGCCGGAGACGAATCCCCATCTGCAGACTAACATACAGTAATTAATACAATATTTATGTGAATGGGGACATACACATTTTCGTCCGTAGGTATGCTACAACATATAGATGGTTGATTTTTTCTCAATTGAATCCATAAATATTTCAATCATACTCCAGTAATGAAAAACAAAAATTCAACAAAAACAACATTAAAGTTAGCTATAGCTGTACAAAAACATTGAACAATATATATCGAATCATAATCTAATATTCGACAAGCATTTAAACAACCACCATGACAATAACAATATCGAAAAAACTTGTCCAATCTGCTGAACAAACGAAGTGAACTTGTGTCTACATTCATTCATAGAAAAAAAACTTTCTTCTTAAATGTTTCGATTCTGGCTAATCTAATTAATTTAACAATTCATAGAGTTAACACTTTATTATTGTTTTTGGTATTGTTTTTAAATCTTCGGTAATTAACTATATTTTTATATTAAATTTCTTCTCCATAAATATACTGTTCTGTCTCTATATTACTTTTCCTATTTCTATTTCTATATTTACAATGTTATTCTCCTTCATTTTATATTTATTTTTATTTTTATTTCTTGAATTATATATTTTAATTATTAACTTTGGATTTATATGTAATTTTTTATTATTAATTATTCTTATATTTATATATATTTATTATATATTTATATTTTTATGTTTATTATTATTTTTTATATTTTGAATAATTACTTATTACAATTTAATTTCATATACTTATTTATTTAACTTAGACCCCCCCCCATGATTCGCTATCATTTTATGTTTAACAATTTTTTCTTGAATATTTCGGCATTTCCAATTTTTATTCTTATTTATTTTCTTTTTCTTTCTTTTTTATCGCAACCATATAATTTTTAAATTGACTCCAGATGCATACCTCAATATTAGATTCTAACTATGTAATTACTAAACGTAGAATTAATAGACTATATAACGTTGCTTTCACGAGATCTAGAATTTATGAAATACTAACGATCGTGACGCATAGTTTATCACCATTATAAATACCTGAACATGAAACTAAAAGTCGTAATTTCGACGTAGGATATATATATATATATGTATATATATATATATATATATATATATATATATATATATATATATATACCAGAAGAGGACTGACATTGAAAATAAATTTAAAACAATGCTCTGAGGCAGACACTTAGGGGATGATGATAGCCGCGTACAGAACAGCTTGAAATAGACTATGCCATGTTGAGATTAATTTTTTTTGTTTTTTTGGCTGTAATATATATATATATATATATATATATATATATATATATAATTTTTTGTGTTTGTTGATTTTGTTTCTGATGTTTTAACCTATCCTATCCTATACTTCCTTCCTTCTACCGAGTATATTTTTCTCCCCATTCTCAATAATCATCAAACTTTTCTTTTTACTTTAGCCCCCATACCAACGACCAGAACAGTTTAACCTAGATTTGTATTTGTTTCATTATATTATGTGTTCATATATATATATATATATATATATATATATATATATATATATATATATATTAGGTTGGTGCAAAAATAATTTCGTTTTCTAACATATGTTACTATGTGAGAAAACGAAATTATTTTTGCACCAACCTAATATATATATATATATATATATATATATATATATATATATATATATATATATATATATATATATATTGAAATGTAGCATTCGTTTGTGGATGACTTGTTATTTTTGGTGACTGTCGTAAGACTCTTGATAAACGCCAAAAGAAAAAAAGAAAAATTAAAGGTAGACCACAAAGTGAAAGAACCATTTTCCCCTTTTTCCCGCCGTGGAAAACTTACTTAACCGTGATACCATCACCACATATATCAAGTCAGTGATTCCGGACTATCTATCAGAACGCTTACATCCACCACCACCTATCCGAAGTCAGAGACCCTAACCTGAACCCTCTCCCTTCTACACCACTCATCTCAAGCGTGAGACTGGAAATCCGAGATCCATTTCAGAGTCGCCATACTTTTCACCAAACTACCACTATGGCTGTTTGCCCTAATCATAAAAAAGTCAAATTTAAAGACTGGAATGGAGTAATTATGCCATCACTTGTAAGCAAGTTACAAGTGTCTTGTGATATCTTTAAATATTTAAATATTCTGTGTTTGTTTTTTAAATTTTTGTGTTGCATTTCCTTAATATGAATTACTCCGGATTTTGTTTACATATTTATCGGAGTAAATAAGCTCACCTATAGTCCGGTCTGCATTCCTTCCCTGTCTATGAAACAGGAGTAGAGGTGTGTCCCTTGTTGATTAACCAGGATATTGTTTATTGGTTCTCTCTTTCTTCTACCAGGCCCACAATGATTTAACTGTGGTAATCTTTTGGTGAACAGACTAAACAGGGGCTGACCTTCCATTCTGAGAGTTCCGGGTTGGTAGTTTGCTGACTGCTCCGTCCGACTGATTGTTAGGAGCCCGAAGTTTTGGTAAAACTTAGAGAGGCTGCTTCGCTCAACAGTTGCATAATACCGGGGTATCTGTCCCGTATGGGTAGGATATGGATAGGTTTACCCTGTATGTATTTCTGGTGGGCATTATGCTCTGTTCTCAGCAACACACTGACTGGAATTATATTGACCTTGACGACGGATAGTGGCAATTATGGATATTTTTCTCTCTTCTCAATATAATTTCCATGGAAATCTTCCCCTTCACCAAAAAGTTTCCAGCATTCAAATGCATGGCCTTGGTTTTTACGTACGGGACAATCTTCCGATGGCCAGAGAATTGTCTCTCGTGGCCGCTGAATGCTCTCTCATGCGCTTTCGCTTTTCGGTTAGCCCTCTCTTCTTTCTTTTATCGCTACCCTCTTCCCAGGGCTGCAATATATAAAACATAATAGCTGACAATACAGAACTGACATTTTCCAGTCATCTGAGAACATCTTTGCCTTCAGCGACTTTAATGTTCACCATGTCACGTGGGTGAAACATGGTAAAAATATTGATGTTGCCGATATTCAGAAATTAGATTTTTTTCTATTGCCCAGTCGTTTACACAAAGCGTGGACTTCCCTACTCGTTTCTCTAGCAAAACAAAGCAACAGGCTTCTCTACTTGATTTATTACTTACCTCCTCTCCTTGTTCTTGTCGATCTATTCAATACCGCCCTCTTGGTAACTCGGTCCACTCCGTGAGAGGTTTTGTTATTTCGTTCCAACCATCTATTAAACAGGAACCCCCTAAGCATAAGACTTCTTTCTGTCACCAGCATGCTGATTGGAAATCATTGCGGGATTTTCTTCGTTACACGTCACGGACTGGCATATCAACGACCCAATTGAAAATTGCACCACAGTGTTTATTTTGAGTCAATGCCCGTATGTACGCTTACATCCCTTTTCGGAAATACTAAGTGAAACCGCATCCATTTCCATGGTTCACACAAGCGATTTCGGACGTTATAGCACGCAGGAATCATTTTCGATTATACTAGTGTAATGGTTCGTATATTTGTAAAGTAGTTTGAAAAGATTCGTACTAACGTGCATGTGTGAATATGTTTTCATAAGCGTCTGACCACACATGGTCAAGACGCGAATCCTTTAAAGTTACATTTTCGTAGCCGAATGGAGAAAGAGGGAGAGAACGAATTTATCTCTGCTATTTATAATTAATGTAACCAGGCTCCTAGAAAAGTAGCGGCAAAACGTGACTTGGTCACCCGCTGGAAAAAGACTTGTTCGTGGATGAATTGCAACGCCATCTTGTGTGTTCATTGACTAATTAGAAGTTGATATTGCCTGAAAATATGTATGAAGCTAGGTAACCTCTTTGATCCACTTTTTGAACAGATTTGTACAAAATTCATCATTGATAAGTAATTGGTATCGGGATGCTAAACTATCATGCTCTATATAAAAACGATGAATCCCGGGCTCTAGAATTGGACCCCTCGAACACTTTTGACAGGGTATAGCATACAGGTTTTCTCCACAAGCTGGGGGTGTATCCGGAAACATTTTTGAGCAGCCCCAGTATTTCCCATCAAATCGCGAAATGAAAGTTATCCTTATACGTCTACTCGTCTAGATCTGGTCGTACGAAAGCAGGTGTCCCCCAGGGGTCTATCATTGGTCATACGCTGTTTTTAATTTTCATTAACGACCTCCCCGATAACATCAGCTCTCAGCTTAGCATCTCTGATGACAACACAGCCATTTACATCAGCCTCGTATGTAAGGCTGATCGGGCCGACAAGGTCAAACAGCAACTGATGCCCAAAACGACTTCAAGTCCGTTGTTAACTGATCCAAAAGATGGCTTGTACTTTTAAACGCCTCCAAAACTAAACTTCTCTCCAGAATTCTCCCTACATCCCATCAGTATGAC
>OZ010573.1:108181800-108199300 GCA_963932145.1 Acanthosepion lycidas | reverse complement strand
CCATTATTAATTTACTTTCCCTATTCACATAGACATTTACTTTTTTTGCCAGATTGTGAATGATGAAGTGAGAGTAAAACCATCTGGCTATGATAAAAAATAGCTAAAACAGTTTTAACTTCTTCAATAAAAACTTAACTTATTCAATTAAATTTTGCCATAACGTCACAGGTCATATAAACTAACATTTTACATTGAAATATTTTACTTCTGCCTTTCTATTAAGTTGGTGCAAAAATAATGTCGTTTTCTCACATATGTTACTATGTGAGAAAACGACATCAACCTAATATCATCAGAGGACCGTCATTTAAAATAAAAAAAAAATATTTTGTATAAAGTCAAGACATAAAAATTTTATGTTTATACCAGTAAAATACTTAACAGAACTATTAGGTTGGTGCAAAAATAATGTCGTTTTCTCACATATGTTAATATGTGAGAAAACGACATTATTTTTGCACCAACCTAATACTTATCATAAGAACTGTATTAGCATCAAAATGAAACTGTTTCATTTTTCTTTTTTCTTTTTATTTTCTGTGCGAAAACTTCCCAAAAGAAATGATTATAAACAATTTTGCAAGAAAAGTACTGGGTGACACTTCTTTGTAAAAAAAAAGAAAAAAGAAAAAAAAGAAATTAATCTGTGATCAGGTTAGAATAAAATGGATTTGCACTGTGGTATAACTCATCCTAGAAAGGCATTTATTAATTATTACTTTCTTTCATAGTCGATTTCTTAGTCCGTTTACCTTGACAAAGAAAGCTGGCCAAGAAAACGGTACCAACTGATAACACTTTACGCAGAATATCTTTCTGTGACAAGCATATCTTTTTTAATCCATGGTTGTGGCTGAGAAAGGCAGTCCACGTTTAATTTTTTTTCCATTTTATTTCTCTTAGATATTCTGTTTCGTAGAGGAAAAATGGCTGCGATCACATTTAGCAAGCAACATCGGAGGAGGAGCTCAGATTATGCGTATTTTATATAATCCTGTATATTCTAGCGAACGGAATAGAGCGATGCATTGCCTTATCAAATATTCCTCTTCGCTAATCCCTTCTGACTAAATGACCCTGTAAAGGTAATCGCCTGATAGGCTGAAATGAACTCTGCAGCAATGTAGATGATTATTAATATTGAGGCTATTTTATACTAAGAAATGATTGCGAAACACTGCGAAACCGCTTATAGCCCTTACTTACATGGAAATGTCTATTTATGCATAGATATAGAGAGGAAAGGTTGAAAGATGCAAAGATAGATGCTCGATAGTGGGCGAATTAATAAGAGTTTAAAAGGCTGATAAGTTCAGGTCAACATGACTAAATGGATGCATTTTTCCAAAACAAAATTAGATAGATAGATAGATAGATACGAACAGACGGAGATAGATAGATAGATATGAACAGACTGAGATAGATATATAGATATGAACAAACTTAGATAGATAGATAGATAGATAGATAGATAGATAGATAGATAGATAGATAGATAGATAGATATGAACAGACTGAGATAGATAGATAGAGAGATAGATAGATAGATATAAACAGACTGAGATAGATAGATAGATAGATAGATATGAACAGACTGAGATAGATAGATAGATAGATAGATAGATAGATAGATAGATAGATAGATAGATATGAACAGACTGAGATAGATAGATAGATAGATAGATAGATAGATAGATAGATATGATCAGACTGAGATAGATAGATAGATAGATATGAACAGACTGAGATAGATAGATAGATAGATAGATAGATAGATTCGAACAAACTGAGATAGAAAGATAGATAGATATGAACAAACTGAGATAGATAGATAGATAGATAGATAGATAGATAGATAAAAATTCTACGAGATGATTATAGATCGATAGAATGAGATCGATGTGGAGAAAATTAGATAACAACAAAGGTAGATATAAACAAATAAGTATTTATCTATGCGAATAAAATTACAGAGAAATGACACATTCAAGATAGATAGATAGATAGATAGATAATTACCAGAAAAATAATGAAGCTCCTTCGTTTATTTACCATCCCCCTTAAGGACGTAGGCGATCATGACCTCAACATCTTCCTTCCCCTTGCGGCTCTTATTAAGTTTTGTCTTTTTTGTTATTTCTCCCAAGACAATTTCAACCATCCATTTACTCAAGCTCATCAAGTATGTTTTACGCTGCTTTCCTTTCTCCTTTTTTCTCTCAATCTTTCCTATGAGCATCAGATTTTCCAAGCACGCCTTCCTCATTACGTGATTCAGAAATTTCAACTCTCTCTTCTTGATGTTATGTATAAGTTTCCTTTTTATGTATAAGTTTCCTTCGTCGTTGCTCACATGTTCGGTCCATGGTATCCTAAGCATATTTCTTTAGAACAAGATTTCTGTTGCTTCAAGTCTTTTCCTCATATGTGAAGAGATTGTACAACATTAACTGCCATATTGGATGACTGATATTGCGTAACAGATCAGGACTCTTTTCTTTCTCTCTAACGAAGATACTGAGGTGTTTAAATATATTTAACTACTGATTGATAAAAGAGCAACTCGGAGTGTGATAATGGTGGATGAGTGAGATCATTTCAGGCGCTTATTTAAATTTTGTCGCTTGATTCAATTCTTGAATGTTTCGGCCTTGAGGTAAGATTTGAGTAACCTTGTCTAATTAACTATTATCCTTCGAACTTTAACTGTTGTTGCATAATTGTGGTCTTGTACTAAACTGAACTAACTCAGTATCTTGGAGGTTTGGTGTGATGTAATTATTAGCAAGGTAGACTAGTTTCACGTTAGGACTAAGTAATGAGTTCGATCTTCAATAAGTGCCCAGTTGTTGTAACCTTTTATAAATCTAATCTATTCACAGATCATAATCCTCATAATGCCATAAAATGAATTTTATAAGTAGCCAAATACTCATTCTACGTAGACAGAAAATTAAATTACCATATAAGATTTTATCCCTAAAACGTCTGTATAAAACATTTCCAGTAAGAAATTTTACAAATTCTGTTTTGCCATGATATTAAGACTTCTTGAATTTCCAATTCTTGGCATAGCTACAAGGTACTGACCATGCGATAAACACTTGAATCATTTTCTATCTAATTAAACATATTTTTTTTATTTAGATAGTTCCATAAATATTTTTGGTTTTGAATAAATGTTTGTAATGTGAAATGCCAAAAGACAAAGCATATTATAACTAACGCTGTACGTTTTCTAAATTACGACTACATTTTGACAACGCAAATATAATTCTTTTCGATGTAAATACGATAAACAAAACAAAAGCATATGGACAGAAACACTGATTATATATGGCAATTTTTAAAATTTGAATTATTAAGTTGGTGCAAAAATAATGACGTATTAATGTCGTTTTTTGACGTATTTTTAACGTCAAAAAACGACATTATTACGTCATTATTTTTGCACCAACCTAATAAATGTAAGTTACAAAGATAAAATATTTATTAAAATAGGCATTTAAAAATTGTTACGTAAAATAAAATGTTACTGCTTATGTCATAAACGCTATTTTCTAGTGATATATAATTTACGGCGGTTGGGGCTATCCTCCGGATTCTTCCGGAAGGATTGGCAAAAGAGGAAAAGTTTTTTTGTTTTGTTTTTTTCCGTCCGAGTAGATGCAACGTTTGTACTAACTGTTCCGTGCCGCAGGTCTCTCCTAGCTTACATCCCCACCACTCCCGTGGCGTAATATCTGTTCTATATCGGTGATATGACTAGCTTAGACAATCTATGACCAGCTTGGACTAGTAGCCCGAGTGGAAAGACTCGGTTCCCCTGTTAAAATCTGACGTTCTGTCACAACCTGACTCATTGGGGTGGGGGAGTAAATCCCTGACTCTTCTCCCGGAATGAGGTGGCAAAGGAAGAGAAGGGCGTTTTCCCCGTCGGAGTTGATGCTGCGGTTGTAGTATCTGCTTCATGCCGTAGGCCTTCTTCCTCCGTTGCGTTGCCCAAACCCCCATTTCCCATTGCGCAACATCTGTTCCGTAGCGGCGGTGTCACTGGCTATGACTACATTAGACAAGCTGTGACCAGCTTAGACATGCTATGATCAGCCTGGAGAATCTATGACAAGCTTAGACAAGCTATAACCAGCTTAGACCAGCGGCCCGAATGAAAACACTCGGGTCCCCATGTTAAAAACTGACCTTATATCACAACGTGGCTCATTTGGGAGTCAAGGTAAATCCTGAGCGTCTACCGCAAATTATGCCTGGAGAGGATTATCAACTCTTACTTGCGTCTCTGTTTTCGGGCAGTGAGAGAGTTTTCTAGCCTCGGGGAAGAGGTGCCCGAAGCTGCACCCCCATCTAACTAGAAAGGATAATCGGTAAATATATATATATATATATATATATATATATATATATATATATATATACTCTTGAGGTGTACTATATCTATGGGATAAAGTACTCAATATCAGAGATAGAGCGTGTGTAAATATAAAAGTGAACATTGAAGTCAACACTTAGAGGTGACAGCCTGTTTGCTGCTAGTCGCAATCGTCACTCGTGGCCTGACGATTGCGCCTAACATGAAACAGCCTGTCGCCTATAAGTGTAGACACCAATGTTCAATTTCATATATATATATATATATATATATATGTGTGTGTGTGTGTGTATGTGTTTATGTGTGTGCGTGGTTGTGTGTGTGTGTGTTTATGTGTGTGCGCGTGTGTGCGTCTGCACGTGTGTGTGTAGTTTTATCTGCAACGAATATTAAAATATACTATTTTGAAGACGAAAAGATTTTCTGCTGCAAATAGAATTTGATTTTAATTATAAAAGTGGGATTAAAATGATGTAATTTTCTTTATCGTAAATATTAGTAAACGATTCTAAAATTTATTTTCTATTGATATTTCGCTAACATTGTTTTCACGTTCAACGTTGACAGATAAAGAAAAGAACTTATGAAACGCATGGATAGAAATCTTAATGAAAATCAATATCACTTCAATTTTAAAATGGAATATCACCAATCTAAATGGAATAGTCCTAATCAAAAGGGAATTGTCCTAATCAAAATGGAGCAGTCCCAATCAAATTTGAATAGTTCCCTATCAAAATGGATTTGCCCCAATAAAAACGGAATGGTTTCATCCAAAATTTAATAGTGTCAATCAAAATGGGACAGACCCGATGAAAATGCAATTGTCCCTATCAAAAGGGAATTGGCCCAATCCAAATTGAATAGTCTCAATGAAAGTGTAATAATGACAACAATATTGAATCATGATAGTCAAAAAAAAAATGGCGTCAATCAAGATGAAATAATAGCAATCAAAATAGAATAAAAACATAATTTTGATTTTCATTATTCTCATTTTAAAGCTAAACGTGTTAATCATTTATTGACATATTTGCAGGTACACGATTCTGCCCTTCCTACTTTTACCGCTCATACAACAATCACTTCAATAACCCTCTACCTGCAGTGGCTTCTGAGCCCCGTATAGGGGAACATTAGTAAAATAAAAAGTGGTACTTACTATATAACAGTGATCTAAAATAGGAATGAGAGTAGTGATGACACATACACTGAATCAATCGCAAAAATTCAGAATACTAAATTTCAACATACATTTATTCAAATACATCAGTGCATATATAGTTACTGATCAGTTATAAAATATATGATGTAATTAAACACGGAGTATGATTTGCTAGGATTAACTTTGGCTAAAAACGTAAGGTGCCAAAAATATTGGTCTGAAATCAACAGTTATATATCGCCTGGTCAGATCTAGACACTTATATGGCTGTCATGTATGATGTTCAGAATTTATGTAAACTATAATTTGCGTATAAGAGATTTCTCAGATAAATAATAGATATAGTTTCAAACAAGTAAATCTTTACGGTCTGAAAGAAGACATTCCTTCACCAGAACCCCATAAAACCGATGGTACATAATGACAGAGTTTTATGAAATAACAATAACCATATAACTTGAACACTTCTCGCACCAGCAACAACAACAAAAGCATAAGTAAATAATAGAAAAAATAAAGAGAAAATCAGGATGTCGACATTCCACAGAATGAAAACCAAAAGGTTTGGAAGGAAACTTCCGTCTATGTTAAAGAACAGCAATTCCAGTGAACGTACGAAGTGTAATTTCCTGAAAAAACTATTCTAAGAAAAGGATTTTAAAATTTCAGCTAATGGTAACACTAAGTATTCGGTCAAAGAATGCTGTTTCCAGCTAGCCTGTGAGACTTTCTCGTTCAAATATTTCGCTACAGTTCGAGCTTTTCTTAAAATACAGACCATAGATCAATTTTAATGGGATGCGCAGTAAAGACTGAACACATTATGCGATGTCTGATCAAAAAGTATTTGTATTGTTATATTAAAGGAGATAGAATACACAAAATATGCCGCTTGGCACAGAGTGTCCGTGAACTACGTCGTGCATGCACATTAAATTATAACGTTCTCACTCACTCCGGCTGTCTATAGAAAGAACATGTTTAGAGTATGGTCCTCTCACCACACCACAGTGGTTACATCACTCGCCATGGACTGTGCAGCAGATTTTTAGTAAAGTACAACATTCCCCAGTTCCGACAACCACTATTTTCCCCAAACCTCACCCTTTGCGACTTTTTCCTATTTCCAAAAATCAAATCCCATTTGAAAGGAACATGATTTCCAGACATCAAAGAGAATGCTATGTGGCAGCTGCTTTGCTTTCAAGAATGTAGTTCCAGATATACTTCCATCAGTGGAAACGACGCTGGCTACAGAAGGGTGCTACTTCGAATGGAGATCAAATGCCAAATTAATAGGTGTTTTCTTTTTATAGCACCAGTCCTGATACATTTTGGTCAGATCTCATATTAAGGAATTTGTCTGAAAACTGAGTTGCTAACTGTCAAAAAGGTAGCCTGTGGCGGTATTGTTTACAAAGCTTAGATTAACTTGACCTAACGTTGCATAAATTTGACATCCAATGAGGATTGAGTTCATTATGAGCGAGAATGAGACCAACTCGGTCTTCATTGCGCAGTTTCTGGTACATGTAATCGATAAAATAATCATCTTGAAATAGAAATCAATATTTAAAAGTATTCGGATTTTAGCGTAAATGTTTTGAGAAATGAATGGACGTGTTACTTCCTAGCATTGAATTTTGCTTCAATACTTGAAAAATTAATTTATTTAAATTCTTACCACTTTTCTTACATTTATTTACTCATTATATTAACTTACTTTCCTGCCATCGTTCATTCGCAATGCCTTCCCAAATATTTCCTACATATTCATTAATGAAACAAGAGACACTATTGATTGAATTTATTGAAATGTATTAAAAGTATTTTCGATTTTAATCAACTCTTTGTTCACAGGTAACCAATGGAAAGCTCTTGTACATTTCTTAAACTTATACAATGGTCTAAATATGGTATTTTTCTGTGATCCTACTTCTGAATCTTTTTCGTCTACTAGTTCTCAATATCTCTCCAACTTCATATCTTAAAGTTTTATAGTCGACAAGCGATATTCATCCGATTCTGTAAGGCGTTTCATCAGAGAAGTCTCCAAAATTCAAATACGGAAACTAATTTGGGTTAAAACGTTCAGCCATTGTCTCTTTTCCAGACACTTCCCGAATTCTGCGGAAAATTTTAGTGCTCTTGAAGCCTCTTTTTAGAAGATTGCTAGAATCTCAATATTTGCCTCCCCTTTTAATAGTCTGGGACAAAAGGTGAAACTGAATAATAATAATAATAATAATAATAATAATAATAATAATAATAAGAAGAAGAAGAAGAAGAAGAAGAAGAAGAAGAAGAAGAAGAAGAAGAAGAAAGTCTGATGTTATGATAACAAGGTCAGGGCATCTTATAGCTGAGAGATATGAATTGCTTGAATATCATATTAAGCCTCGCCTTAACGTGACTGTTTTCCGTTGGCTAACTAGTAAGACGACTTCAGCTATAGGAATGATTTGCTTGGTGGGAATACGCGTTCGATTTTAGGAAGCACTTTTTTTTCAATAGTGGGACTTCTCTGTCTATATTTCTGAGATGAGGTATTATGTACAGTATTTACATTATGCGGACCATTGTCCTCAAGGACACACGGCACAGTGGATAAAGGCGTTGGTTAGATCCAGTGACAAACCCAAAGAATGTGAGTTCAATACCCGGTTAAGGCAGTGGAGAACTTTCAGAGGGAAAATTAGCAGGACTGATGACTGATAACTGACATCCATCAAAACACGGCACCTGGAACTAGAACAGTCTACCCCAGGGATCGAAATAAAGGGTTCAGTTCGAAATTCCAACCACCTGAAGAAGGCCGGAGCGTACAACGGCCGAAACGTTGTGACAAATATGGCGACAAAGATGAGAACAATGGTCCGCATAATGTAAATACTGTGGGACTTTTCGTTTTACACCTGTTGGCATTAATGTCAGTCTTTAGGAAAATAAAAAATAGCAGGAATCCCATCTCACGCACGTGTACCCAATGAAAATGACTAAGCTGTCAGTATTAACCAACGTATACAATAGTTTATTTTTTTTTATTTGCTAATTACTAAGTGTAATAATAAGTACTTATTCACTGCTAGTTTCCAAATACACCTGTCTCTTCGGTAGCTAGTGGATCTATAATGTTATTGATCCTGGCCTGTCATCTGGGCTTCAGCCACTTTCAAACCCTGTGATGTAGCTTCCCTGTGCCTTTTCTATAAATATATATATTCAAAAGCCAAGCAGTCAATTCATGGTTTATACGCCATCTATACGAAGACGTTAAGTGCAGTTTCTTAGAGGATGCAAATAATCCTGCATGACCAATAGTTGATCAAGGACAGTAAGCACAAGCCCTGGGTGCCGATGAATTTGTGCTTTTTTCTAGTACAACCGGGTGCGTTCGTCTCTCCAATTTTTCTCCCATGGTTTCGGTAAACTCGTGGTAGCTTTTAGGCACATGCCAACTATGCCCGTGCGCTATAATCGACTCCCTAGGCCTATATTATCCATAAGTCAAATTATTATGGCGAGATTCGACCCCGATTTTCATGAACTTAACATCCTAACAACGCGCCCAGTTTACAACGGTTGTTGTGTCACTTAACCAATCTGTTTACGTTGGCAGACCAGGGTTGAGATAGTTTGATTACAATATATGGACGGATATGTACGTAGTGATAAACGGTTCTCTCTTTTTCTATCTTATGGCCCGTGGCCCCTCAGGACGTAGGCGATCATGGCTCACCACAAATTGATGCATCTTGTAGCACTTGATAATTTTAGTCTTTCTTTTATTTCTCCTAAACACTGTTTCGTCATCCACTACCACAAGATCACTAAGGATGTTATGTTCTGTTTTCCTCTATCTCTCTCTTTCTCATGAGTATCAAATTCTCCAAGCAATCTTTCCTCATTATGTGTCTATCTCTTCCAGATGTTAAGTATAAGTTACCTTTTGTTCCCTATTCTCTAAAACTTCGTCGTTGTTCATATGTTCCTACTCAAGATCACTAAGTATCTTATGTTTTGGTTTCCTCTGTCTCTATCTGTCTCGTGAGTATCAAATTCTCCAATCCCTTCTTCCTCATTATGTATATCTCTTCCAGATGTTAAGTATAAGTTACCTTTTGATTCCATTTTCTCTAAAACTTCGTCGTTGTTCATATATTCAGCCTATGGTATCCTCAGTATCCTTTTGTACAACCACATTTCTTTTGCTACAAGTATCTTTCCCATATTCCAGGTGATTGTACAGCACTCATTGCCTTAAAGGATGATATATATGTTTGGGGTGAATCTTTGGTTTTCCTAATACCAGTGTCACACTTTCCGTACTCTGTTTAAACACTTCCCAAATATTTAAAATTCTTTTCATTTTCATTGTGGAGTAATGGATAGCGTCTCCGACTGAGGAATCAGAGAGCCGAGTTCGAATTGCAGTCGAATCCATTACATACAATTACGTGCTTATACCCTTGAGAAAGGTATGAATCCTCTTTTCTCATCCCAGCTATGAGTAAATAGCAGGACAGACCAGGTTTTTATAGCTTTGAATGGCAGCTGGTCTACCGCAGAAAGAAATGGCAACCTACTGCGAGAAAAATCTGTCTCGTCAGCCATGTATCGAAATATATATGATCTAATACGCGTGTATCACGCATGACACATAACTGAGTCTGATCTTCGACTTACAATTTGCAATTTGGGTACATTGTTTTGCTTACAACCATGCGTTCTAAATAGTAAATCTTTTTGCAGTTAATGTTTAATCCTCTCTTCTCGCTTTCTTTCTCTACTTTCCGCAGGAGATTTTTGTCGCTTTCTATCTGTGTCTGCTCTCTGTGTCATCTGCATAACTTATTTTGTTAAGATTGTGGTCGTCAATATTAAATACTGGGAGGATTTTTAGTTCACTCAGAATCACCTCGTTGTGTAGTTTGAATAAGTTCGGTGAGAAGACACATCTATGTCTTACACCCCTTTCTATTTTCGTATATTTGCTGAACTCATTTCCTCTCCGTGTGCTGGTACCTTTCCAAAAATTCCTAAAAGCTACACTAGTAGACTTTGTTGAAATGTGAACTCAGTTCTCCGATTCTTTCCTCCATATCAATAACCGTGACGCAACATCACACCTTCATGACAACAATGAACCAATTACAAAATCAAGAAGAACAATAATAACAAGAAAATAATATATTGTTCGCTCCGTCCATGGCAACGAACGACAAAAAGCATACGCATGCGCAGAACAAACTAGGTTTATGATTGATTTTCTGAGGTGCGTCGGCCTCCACTGACAGCGTAGGAAGACAGCGCAATAAATTTACGCTTCGTCCGGGTGTGGACTTAATTTGTTAATTGCTGCCAACCCATAACTGCTGCTGTAGTGTCATATCTTCATTCGTAGGCAAAGTAGTAAAGGAAAAACAAAATTTTATGAATTATGCTTAGTTTCTTTCCATATTTGCAAAGTAAATTGAAACTTTTTTTAAGAAAATATGAAAATGTTCGCTTTTGGTGCGGAACGTGAGTTCGCATCGCATCATTTCAATGAATTGGAATTCACCAGAGATATTTTTTCCCCTTTCCGACATTGATTTTATCCTGTTCTTTGTTAATTCTAAAATCAGTAATTTTTTTTTTTTTTTTTTTTTTTTTTTTTGTTCTTATTTATGGATTTTGATTAGAATAACGTTAATAACAACGAATCTGGAAAAAAACAATGAAAGGTGTTAATGAAGGTAAAAGAGGTAGAACTAGACTACGATAAAAATGGAGAGGAAGAGAAAGAAAAGAGAAGCAAAAGAAGTGACGGAAAATGTGATAAAGATGAATTCAGTATGTATACGAAAAGATGATGACGATAGAAAAGGTAAAGCGAAAATCAAAGGGAAAAAGGAAGGACTTGCAATGAAGTAAAGAGAGAGAAAACAGAATGGAAAAAAAAGCTGTAGGTACTAAAATTGTATAAACGGCGAGAAAAAGAAAAAAAAAGAAAGAAGAAGCGATAGAATACAGTTGTAGGTAGAAGTAAATGTTGCAAAACTATGTTTACAAAAGGTATATAAAGAATAATAAGAGATAAACGAAAGAAAACAAAAGACAGAAAAAGAGAAAAAAAAAGTTAAGGTAATTTTCACAACATAGGAAAGTGACAGAAGAAAAGAAACAGAATAAAAAAAGAACAATATTTGAAAAAGAAAAAAAAAGAAAAAGAAGTTAAAAAGAAGAAAAAAATTGATTGATTCGTTTTTACGTCTTATCAACTATTTGCACGTTATTTAAAGCCATACATATTTTTTTTTTAATTTTAAGGTTTTTCTTTTAAATAATAATAATTTTAGTGGTACAAGTCTTACTAATTAACCCATAGCAGGGGAGAATATGAGAATCCATATATTTCCCTAAGTTATTTGTGCGTAAGTAAATATAACGAACCCGACAGGAAACTGAACTCGTTTCTCCGATTAATAATCCGAGTTATTATCTATTACATTACGAGTGAATCCAAGCAACACACTACATGCTATTTCCATCTACGTACTAAATAGGCTCGTGGTTGCTTAACTGCGATGATTGAACCGAAACCGGTGCTTCAGCGTGATGTAGCCGTATCCCAAGAGAAAGAAACGACATAAAACTGTTGTAGGTGTAAAAGTGTTTACAAAAGTTACATTTTGGAAAAATATGTTTGCAATAAAGCGAAGGGGCACTGGGATAACGAAAGTCATCTTTCAAAATCTAAGCAAGATATTACGAAACCAGAAACTTTCGTTAAAAACGAAGAAAAGAGTCATGATTTGTTATGCAATTATCAATCATTCAGTATGGCAGCGAATGTTGGACAATCTCTTCACATATGAGGAAAAGACTTGGAGCAACAGAAATGTTGTTCTGCAGAAGGATGCTGAGAATACGATAAACTGAACATGTGAGCAGCGAAGAGGTTTTAAAGAAAATGAAAACAAAAAGGATATTTATGTGTAACATCAGGAAGAGACAGGTGAAATTTCAAATTTCAAATTTCTGGGGCAAAGGAAAGAGAACCTAGAAAATTTGATTCTCACAGGATATATTATAGACAAGAGGGAAAGAGGAAATATCAAACATACTTATGGTGTCCTGAAAAGTTCATAGACTGACTATGAAGGGGTGGTGCTGTGAAATCTTGAATGTATTAATTTCAAATCTTCTTATTAATAACTGCATTCATTCAATAAGAACAGATACGGCGTCGTCATCACCGTGAAACTCTTTCTCAGCCAAGTGTTTATTCGCGTTGAGCAACAAATGATAGTCAAATGATGAGAATAGGGAGGGCGAGAGAGAGAGATCAACCAGTTCAAGGCCACAGTTAGTCTGATCAGTCTGGTGTGCTTTTGATTCTATGCCAGAAGACGTGGCACCCGCCGAGCAGAGACCTTCCTCATGACAAGTTCATATTCTCAACTCTCTCACAGGATAGCCTAATAGTATTGGCTATTAGAGTTATAGTCAATCGCCTGTCATCCATCACCATGTGGTGAACGCGATCAATGTTTTCTTCCACGGTGACAGTTGCAGGACGTCCAGATATTGGGGCACTTCAAGACTACCTTCCACTCTTAAATTCAGTAGTTTATAAATCTAGAGTTTCACCCTCTAATGTAGCAGCATGAATATTCTTGGGGGCTAAACACTTTTCTACGGGTGCTTGATAACACCACAATGCCAAATATCAATTTTCAAGAGAAGTTTCTTTTGAAATCTTCTTGAAACTGTCAGCAGTCAGTTTACAGAATGCAGTTTTTAATAAGAGTTTAAATTAATGAATGCAATAGTTCCCAGCTTTAGCATCACTCCTTCATAGCCTATGAACCTTTAAGCCAACACTCGTAACTAGCATACGTAAAGGTTTGGCAGACAAATGATTAGGTTTGGTTTGGTTTGGTTTGTTTTGGTTTGTTTTACGGCATATCAACCTAAATGGGTCATTTAATGCCGACAATTATTATTTCCTGGTAATATTTTTTGTTTTGTCAAAAATATATTTATGTTAATATATTTTTCCCAAGAAATGTATAGCTGGTAATATTATTCTTTTCAAAAACGTATAGCTGGCAATATTATATTTTAAAAACGTATAGCTGGTAATATTTTTCAAAAACATATTGCTGGTAATATTTTTTTTCAAAATTGTATTGCTGGTAATATTTTCTTTTCTTCAAAAATTTATTTCTGGTAATAATTTTTTACAAAGTATTTCTGGTATTAAAACCTATTTTTACACTTTTATAATGCTTTTTACCTCAGTTTCGGGGTTAACTATTTGCGCGTACCTGGAACCCTAATAGGTGCTACCACCGCGGGTCAGGGTGGACCTGGGAACACCAGCAATTAAGAGGTGGTCCCACGCTCCTCAATGCCTCCTGATCAGAGACTTTGCTGTTGGAAGTAGTTTTTCATCTTACCCTGGACGCGGATGTAGTTTATCGTCATACCTAGGACGGAACAATGATTAGGACTACAAAGGATAGGGAATTGTGGAGAGTCATGATTCCCTACGTCCTGACGGGCGTATACATAGACAAATAAGAAAAAGAATATGAAATGGGAGATTAACGAAACAGAATATTAAGCAGAATAGGGGGAAAGAGAGAAAACAGAAGAAGATTTTCAAAATAGAATGCGGTTCGAATAATAATGAAGAAGAAAAAAAACATGTATTTTCGACTAGGTGATGGGAATATAAGCCGTGTATTCTCCACCTACCTAGTAATACCTTGTAGTTGAAGATTAAAATTACATTCCAAATTGTATATCTTTGACTATGGCTGTATATTCTATTTTAGATCACGTACCGTGTGGTGTGAACTAGTCAGTCAGCTGCAGAAAATTATATGAGAAAACGAATGCTATGTATGTGTATTCTAACCTAGAACACTTACACCATATAGTGTAAACTAGCCTAGCCTCAAGAACAAAATTACCTGGGAAAATGTAGGGTATATTCTGGAATAAGCGGTGTATATTCAATACTAGCCCAGTTATACAATGTGAAAAATAGCCTAGACTGGAGTAGAAAATTACATGCGCAAATGAGGCGTACATTCTGGACTATGAATGTATTTTCTAGTTTGTGAAGAACCTCCTATATACTACAGATTTCGATCTGCTCCGTCTACTGCTTATATTCTAACTGCGATTACTCACAGAATTAATGAGGCACTTAAATACATCGCATTAGACATTTGAAAGGCCATTGACAAGGTGTTACATAAAGGGTTACTGCTTAAGCTCTCTAGTTATGGAATCGCTGGAAGAGTCTTCTGAGTTATAAATTCCTTCCTAACGTGTAGGCTCCTGAAGGTAGTCGTTAACGCCCAGTCCCCTGAGTTCCAAGCGATCAACGCAGGCGTCCCACAAGTTTCGCTTCTCGTTTCATCCCTCTTCCTACTCTATATAAATGATCAGCCTAAGAGTACACTCCGATCTTTAGTGGATATATATGCTGATGATATACATTGGTATATGGGTGAACCACGAAAACCGTTGGCAAATCGTCTCTCCTCTAACTTAGCTCTAATAGCTCTGTTGGGGGAAATCTGGCTTGTCACATTTAACGCCTCAAAAAACAATCTAGTGACGTTTCAACATCGCAGAACGTTTACCGATCGTGATGAACGGATGTTCCCTCAGTGAGGCCTTGTTCCTTGATCGCATATTGGGACTTAAACTCAAATGTTTCCACCCTACAAGTCTTTCTCATAGACTAAACCTCTCAAGCCTCTCGTTGTTCGATGGCTATTTCCATGGAAAGCGTTCAGATTAACTACACTCCTTAGTCCCACCAGGCATGACATTCACGGCTTCGACGCACCATACCACGCATATGGTAGCGAACCACCATAATTTCCTTTGTATTCCATTGGTGAGGTGTAAGTTTGACTCAAGCAGATTCTTCCCATGAACCAATGCTTAGTGGAACCGACAGCCAAGAGGTTGTTTCCTGATCACCACAGTCTTAACATGTTCAAGTATACAGTTAAGCGTTAGCTCCAACAGATATCCTCATAAGCTGTATCTGTTAACCTCTATCTCGTGTCGCCTTTGGGTATTGTACAGGGTGAACATTACTGCAAAAAACATTTATACCATATGGTGTAAACTATCTAGACTCTAGTAGAAAATTATGTGGACAAACGAAGGGTGTATTTTGGACTAGGTGGTGTATACTAACCCAGTTACACATGGTATTTACTCTGTCTCCCCACTAAGACGAGTTGTGACAGAAGGTATTTTTTTAAGGTGGGAACCCGAGCGCGTACACTCGGGCAAGGAACAAAAATTTCCAAGCCCCAGCAACCTTGGTTGTGCTAGCCTCGGTGCGGGCACCGATCCCTCTCTCTGGTGCAATAAGAGGGAGCGGCCTCGAGCAGCTGTTCCCCAGGGCTGGGGGCCTCTCAGTATAATTTTCTTCAGTTGCGACTCTTTCCGTTGACGGAGTCGCCTCTGAGTGCACTCTGCCCAAGGACAGAGACGTAACAGAGGTAATAAATATATGTGTTACAAACCCCTCGAGAGAGGGGTTTACACACTACAACTCAGTTACCCAATGTAGTGTAAACTAGCCATCTAGAGAATTACATGAAAAAATGAGGCTTTTATTTTTGACTATGGTTGTATATTCTAGCCTAACCCCGTTATATGATGTAATGTAAACTATCCTAGACTCGAAAAGGAAATTACATGGGAATGTAATATGTGTATTCTGGACTACCCAGATCAATTATACTGTGTGGTGTTCAATAGCCGCGCCAAGAAAAAATATTTCCATGTGAAAATAAGAGGTGTGTTCTGGCCTCGGGCTCTATATTCTAGCCTAGCACAGTTATACTATGTGCTTTAAACTAGCCAAGCCTCGAGTAGTAAATAACATAGGAAAATGACGGGTATATTCTTGATTAGTGATTTATGTCCTAGCATTGGCTACTTATAATATGTAGTGTAAATTAGCCTCTTCCCGAGTAAAAGATTACATGGGAATATGAGGTCGTATTCTGAACTAGGGATGAATATTCCAGACTGGACCTGTTATACCATGTGGTATGAAATAGCCAAGCCTAGAGTAGAAAATTACAGGCGTAAATGTAGGATATATTCTGGACTAGATCTGGATATTCTAGTCTAAATCACTCAAACTATAGAGCTCAAACTAATCTAGACTCCTGTAGAAAATTACACGGGAAAATAGGGCCATATTCTAGAAAAGGTAATGTATATTCAAGTTTGGTCTATTTATATTAGGTTGGTGCAAAAATAATGACGTTTTTTGACGTTAAAAATGTCAAAAAACGTCATTTTTTTGCCCCAACCGAATAACATGTCTTATGAGCTAGCGTAGCTTCGAGTACAGAATTAAATGCTAGAATTGTGGGTATATTCTGGATTAAGCTGTCTGTATAGTAGCCTAACCCAGTTATACAATATGGTCTAAACTAACCAAGATTCGACTAGAAAATTACATCAGGAAAATAATGGACATATTCTGGACTGGATATATATTTTGTAGACTAAATCACTCATACCATGTTGTGTAATACTACAATGAGGGTATATTCTTGCTTAGCACATTTATACTTTGTCTAGCCTAGCCCTGTAGCTTTGCCTCGGGTAAAACGATACATGGCAAAATAGGGGTATATTCTGGACTAAGTGGTGTATAGTCTAACCGAGCCTAATTACACATTGGGTTGTAAACTAACGATGCCTCTTGTAGAAAATTACATGGGAAGATGATTGATATATACTTGACTAGGCATGCATATTATAACCTAACCCAGTTATAAAATTCGATGTAACTAGCCTCGTTTTGAGTAGAAAATTACATTGGAAAAAGAGGTGTATGTCCTGGACTAGCATTGACTATTCTATCCTACTACAGTGATAGTTGGTGGTGTAAAATAGCG
>OZ010573.1:108171800-108176800 GCA_963932145.1 Acanthosepion lycidas | reverse complement strand
GCGTTTTTTTTTGTTTTTTTTTTATTTAATTCGCAGTGTGATGAAAAAGTTTAGGTGAAAATTAGATTTCTTTGCTGATTTAAGAATGTCAGCAAAGTAGAAAATACTATTTTTTGCATGATCAGATTGCTGGCTCTTATTTCCTTATGAAATTTTCCACGGGCTATAATAATCCTCTGTTCTCTGATTTCTCGTCTGATTGTTTATTTTTGAAAATTAGAAACTTATTTGTTTTATTCACGACAAATATAGAATGTACAATCTGGACACATCGAAATATGTTCGAAGAGATGAATAAAATGAATAAAAAGAGAAATTGCCGCGAGTTAAAATAGAATAAAAAAAACACACACAATCGAGGGAAAATGTCAAATACAAAAAACGCAAAGATAGGTAAAATGTATAATGGAAAAAAAGTGAACGGAAAGACTTAAAATGATACAAAAATAGGAAGCTTTAGATAAAAAGCCAGGTAATAAAATTAAGTTTAATAAAAGGAACAAATACAATATATAATGAAAGGATTCAGAAAGAAAAAAAAAAAGTTTGTGTCAGATATTTCTGGTAGAAAAAATTAAAAATTAAAAACGTGTCTTCCAAATTGGAAAAAAAAAAAAAAGCAAAATATATCCGAGGTAACAAAAAAGAAAGTATTAAGATTGGTAAAAAAAAAAAAACTCGGAAAAGAAAATAACGTACATTCCATGTCTAATGGTAAAAAAAATCGAAAACTATAATTAGTATAATAAAACGTCGAATAGAACAAAGCGAGTGAACACGTCAAAAGAAGAGAAAAACGAAGCAAAATGTAAAAAAAATATTAAAAGGAAACTTAATAAAGAAAAGAAAAACATCGATCAGGAAAAAAAATAAGCAAGGAAATAAACAAAGTTAGAAATAACTGACTGCAAATAGAAATGAAAAACGAAACGATTTACAAAATTCAAAGTTAAGAAAACACATGGAATTGAAAAAGCAATAAAAAGAAATGGAAAATTTATGCCGAACGAAAGATATAAAAAAGTAAAAAATGGAAGGAGAGAAAACTGGAAAAATAAAAAACAGTTATATAAAGTAAGTAAAATGATAGAAATATTCTATGAAGAAATATAAAGAATAAAAAAGAATAAAATGTGAAAAGGGAAACGAATAAAAACCCGTTTAAAAAAAAATAATCTGAGAAATTAAAAAAAATAATCTGAGAAATTAAAAAAAAATCGCAGTACGTTAGTAATGCGCAAAAGGTTGAAATTTATGAAAAATAAAAGTTCAAATTTTAACCGAAACTTTAAACGGAAAAGCGAAATGTAAGATTTGTAAAGTTGCGTAACGAAAAACACAGTAATTTCTTTATTTGGTAAATGATAAACAAGCTGACAAGAGATGTTATAAGGAGTGTTAACTTAATGAAAAAAAAATGAAAACTATATTTTTTAAAAAAAAAAGAGCAAGAGATAATCAAATGATACGGATAAATAAAAAGGTTCAGCGTGGAAGAATAAGTGGAAACAGACAGAAGGAAGGAAAGAAAAATAACTTAAAAATGTTAAGATATTTTTCTTTTCCTATCTCAGCAAAAAAAAAAAAAAAATGATAAAAATCAATAGAAAAGAAAAAAAAAATGAAAAAAAAAATGAAAGAAAGAAAATTGAAATAGCCAATAAAATCTGTCCCCTGTTATTTGAAAATTGCAATTTCTGTCTGTCCAGGACGATGTTTTTATTCAATTTGAACATTTGTTTCCATTTAGTACACGAGGATTTCGCCAGATTCTCGATCTAATAAGAATTGGTCGAGCGTTTCACATATTTTGTATTCGCCGGAAATATTGTTTATGAAAGCAATAAAACTAAAAATCAACGGCACAGAAGAAAGGATCGCCGGAGGTCAAGTAAAGATTGCGTGGCCATACAACTGAACAACTATATTAAATTATAGAAGTATAAATTGGCTATATTTTCGGAAGGACCCAATTTGGTTTCAATTTTGTTGTTAGAAAACGGAACTCCTTCATCGGTATGCACATAGCGGAATACACAAACACACACTCACACATATATGTCTGTATACATATACGTACATATAAACATGCATATATAGGCACATAGACAAATACGCAATTAAACACATATTATATATGCATATCAATATACAGATATGCATATATATGTATATCAAAATACACACACATAAATATATATATATATATATATATATATATATATATATATATATATATATATATATATATATATATATCCCCATACATATATATATAGATGTGTGTGTGCGTGTGAGTGTGTGTGTGTGTATATATATATATATATATATATGCGTGTGTGTGTGTGTGTGTGCGTGCGTGTATGTGTGTCGGGCACCTCGGCGTAATGGTAAGCAACTTGTCTCGCTCGAACAATTGCGTCATTGTAGCGAATTCGATTGCACTAGGCGCTCAAATTTTCGGCCTTGTCCCACGTGTAAACTGCGCTTAGGAAATCACCATATATATATGTGTGTGTGTGTGTGTATCTGTGCGTATATGTATGTACGCTCGCGTGTGTATGTATCTTAGCATAAATGTGTATATAGATGTTAAATATACGTATACATATAATTTGTCAGTGAGTGTTCGTGTGTGTGGTTATTTCCGTATGTGTTTGCTAAACTTAGTCTACCATACAGCCAAAATGTAAGAAATCTGATAATGTTTAGCTTGCCTGCTAACTATTATGATACAATGGGGCTACAATTTATTCATATCGTACACACACACACATTATATATATATATATATATATATATATATATATATATATATATATATATCAGAAAAATTAATGACAAATTGGGAAAAAAAATTGTTTCGTCTTTTGGGACTTCACAATTCCAAAGATATGTTTTCGCTGATGTAATTATATACGCAAATGAAGAGGAAGTGGGAATTCGAATATGGAATCGTAGGCTATAATTATGCACATATAGAAAACGCTGAAAATGTTGGGATGCTGTAATTTTAAACTTTGAAATGTATTTTTCATCTTTTTATTTTTTGATATTTCTGGGTATATAGCCTCGTCGATTCGGTTTATTTTTTTTTTTGTTTCTTTAAGTTTTTATCTACTTTATTAGTAAATATGCCACATTGTGATAATAGATTTCACCAAGAAAAGGAAAGTTTTGTAAAAAGCTCTGCGCAAATTTACACTTGATGATCTAGCGATTAAAGAACTTTCTGTACACGGTATTTACTTGTTCCCCCCACTAGGACGAGATGTGAAACAAGGTCATTTTTAAAGTGGGGACCCGAGAGCGTACATACGGGCAAGGGACAAAAATTGCCAACAACCTCTGCAACCGTCGGTTGCCCTGGCCTCGGTGCGAGCTCCGATCCCTCTCCGGTGCAATGAGAGAGTGCGGTCTCGGGCAGCTGTTCCCCAGGGCTGGGGACCTCTCAAGAACTTTCTGTACATTTTGTCTTAGTAAATTGAGCGGATTGTTTTGTCAAATATCCGTATTATATTCATCTTTTATTTAAATTCCTTTGGGTTTCTCCTATGTATATACATATCATCTCTTTCTCACATCCAAACACACATCTCTTTCTGTCTCTCTCTCTCTCTTTCGCTCTCTCTCTCTCTCTCTCTATATATATATATATATATATATATATATATATATATATATGTAGAGTGATAGAGAGAGAGAGGGACAAAAAAGAGACAGAGAGAGGGACAGAGAGAGAAATGTATACAAATGTGTGTGTGTTGATTGAAATTTGACTATACGGCTACAGGAACAGCACGATCAAGATGTTTAAGTTAAAACGCTCTCTTGCTGAATGCACTGCTTCCGAACTTGGATATACATCAATATATATGTCTTATATATGCAGGCACGTGTTGTCCTGGTCTCGAACCGCAAGTTGGTTTGCCCCACATAGTTGCCCTCGCATCGACGTTTAAATTGATAAATCACGGAATTATTTTGCAGGTATGGCAAACCATCCTTAGCGAAAGAAGGGATCACCGAAATAGTACTAAATACAACACGTAGCTTGACAGAAGAAGAAGTCACACACGTCGACACACTATCAGCAAGTGTCTGACTCCCACTACCCAACAACAGTATTTTTAAGGCTGGACAAAGACCAAGCACCAAAATCACGTGGTCTTTAAAACGCTTAACCTTACCTCCCACAAGGCTCAGTCAGTTAAACATTTACGGTTGCAGTGTGTAACACTATTCACATTGTTTGGACTGTTGCCCTCATCTTTATTGCCATTTTTAGCCGTTCTATGCTCTGGCCTTCTTCAGGTGTTTTATGATAATAAAGTTTAGGTTAACAGTCCGAACAATGTAAATAGAGTATATGGTTACAATGCCACATCTCAGAAATATAGACAAGTGTGTAATGTATCTACAGGGCTGAGCACTTGAGGCAACTTAATCAGGAAAATTTGCTCTCCGCATGGGTTCGAAGTTGCTTCCACCTTTGTAGTTGAAACCACTCTCTAACTCGGCTGTTTAAACCGCTCGGCCGAGCAAGTTCTATTAACCCTTTTTCCTCGAAACCCGCATCTACTAGATTTCTTATCCGAAACGTAAGAAAAGAAATTTCTAAAGAATTAATGGGTTTATTTTTAATCAAATAATTTTATTACTTCAGACATTATTTTTGTAGAAGCCTCATTTTTTTTAAGCAGAGTGTATTACATCTACTGGTATGCACACTCTAGATAACTTGCTCAAGAAGGTTCACACGCCGTCAGGGTTCGAACTAGCGTTCCGTTTGTAGGCAATCCGACGTGCTTTAGAATGTTCAGCCACATAGAACGTTGAAACGAGCTAGCTACTATTTACCCTTCCGAATACAAACAAACTTTTCTACATTTATACTAGTGTTTACTTTGACAAAGTAAAAATGCATGGATTAAAATAAATTCGTTTTTTACCAACCAAGATGGACAAATGGTTGATAATATTGCTATTATGTCCCTTTT
>OZ010573.1:108166800-108169300 GCA_963932145.1 Acanthosepion lycidas | reverse complement strand
CCAAAGGTTTGTCGATTGAAGTGCCGAGTTCAAATTATCACCGAGTCTGTTTCGTTCACTTAGCAATAACACCTTTGGGAAAGGAATGAATCCATTTACCTCCAGCCATAGTTTAAATGCCATTGAAGCCCGAACTCGCTTGCTTTGTGTGGGCACCAGTTCAAAAACAGAATTTAGCTTAAATAGAAATGCATCTTGTCAAGCTAATCCTTTCTAGATACAACGTTGTTACGACTGCAAAAGACACAATGCCTCCACAACACTGGATGGTTGCTTTGCCGAAATCTAAATATTTTTGCCTCAATTTTATGACTTCAAGTTATTTTCTACATAACTGTATACCGCGTCAGGGTAAACGTGTTTTTGGATATATATTTTGCAGATGATAATATCTATTATTGGTAATTTCAAAAAATGTATTGCTGGTATGTATGTATAGCTGGTCACTCCTATTTGAGGATATCCGTCTACTAGGGAGGATAGACAATCCCTATTGCAGACGCTTGTTGGTAATTTAACTATAAAAGTACATTGATAGTAATTTTATTATAAAAGTTTATTGTTGGTAATTTTACTATAAAAATACATTGATGTTAATTTTATTATAAAAATTTATTGTTGGTATTTTTACAATAAAAATACATTCATGTTAATCTTATTATAAAAAATTATTGTTGGTAATTTTAGTATAAAAGTACATTGATAGTAATTTTGTTATAAAATTGTATTATTGGTAATGTTAGAATTAGGTTGGTGCAAAAATAATGACGTAATAAGGTCGTTTTTTGACGTATTTTTAACGTCAAAAAACGACATCATTACGTCATTATTTTTGCACCAACCTAATATATAATGGAGTGATGATATTTGTTTGGTGGTTCTTATTTTTCCATAGATAGAACCATAACAGGTGCTACCACCCCGAGTCAGGTTCGAACTGGGAACAACAGCGGTTAAGAGGTGATACCCCGCTCGTCAAGACTTCCAATATCCGGATCAGAGTCTTTGCTCCCGTTGGTAGTTTATCGTCATTCTCAGAAGTCTAATGGGTGACATGGTCTACTGATAATGATCAAGATTCTTAATTAAATATTTGGCTCGACATCATCATACCACATATTTTGTTCTCTTTATTGTGTCTTGGCCTATTTAGTACAGATTTAATAGAGGTCAAGGTCAAATAAGGAAGATTAATAATATCAACTAATTAAGAGGAATTTCTGTCTGAATTTCTGGGATGTGGAGATATTATTATTTACACTATTCATATTTGGAATATTGTACTAATTTTTACTGTAGTCATAAAGTTTCGGTCGTTTAGCTCTCCAGCCTTCCGACCTGTGTAATCTACAGAAAATTCCGAACTGAACACATTATTTAATCTACAAGTGTAGACTGTTCTCGTTGTACTGTCCTTATATATGGACATGGTCTAGTTCTTGTTTTATGTACAAATATTTAAAAACTGGCACCAAATGGACGACAGTAGGAGCCACCCAATAAGCGGAATCCAGCCTACAAACAAACGAGATTATGTGTGTGACACAAACCAATCGATAAGGCATAGGTAGCCCAAGCAACCAAATTTTCTCCAAAAAGAAAACGAGACATGGTGATTGAAGAGTGTGCCTGAACTACATGGAGTGATATTAATCCGATGAGGCTATCATGGAATACGCTGGTTGCAATGGATCCATTAGCAATATCATTCCTGTTGCGATCTACGTATGATCTTCTACCAAATCCGACCAACATCACGTTGTGGGGATACACTGACAATGATGTATATGCAATATGTCAAAGTGATCGAGGCATTTTGCATCACGTACTCTCTACATGTCCACAATCATGGCAGGTGTACACGTGGCCTCATGACAAAGTGCTGGAAGTAGGAATGGAATAAGTCAGTAGACAGTGTAAAGCAGCAAAGAAACAGACTGTAAGGGACAGAGAACCTAAGAACCAAATAATTCCCAACATGATGCTACTGAGTGGAGCACCTGATCGGCGAGGGGGTGTTAATTGATCTCAGAATACCTCAGCTATTTTCGGTACACATCATTCAGACAGAGTCACACCCTGAAATTGTAGCATGATTTGATTCAAAGTGTTTTCTTGTAGTAGAATTAACGGTTCCTTCGGAGGAGAACAAGCATGAGGCACACGAGTAAATGAATAAACGCTTCGAATCTCTGCGATCCTACTGCGTGGAAAAGAAGTGGACATATCATATGCTACCTATTGAGGTTGGGTGCCGTGGATTACTTGGTCTTTCAGTTTTTGGCTTCCTTTTGGAGGTCGGCACCACTAGCCGGAGCCTGAAGCGTGATTAACATTATCTACAGATCACTGCACTTAATTCTCGTTAAGATTCAAAATAAAGAAAGTTAATTAAAATCATGCTCGCAATGCAATCCTACTTCCGACGTGAAACACATCTGTTTAGATTGGATTTTATGTCATTGATAACGGTAGCTGACAGCGCGTCGTGTAATAGTTT
>OZ010573.1:108084300-108164300 GCA_963932145.1 Acanthosepion lycidas | reverse complement strand
GACTTAACTGTATTAATTCTTCTTCTAAAGACATCAGACCTGTAAAAAACTTTTCGAATTCACAGCACCGCAATGCTTCTTTTAGCCTGTGAACGTAGAGTCTAATGGTTTCATCCGGGTTTTGCCTCATTTCAAGAAACTTCGTCCTCTTAGCTGTAACCAGTTTCTTTTTTGGACGTACATTTGCTTTTACAATATTGGCAATTTCGTCAAATGTCAAGTCTTCTACAATCTTCAGATTTAGAGTTACGGAGATCTTCTTTTACGACCTTACATGATGCTAGAAATATATCCATTACTTAATTTACCCCTCCTCTATCTTTGCTGTCACTCTTGACTCTCGCCAACGCCGCGAAACAACTCATCCAAGTCTCTACAAGCTCAGGATCTGCTAACGTCGTTAGATATCCTATCGGCGACGCCATGTTGTTCTGTCTTGTAAAGTACTCACAAGTACGCAGAGTAGTCAATGAAGGATAACCCCACTCACGAATGTAGAAACCTTCCCACTTATACACAATCTAATTGGCTTATCACTACAATGACTTTGGCACCACCTGGAAGAAAGCAACAATATATTTAGAACATTTTACTCGAAGATAGAATAGTTAATAACGCAGTTAACTCGAGTCAATTTATGTATTTACATATGCATCCTACGCATTTATGCGCATGTAAGTATTTTTAGAACGATGTCACATAAGTGATCATGTATCTCCACGAATTCTTTCTTAATATTCTAAAAGACCGGTTAGCTTATAAATGTGACATTGCCGATTTCACAAGACTACATTACTCAAAATTGTTACATGCATTACCACCAAATGAACGCTACAAGCAGGTTTGTAATTTCATACACTTTCCTATGTGTGTATCTACATTAATTCATGAAGATAAATAGATCGTAAAAGCAAATAAATAAATAGATAGAATAGTCATTAAGATATATATATATATATATATATATATATATATATATATATATATATAAGACATTCATTTCTGTAGTTCCCTGATAGCAGCAAGCAGAAAAATTTCTTCTCCCGATGATGGCCATTTTGGCCGAAAGTAGTCGAGGAATTTAAATGAAATAATAATAAAAAAACGAAAGAATATTAATCTACAACCCAGTGTGTCTGAATATTTTAATTTTTTAATATTTTTTTATTGTTCAAAAAAAAAAAAAAATATATATATATATATGTGTGTGTGTGCTTGCGTGTGTGTGCATTTAGGCAGCAATCCTTCTTTCATGCACATTTCATTGCATACGACAGACAAAGTGCTTTTATTTAGTTTAAAGCTAAAAAATAACCGAAGCCTTATTAAAAAACAAAAAAACACAACACTTAATAATATTAACTCTGAACATGGACACAATATCTTGAACGTGTTTTAAAAATGAAAACATTTTATAAAACATACATGCAACAAACTATTTCTTATTTAAGCGTTAAAATACTTAATCCTTGAAAATGGCTAAATGTATAGCCGAAAGCGCTCAGATAAAAAATAACATTCGCAGAGTTTTTGTATAATTTATCATCTGAAAAGAAAAAAAAAATTAGACCGCATGAGAAATTGTATAAAAACTAAATAAAAGCAACTTGTCTGTCATATTCAATGGAATGTCCATATATATATATATATATATATATATATATATATATATATATATATATATATATATATGACTTAAATACATAAATTGGGAATTAGACATAAAATGACATAAGCAGATATAGAACGCGATATAAAAAGACTTAAATAGGTATAAACTCTTAAATAGGTAAATATAGATAAATATAAGAGACTTAGACAATTATATATATATATATATATATATATATATATATATATATATATATATATATATATATATGTGTGTGTGTGTCTGTGTGTATCAGCGTGGCTAGAAATTACTTCAAGCCGTATTGAAACTTCGACCGACTTGGTATCAGTTGGAGTTCCTACCCCTGAGCTATCTGTAAATTCTATGTATTATTTTTTACGAATGTAAACAAACGCGAAACAACCATAGTGCTCAATTCATTCTCAATGAAGAGCGTTGCGTTAGCGGAGACAGCTGCCGTTTAAAATTACCCTATCTCTCAACAGTGCTTAACCGAAATATTTCGAGTGCGTAATAATCATATTTATGTGTGTGTCTCTGTGTGTACGTGTGTGTGTGCGTGATATCGTCTGAAGTGCTATCGTTCTCAAAAAGTACTTATATACTAATAAAAATACAGGATCCAAATGTAAATAAATGTCTTTCTTCGAGTTAACTGGGTTGTTAATCATTTTATCTTATGGCAAAATGTTCGTAATATATTGTTTTCTTGGAGGTGATGTTAAAGATATTTATTTCCAGACTTTCAGCTAATCTTTATTACCCAAGTTACCCAGTCCTTTTTTTCTCTTCACTCGTAAATAAAGTCAGCGTTAACATTTTTTTAATTATTATCGATTCATTTTTCCGACGACTAGAAAGGGCTGATATTTAACTGCCATGAAAGTGTTTTGAACAAAAAACGGAATTGCAATACAGAAGCTCGAAATCACTTTGGAATATTAAACGATGCCTTGCAAAAGCTAAACAAACTATTAAGAAACAGAATAATTCGTCAGAAAGTAAGAAAAGAAATTATGAATTCCTATATAATATCACTCCTCCAATATGGCAATGAATGTTGGACAATTTGCTCACACATGTCGGAGAGACTTGAGGCAAAAGAAATGTGCTTTTACAAGATGCAGAATTAGTAAATACTAAATATTTCAAATATTTAGTTGTACGGATTAGTTATATCAAATTTAGTATAGGAGATAAGGAAATTGAACATAGCGTAGACTGTGCTAGGGGCAGTTTCCAGCAATGCGGAAAATTGCTATGAAGTCAAAACATAAGCTGAAAAACTCATGTTCTTAAACAGCCTCGTCAGATTCATTTTGATCTCATGCATGATGTCGAAACAGTTCAGAAATATTTAAACGGTCAGCATAATCTGCCGCTTTCTCAGGTCGAGAGTTAAAAAGGCTTCCAGTGAATGAAGACTTTGGTTCTTTGCAGGGATCGTTCTTCTTCGAACCTTGTGAACTGGCGCAGACAAATGAAATAACACAAACAAGATCACTTGAGAAATTTCAACGAGACCAACAATTAAAATGCGTAATCGACAAAACTCGAAGAGAAAATAATTAGATATTAAAGTTGTTGACTTTCAAAACTACTTCAAACAAAATGTCTGGAGGGAAGCACAGTTAATGTTCTTGAGAAACCTATTCTCCTGAAAAAATAATAATTTCCAACTCATACTGGCTGTAGGGTTTCGGCCTTGTGCCACATCTAAGCTACGCTTGGAAAATCTCTATAATGGCCGTTCGGTTAATGAATACAATCTGTTACCCTACAAAGATTGTTAATATTAATATTACCATTACATTCGAGTTAAGGTAAGCACCTTAATATTTGAGAGACATATTATCTTGTGGCTACTGTTAATACTGAATTATTTCAGATATAGTTTCTTAAGAGAGCTCTTAATAAAAATGTTATAATTCATTTCCCATGGACATAGCAATAAGTATTCCATTTATTAACAGGCTTAGCAAACAAAGATCTTAATTTATTGAAGCAAATTATCTGCATCTGATGAACACTCTGAATAGAAAATGTACAGATTCTTAAATGTGCATGCGCTCATATATTTGTTGACTTTAACATATGTACGTGTGGCTAAAAACGAATGACTGAAAAGCTATTTTAAAGGGCAAACATTAGAACACTTATTGAATTTAAATCCAGAATAGAAGCCGTGCCATGCCTTGAGCCACGTCAGACAACTGTCAACCACCGAGAAGTTGAAGAGAGAGAGAGAATTATCACTGGAAGATATTCAGAAAGGTTTGTGATAAGCGAGAATTTCATAGGCTTTAATAGACCATCTGGTACACGTTAAACGCTGCTCGTGTTAGATTTCTCACTACGTGATATCGATGAGGAAGCTGACCAATAACATTGGAACGTTGGAGCAGATTCCTTTGCTTGATTGAGAAGCTCAAAGAGATATACACAGCCTTAGCGAAAAGAAAGGCGCTTGAATTAATATCTGGTGTTCAGTCTTTCTGTTAGAGGTAAGGATCACGGGTTAATCACTTGTTATTTCCACAGGTTATAACTCGTGATTAAACTATAACAAGTAGTTTATTCTTTGTTTATTACGTGCTTTTCTAAAGTAAGCTTGGTTGTTGGTGATGTCACCTCTGAAATATATATTGTAGATATATTGAGTCCACGTTAAAAATACAGACACTTGATTTGTTTGTTTGTGTCTCCCAGTTAATAAAATTAACGGAAAAGGTTATGAATAAGTGTTAAACAAAAAAGAATTTTTTTTTTTTAATTGAATTGATTTTTCTAGCAACTTACGGTCAGACCATCAATCTACGGATTTACGAAAGTAGAAAGTGTTGGTCGGAAAAAAAGAATAAGCTGTCAGCGAGTATCGAAGTCACGTCCGTTTTATCTCAAGGAAGCCTGATAAAATACACCTGCATATAACCCATCAGATTAGTCCCTGGTTATTCTCGAGCCATAAAATTTTAACGAAACTGTTATAGGTGAAACGGACACAAAGCTTTCTGAACAGCCAAATATGAAAGAGATGGTGAAGGTTTTAATCTTGAACAGTTTATAGTCAATGCACAGTTATATATTAATACCAAAATGACGTCTAGAAACAAGTATGTCAAATTTTCTATCATCTTGAAAACCGTAGAACATACAACTGCTACTATCTTTTAGTATCTTTGTTTGTATTTTCTTTAATTACATATAAAAGATCTTTTTCGTTGTTTTAATTAGGAATATTGTAGTCGCTGTTACATAGACACATGCCTATTATGCGGAATTTGTAAAAGCGAAATGCTCTAAAAACTGAACATTCTTGTTCCTTGGTGTTGTGTGCATATCAAAATTTGCTTGTCGCATCAGATAAAACCTGATGAGACGTACACATCGGAATACACCAGGTCTTGTAGACCATAACGGAAATTATTATTTCAAATCAACCATAGCTCATGTAGTTGTATGGTACTAGTCAGACGTGTCTCTACTACTTATGGATATTTTGACTAATTTTAAAGGTGGTTTGGCTTTGAAATGTCTGGAAATATAGATAAGAATATCAAAATCCCCAGTGGGAAACAATCGACTTAATTTATCTTTCTAGTATACAGTACCTGTGATATCATTACGAAATTTCCGAAACGTGTCAAGTTCTATTAGAGCCTATTAGAAGAATAAAGAACAAACCCGCAACTTTTGAAATACTCACTCACCGATATTCTGCAAACAGTAGACACCGCTATGTCGTAAGGCGTATTTTATGCATAGAACAGATAACAACGAACTGTACTGTGGAATATTCCCCCAGAATATGTTGTCAAAAGTCAAAATTAGCGTCAAGGAAAAACAAAATGTCTTAAATAGGGTTCTTCTTTTTGTGCTATATACCTTCAGGAAGTAGATAACCATGGCTCTTTACGACTTCCCATCGTTTTTAGCTCTAAGCAATGCTTGTTCCCTTAAGTATCTCTCCAAGATTCCATTCTGCTATCAGTTTACATACGATCATTTGTTAGGTTATTAGAATAATTTTTCTGTCCCTATTTGCGTTCCGTATATCCCTTGAGAATTAACTTTTCCATGTTATCGTTCCTTATTATATATCAACTGTCTATGATTCTGAGTACAAGTAACGTTCTTTTTCAATTTTTGTTAAAACTTCTTTGCTCAGATGTTCCCTGTAATGTATTCCCAGAATCCTTCTATAGAAATTTTTTTTATTGTATCCCTGAAATCTCCTCTTCACCTATATTGATATCGTCCAGCAATCAATACTGTATATGAGGATTGGTATGGAATTATTTTATTTGTTTCTAATGAAATTTATCTGTTTCTTAATACTTCTGTTTGGCTTTTAAAAAGTAACTCTTGCGATTCTAATGCTTGATCTTTACTGAATAGTGGGTTCGTATATTTTCTTTCTCCTTATTGACACGATAATCATGTTAATAGGGAAATTCTACTCTGAATTGTGATCCTTACAGTAGAACATGACAACCCGAGTTGCAATCTCACAGACAGCTTATGCGTTATTCCCAAGTTTTGCTGTCTACTTACTGACGTACGTTGAGAGTTTGCAAGAAAAAAAAGCAACTAAATTTCGATGATAATCCCGATTAGTATATAGTTGATACTTTCGGAATTTTTGAGCGAGTTAGGGTCTATAGATGTCATTCATATGGAAGTCCAACTCTAACAACGCTGTTTCAGAATATGACTTAAGTTTTTAGCTTAATGTTTTGTTTGTTGTTGTTTTTTTCAAAACTTCGGTCTTGAGACATAATTACCTGTAACGCGGCCTAATCTATATTCAGTTTCCTTATCTGTTATACTAAATTTGTTACAACAGATACATACACGAAAGTATTTGAAGTGTTTAGTAATTATTCATTTCATATTCTGAATTTATATATGTTTTAATAATTTCAGAGAGAGAATATGAGAGAAAAACACTTTTAAGGAGAGAGAACAACAAAGACAGAAGGTGATGATTGACATTCCGTTAAAACTTTTGAAGATCAAAGTCGATTCGAAAGCAAAAAGCCGAAAGAGTGTTCCACGGAGCGGCGTGCGAAAGAAGAAACTGTTACCATAAAAGTTACGGTTACATCTAGGCATTGTTGTAATATATATGAAGAAATCAGGCTGGTTGCTATCACTACTTCCATTCCAATTCGAAATCATATTTTCCGTTTTGGAAAGGTTTATCCCTACAAGCAAGCCGCTAGTGGGGCGATTGTGGGTTGACGGTGAGCCAACGGTGGCAACGCCAGCGGTTTTCACCGGCGGGCCTCTAGCAGTCTGCCAATAGTAACATTGCCAAGACGAACACGCCGGCTGTCCGACTGCGATAAACGTTAGTGGCATGCCACCCTGTGGCAGTTTAGTGGTTTGCCTGTAGGGATGCTGTTTCCTTTTCTTTTTGGTGGAGTGGACACTTGGAAGAGGATGCAGATATTTTTGTTCCAAATCATTATTCTCGCAACTCTGAATACCTACGTTATCAGCATAGCCAATCTCGTCATCAGTACTCTTTAAGAAGCCTTTTTTTTATATTTCCAGAAAGTTTCATTCTGGTATTTAGTTGCCATTGTTTTAATCATCTTTTATAACCAGCGTTAATTTTAAAAAAAAGAAAAAGGAAATAACGTTGATATGAACATGTTTAGTTCACTGTTTACATTATTTAGACTATTGTCCTCATCTTTGTCGCCATATTTATTGCAACGTTTCGTCCGTTGTACGCTCGGGCCTTCTTCAGGTGGTTGGAATATCGAAATGAACCCTTTATTTCGCTCACTGGGGTAGACTGTTCTAGTTCCACGTGCCATGTCTAATGGATGTCAGTTATCAGTTATCTCCTCTTAATTCCCCTCTCAAAGTTCTCCACCGCCTTAACCAGGTATTGAACTCACACTGTTTGGGTCCTGTCACTGAATCTAACTAACGCCTTTATCCACTGTGCCATGTGTCGAACGCTCTTGCTCGCACTAAATCCATTCAGAAATTTCTATCACAAAATATGATGATTTATTTTTCCCACCTTAGCGATAGGTATTTAAATATATATTAATATCTATGTACAGGAAGAGCAACGGTTATCGGCGATGGAAGCGGAATCGGTGAACTAGGTTAGACTCCTGCGTTTTCTTTTGCCTTCATTTTGCAGAGAAGTCTCTGGAAAAGACACGAATCCATCAGTTCTCCTCCAAATCTATGGTTTAAATAATAGGTGAGATTGTGCTCTTTGCACTTCACTGAAGGTCACTATTGGAGAAAAGATATATTAATTCCATGAAGACAACAGCGGAAAATCACTCCACGATCCTTCCTAAGAAAGCAAGGTAATACACAGATTGTAATGAAGAACTGTGGAGATTCCTAATCAAATACACGCTGAATTTACCATGTCATTAGAAATGTATATTAATATGGTTAGAATGTTCTCACATTCTTCGAATAAGAGTGAGCAATGTAGACTGCTCAAGAAATGCTTTAGCACTTTTCTTCTCCGTGTGGATTCAGGGCGTTGATGTTAATGGCTCTCTGTCGTTTCCTGTCCTTTGTAATATTTAATAAATTTTGTCTTTTTGTTATATGCCCTGAAATTCGTTTGGTCATCAAATTACTCAAGCTATCTAAGTAGGATTAGGCATTGTTTTCCTCTGTTCCAATCTGTCCGGTGTATATCAAAATCCAACGAGTATATTAAACTGTCACTTTCTGATGTCAAGTATAAGTGTCCTTTTTGCTACCATTGTATATAAATCTTAGTCCTTACTCACATGTTCGGTCCATGCTATTCAAATCATCCTTCTGTAGAAGCAAATTTCTTTTGCTTCAAGTCTCTTCATCCTCTGTGAGGAAATTGCCAAGCATTTTCTGCCATATAAGAGGACACATATTACGTAACAGATCAGAACACTTTTCTCTTTTTTTTAACGAAATGTTTGTTTATTAACATTTTACTTAGCTTTTGGAAAGCATCTTTCCCTATCCAAATGCACCTTCGGATTTCAGTGTCACTCATTTCGTTTTGTGTTAAAACACTTCACAGATATTTAAATCATTGTACTTTTTGAGGCTGGCATCGCTAATTTGTAATTTTCATATTTGTATGTTCCTTTTTGCTAACAACCATGCATTCTATTTTCTTATAATTGATGTTTAATCCTTTCTTCTCGCTTTCCTTAACAGCCTTCTGTAGGAGTTTTTGTTTCATTTCTCTGTCTGCTAGCAAAACTGTGTCACCTGCATACCATATGTTGTTAAGATTGTGCCCCTCCCCATCGTAAGACTACTAATTTTCTTAGAATGACCTTACTGTTTATGTTGAATAATGAGAAGGCACATCATTATTTTACGCCCCTTTTTAATTTTGTATATTTACTGAATTTATTTTAATATCGGTTTGCAGGCAATTTGCTGCCAGAATATTTTCTAGGATTATTCTAACATTTTTCGGAATGATATCAACGTTATCTAGCAGTTCCAACAGTTCGGAAAGCGGATACCACAAATAGTGCTTGTATAGCTCAGTGGATAATGTTTTGGGCTTTAGGCAACTCATAGTGAGCTCAGTCCTAATTGACTGCATAAGAACCACTGTCTTTACCCAAAATTCGCCTTCTTCAATAAATATCACTGTGGATTTAATGATTCAGTCAGAGACAGATAATCAAAGCGGAAGTTACCAAGATAAGATATAAGAGAACAAGAATACTAATAAAATATATATGATGATCATGATGGCTTTCAAAGATGGCGACGAAAATGATATTGTCATTTAATTAGCTGGTCTAAAGGTGACTACTAATGACAGTGATTTAATTACTGAAAGAAAGCCCTCTCGAGTCTGTGTCAGTATGCGCGCTCGAATTTGTTCATATATCAATCTCCTGCTGCATTTTGCTAGTTTCCTTTTCTCTGGTTTGGGTGATAATTGTCTAAGTGCTTGACTTCTGAGCCATTAGTAACCAGAGTGTTCACCTTCATGTCTCTGTCGGTGCCAAACGGTAGCAGATAGAAGGCGCCCGGCAGCCAATTTGATTTCCCTCTAGGCTCTACCCTTTACTGTCACATTACGAAACGGAGACCCACGATATACTTAAGTCATACACTTTTATTAATAAACGGTGCTGGTTTTAACTCCAGTACTTTAAGCTAATTAATCGATGGATGGGATCAACTCTAAAATTGGACGAAATCATAAATTTTATGTTTTAATGTTTTATTATTATCAATAATCGTGCGTCTTCACACCAGACGCTGACTGGTCGGGATCAAGTGACAGGTCTCCCAAATCTCTAACACATTTCTCTGTATTAATAGATATTTTGCTTATCCAACAATCTCTCCAACCTCTTCGGGAAGGATATCATATTAGTATAATTTTAGTCACACGAAACATTATAGATGGAATGTTCTATATCAAGTCTCATAGGTTGTATATTTTTCATGTAATGTTCTGGTTTTATTGAGTCCAGCATGTCACAACGTGACGCTGTGGCCCAAACATAAGAAATTCAATACTTCCATCACGTCTGATAAGAGCATACCGGGCATATACATTATAGCCAAATATGTGTGATATCCTGGCAGGTTTTGAAAACAAAGTAGCGCCTAATTTTGCGGGTGCAGCCCAATCAGAAATACCTTCAGGCAAAATTGCTTCGACCCCTCAAACGGTTTCCGAGTGAGGGTATTACTATATATAGGGATATGCCTCCTAAGTTACCTTGGCTGTCCAGTCTTCATATAAAAACAGCGTTCTTTTCACCCGGCTATAATGCTCAAACTACTTCTGCGTCACACAATAGGAGACAGGACCAACTCGTCATGGTAAGGCAACACTCTAGAAAATTTGGGGTACCGAATGCATAACCTATTATAATTCCCCAAGACGAAACATACCTGTTAATACCACCAATCTATTGAGATCTGAAGCCATAAAACATGTCTGCTGTAGAATCAGAGATCATTATTATTATTATTATTATTATTATTATTATTATTATCAATTGCTGTTCTGTTGGAAGATGCTTGGAATATGCTAAACCATGAGGACTACTTTAATAGGCCTAGCATAGGAATAAATATGAGGGCTATTAAAAAATAGAGAGAGAGAGTGACAGCAAAACCTCAACAGCAATTATCTTTCAAATAATTTTTATTTTGTCATGTAGTTTCAGTCTCATCTGAGACAATCTTTAAGGTGTTTAATTGTCTATGTGTGTGTATACGTATTTCTGTAAATTCCAAAATGTTACTGCTCGCTTATCTGCGTTTTTTATCGTCCTCTATCAATTTGAAATTCATAAGGTGTTTTTTTCCATGAAGGGAAGCATTTTTTTATTTCTTAATTTATCATTTTTTTTATTACATATATATATATATATATGTATATAAACTTTGCTGCTACAAAAATTTAAGAACTTTATTGCTATACTCTTAGATGACTTATTTATTTTGGGATTTAATTCTCTTATACATAAGCCTTCTAGGAATTTAAGGTTTTTTTTTTCTTTTTTAGCGTAATATAAATATATTTTCAACTAATATCTTCCAAACGGTGACTGTTGGCATTAGTGTTCCTTTAAATGTTGTAAGATTGTACTATGATCATCCAAGTGAAATGTAAGCCTCCTCGTCAGCATCGTCGTTGTAAAACCAATATTTGTATTAACATTTTTATCTGAGATTCAATCCCATAAAGACATCTAAACTGTTATATATTTGCCTTTTTTAAAGATGCTAGTTGGCGGAGAATAATTGTTTTTGACAACTAGATTGGTTGTATTAAATTTAGTATAGTGCACAACCAACCTCACTTTGGAACAGTTGTGGATACATCAGTGTTTACGAGTCTTTTTTAGAATTTTCCCGCCTGCTTATACTTCGAATGTATTTGATTACTGTATAATAATTTGATATGTTTAGAGTTATTTCATGATGTATTGTATTCCTTTTGATTTATATTCCTAATAGCTTATCTGATTTGTTCATCAAATACTTATTTAGGAAAATCATTATTAATGAGGTTTTGTATAATATGTTTTTAATTTAGTGTGGAAAATACTTTTTGTTGACGAATTTAATTTTATACGATTTATTAAGTTTCGTATAATGGCTATTTTGTAATAATTAGGACATTCCAAGCACCGGCCGAAACGTTGTAATAAATATGGCAACAAAGATGAAGATGATAGTCTGAGCAATATAAATAATGTACATAATACCTCATCTCAAGAGGTGTATCTAAATTTTACACAGGAAATACTAATTTCTATATCAACACACAAACACACATACAGATATATATATATATATATACATATATATATATATATATATATATATATATATATATATATATATATACACACATTGTTCCTCCCTATATTTAAATATATATAGAGAGAAAGAGAGAGAGAACAATATATATATATATATTAGGTTGGTGCAAAAATAATGACGTAATAATGTCGTTTTTTGACGTATTTTTAACGTCAAAAAACGACATTATTACGTCATTATTTTTGCACCAACCTAATATATATGTATATATATAGGAACAATACAAATAAAATTTCTCAATTAGCTTATTCATGTTATATTCAGCAACGCAACACCACTTCGTAGACGAACATTTTATAATTGTTCGGTCCACTTGTCAGGAGGTTTCAGCAATTGTCTACGGATTTTCTCATTTTCATTTTGTTAAAAATTCATTCATGCGCTAGTTATTGGTGTTCGGTTGATTTTTTTCTCATGTGTGCGTATGTGATTGCTTGTGTGCTTGTGTGCTTGTGTTTGTGTATGTTTGTATATCAAGCAGCGTGACTTCTACTCCTTTTCATCATTTTCTTGTCTCCTCATACGCTCTCTCTGTTCCTTTTCCTTCTGTTTTTCTCTCTCTCTCTCTCTTTCGGCTCTAAGTATCAAAGATAAAATAACAATATCTTTTCCGACATAACAAACAGAAATTCTTTTTGCTTTATCAGGGTAATTCGATGCGAACCGTGTAAAGTCAGACTACAGTGTTGCTAACAAGGATATATCTATGATACTCTATAACATTTAGTAGATCCTGATAATCATTGTGACGGTCGAAAGTACTTGAACAACAAAAAAGATCACAAGTACGATCATTGGGTAGTTTACCAGCAATTTTGTTTCGAATCTGCAACAAATTACTCTAAAATTGAAAAACTAAATCAAATTAAACTGCCATACCTCGTCGGTTGAATATAATACTGTGTTAAGTCAATTTTTGTTATCTAAATTATCACTAGATACATATATGTATAAGTATAGTTATATTGAGGGTGGTCAATAATATCTTATAAGCATTTAAATTCTTATAATCTAATAATTTCTGATGGAATTATTACACAGAAAATTATACTACGTTTTATGTTGCATAAACATAATGAAATATAGAAATCTCCATATGCATCTAAAATCCATTCGTTTTTTTCATACCATACAGGTTGCTGATAAACTCGCCATGCGGGTTTTGTAATGTTCTCATAGATATTTATAACGAAGATTAAACGCCTACTTTAGTAAGAACGACTGATTAATCCAGACATACGTACATTACGTTATTTGCGTCAGAATAGGAAATTGCCCCCGAACACGGAAATAATCTCAATATATTTAAAGATAAATCAGAGGCTTAAAATATATTTATCCAATGAACAAATTCCAATATCCTATTTTCTCGAAGCCTTCAGTTGATTTTAGTCGCTTACTGTAAATAACAATGTATTAAATAAGTAGTTGACGTAACATCCTCTGCAAAGCAGCTGTGCTCACTTTGTATAAATACCCTCGAGAAAGGCATGAACTCACCCGTTCTACAAGCACGAAAAAAAATGACCTACATAGCATACCGGGCTCTATAGCCTTGGTAGAGTAAAAAGACGAAGAGTAAATTCAAAACAAGACTTTTATATTAACCAAAAAGGCATGTTGATTCACAGATAGATATACAGATAGATACTGTAATTGTTCGATCTGAAATCATTTCCATATGAATTCCGTTATATCACCGTCTCTGTCATGGGAACCATCGTTTGAAATTGTAGTACGGATGGCTTGGTTAATTTATCAACATATGAACGTTTATTAATGCTTATAATATTGTATATTAATCTTAAAGTAGAAAAATATCAAAAACGTACACACTGGAACGATTTATTTCCGACGGAGCAATTTAAATTATCTCTGGGTATCCATTTAAATCTTCTGAATCTCCTCCAAGTTGAAGAAGAGACTTGAAGCAACAGAAATGTGGTTCTGCAGAAAGTTGCTGAGGATACCATGGACCGAACACATGAGCAACAACGAGGTTTTCGAAAAATGGAAACAAAAACGAAACTTATAATTAACATCAGGCAGAGGCCTGTTGAAATTTCTAGGGCACGTACTGAGGAAGGACGGCTTGGAAAATCTGATACTCACGGGATAGATTGAGGAGAAAGGGGACAGAGGAAAGGAGTGCGTAACATACTTGATTGAGCAAATGAATGGTAGAGAAGGGTCTGAGAGAAATAATAAAATGAATAAACTTATTAAGAGATACAAGATATGGAGGCCATGATCGCCTACGTCCTGAAAGGAAACGTCACATAAAAGAACAAGATACAAAAAAAGGTGAGATCTGGCGTTGTCCTGGTGAATGACGACATTTTTCCGATTAGCCAATTCTGGGCGTTTTTTTTTTATTAATTGCTGGACAGAACGAATCAAATTGTTTTCTCTGAAGGGACACGGCCAAAAATAAAAAAAATATCGGGCTAGTCAGTTGGTCAAATGAATTATCTTCTTCTTCTTTGGGCCCTTTTTCTTCCTGGACGATCATCACTCTCCACAATTTTCTATCTCATATGATTCTTAGCAGTTTTTTTTTTCTCGTTTTACTAAGGATCCCACCTCTCCATTTCGCTAACCATTCACACAAGCTCGTCAGGTAAGTGTTTCGCTACCTTCTTGCTCTCAATATAAGTTTTCCGTGTCGTCCTTTTTTCATTATATGTCCAACGAATTTCCGCTTTCTTTCTCTTGGTTTTTGAGTATAAGTGTTCTTTCTGTTGCTATTTCCTTTAAGACTTCATTGCTGTTAACCGAACATGGAATTTTATGTACCCTTTTGTAGAAACACGCTTCTGCTGCTTCTAGATTTTCCCCATCCTTAGGGAAGTTGCCCAACATTCACTGCCATATAAGTGGCTGGATACCCAGACAAAATTTCAATCCGTGGTTCATCTGACAGAAACGATCTTATAAAGGCATTCATATTATAATGATTTCAGTTTTGAACAAAATCTGGTTGCCTTTTATGTGCATTCTCTCATCAAACGAGTGACTAGCTTTGAAAATAATCTATATACACAATATATGACATGACCACTTTTTTTTTCGTGTGGACCGTTGTTTTTGTGTTCACTTGCCATTTTCTGACATAGTCTTAAATTATGTGTAGGTCATCTTTTCGGCTACTTTTTTTTTCGTTTTTAATTAGAGATAACGAAATTGCAGGTGTTCGTATCAGCATGATAAACGGGTTCAAAAATGCAGAGAAATTGATCAGCTAACTGATTAATTCTATTTCATAAAATACTCGATGCCTATCTATTCAAGAGAGAGAGAGAGAGAAAGTGAGAATCGCTCATATTAACCCATGGTGCGGCTTGTATGGTTTGGAGTGGGGGAGTTAAGTATCTATTTAGAGATAAATCTTTAATGTTTCATTTCGCTTGGTTTCACTTTACAATGTTTTTAATACTCATCTCGGTAAATGTATTTTCCTTTTATCATCTCTGATTTTGGTGTTGGGGAAAATGTTTCCATTTATGTTAATCATTCTTTCCAGTTAGCTGCGTGAGCTCACGCAGATAAGCTTCGATCCCAGGAATAAATTTAGTATAGGAGTTAAGGAAATTGAACAGAAGATAGTCGGCGCTATGGGGTAGTTTCGAAAGAACACTCAAGTTGCTATAAAACTAACATAAAATCAAGAGTCATTTCTTATTCTTGTCAGATCGCGTCCTTTATATGGATGTCATATATGACACCAAAATCCTTCAGAAATATCTAAATTCTCAGTTGTATGCAACCGGTCTTTCAGATAAATTATTAAAAATGGGTAAGATCGAATGAAGAGTATAGGTCTTTCTTCGACATTGTGGTGTCAACAGTTAAAATGGATGTCATATGAAACTCGGAGAGAAAATAATTACATCATCAAGATATTAACGCTTTACCTTCCTTTAAGAAAAGGTTAGGATGGGATTGATCGATTTATTCGTTTTTTTACGACTTAGCAGGTTATTTAAACCAGAAATATTTTTGGATTATAAGAATTATTTATTGAGATAATAGCGGCTTCGGGATACAAGGCTTACTATTTAACCTATAGCTGGGGAAGAAGAGGTGAATTAATACTTTTCGCAAGGATATTTGCGAGAAAATGAATATAACGAACCCAACGGGATTTGGAACTCGGCTCTCCGATTAACAATTCTTAGTCATTATCCATTGTACCACCCGCACATCCACGCTTATAGCACGTGGTATTCCCAATCCCTGTTCCGTCATCCAATTCTACAAGCTCATTAGATAGGTTACTCAATGTTTCCCTGTACTTCTCTTGTTCTGTTTTTAATAAATTCTCCAAACCTTCTTTCCTCATTATATGTCGCAGAAATATTAACTGTCTCTATTTGGTCCAAAGTGTCCATTTTGTTCCAGTTTTCCATAACACTTCCTTGTTGCTCACATGTTCGATCTATGGCATTCTCAGCATCTATCTGCTGAATAACTTTTTCACTTTGAGAAAATTGTCTATCATTCAATGACGTGTAGGACGACAGATATTTTATAGCATTTAAGCACATTTCTTTTGTTCCTATTACTTAGCTTTTGAAAGAAATATTTCGCTATTCTTTACTCTTAACCAACATTTAAATAATACCAAGAAACAGATCTTTTAATATCCATCGTCACGTGACACGCGCCGATATAAACACCAGAAACTCATAACATCTTTATTTTACCATAAAAAAAAATCTCTGTCACTCAAAGAACTATGAGGTAGAAATTATTTTTAACCAATATACAGATAACTTTGATCTAACTCAGATCAGTTAACTTTAAAACAGTTATTACCTGAAAGGAAAAAAAGATGGTGGAGATTCTGTTGACTGATACACCTTGATTCTTTTTTTAGATATATAAAATATTCAGTCATTTATCGGTTTTTCTGTTCTTACTGATTCACGAATAAATTAATACAGGCAAAGCGTAAATTGTAAGCATTTCTGGACTATTTTTAAACACAGTATTATTACCTTGAGGTTTCATAAAAATGTTATGAACTCTCACCAAAAGTTAATTTGGACATTACGTATAAATAAAATCATATGCTTACGAGTTTCCAGCGAAATACGATCAATTCAAATTTCAATAGACATCATGAGATTTTTTTTTTTTTTAAGTACACTAAATTAAAAATTAATAAAAGTTGCAATCCTTTAAATAAGAAACAGACTTTTAATAGGATTAATATATCATTTTTATTTTAAGATTATTTAGTTCTATGCTATGTGGAAACATTGTGTCTATTAAATAATATAAGAAAGAAATGTAAAACCAAATTAAAAAGCCTTGTCCAGGACGGTTTTAAAAATATTGTTTTTATTTTTTACGTGCCGACATTTTAAACTATGGGAGAAACCTTAAGCATGTGTTAATTCGTTTGAATCTATAAAGGAAAAAGTATTTGCGTTTTTATTGTTTATTATTGGACGCTTTTTCTTTTGCATATTTCTAGCCGAATATGTAAATTATTGCGATACTTATAAATATCGGTGACGTTACCGCTACTACGTTTATCAAACAAAATTTCGTCTTCAGAGAATGGTCTTCTTCGGTTTAGTGGAAAACATTGTGAGTATAGATCTAATATAATGAAAACTACTAGTCTCTACTAATATTAATTTTATTATTCTATTCCAGACTTTAAAAAACGATTTTATATTCTCTTCTTATACCAAAGTCTTATGTTTCAATGCTGAATAGCAAACTTCCAAAAATATTTTTTATCATTCAAATTTGAAAAACATTCGCTACTAAAGAGCGTTTCGATTTTTTTTTTTCTTTACCTTCCACGGTGGTATATAATTAAGAAGTAATTAAATATTATTATAAATATTGCTCGTTTCATATACATAAAAATTATCCCAGAAGTGTAGAATTTCAAAATTAATAACTAGTGTTAATGTAAGTAGGCGCGTGGCCATTTTTTACAGCAGTACTGAGTACTTTTTATGAATTAATTTCTATATTCTCTTTTTTATTTCAGAAAATTAAAAAAAAAAGAAGCAAACTAAAATTATTTTTCAATGAACAAGTTTTTATTAAAATGGATGTTATATGACTAAAATGGATAAAATCTGTATTAGTTTTTCGGCGGTATTTTTTTATTTATTTATTTTTTTTTTTTTGTAGCTGTCACAGTTTCATTTCTAATTCCGACACGAACTCTGTCTATAAAACGGGGTTGAATAAGACTGAAGAATTTCGTCAGTTTAAATACGCTTATTCCCCCATATGAGGTGATTTGGGATTTTATTGTGTATTAATCATTTGTCCTGTAATAATATATTGAGCTCTTTTTGTGGGTCAGTTTTAATATTTTATATTACTAGGATCCACTCGGATTACATACCAACGGATTTATTATCTTTCTCTCTCTCTCTCTCTTACTGCCTCCTTTTTTTTTTCTTTTTCATTTTCTCTTTTCTCTCGTTCCCTTTCAACATATCATTTCCGTTGAGTTAGCGATTAAATAGGTCAGTGTCTGATCCTTACACCCTCCTTCCGCAATATGAAGTATGATAGAAAGTAATATAAAGATAAATACTCTCTAAACTCGACCATGTCTGTCACACCACTCCTCGCAAACCTTCTATGTTAAATTACATAAACTTAATAATACCTGTCAAAAGTGTAAATTTTCATTTTCCGTTTCACCTTTTGAAAGCGATGTCTGAAGATCCAGAATTCATTAAAAGGTCTCTGGCGAAATAAACTATTAAATGCAACCTTAAAGTAGTCTGTTTTTCTTATATATATATATATATATATATATATTGTAATTGTGAGTTATCTGTTACTACTTTCTAAATTAATTTTCCCACTTTCTCACAAATACAGATGAGTAAAAAACAAAATACTGTCCCAACGATTCATTTAGCAATTTGAAAAAACTCAATCCAATATTGAACTTAATAAAAGATCAATAAGTAAATAAAGACTGCAACACATCACGAATAAGTATCATATTTCTAAACAATTTGTATTAAAATCTAAGGATAGAGTATGTTTTGATATATATATATATATATATATATATATTGTACTTTTCTAATTATCCAATGTTTTTGTATATGTGGATGCGCTACCCGAAGGGCTTTATGTTCGAGTATCAAAGACTGCCTCGGTCAGTATCAAGAAGTAGCAATTAAGTGTAACTTAGATCTGAGAAAAGGACGAAAGTATTGAGAATCAAGCTATGATCGAACTCGCTACTCAGTCCTAATTAATCTAGTTGACGTTGTCATCAATTAAATGTCGTCGATATCAGGGACAAGATTTTAACTTTGTCCTAGCATTTGCGAAAACCTTACAATTCAAATTTAAATATGCATAAATATTTGGATGCTATTACATTTTCGCACCCCCCCAAGTTGACTTAATGGAGTGAAGATATAAAAAATAAATGTTTGTTTTGTTTTTCTTTCGTACTTCTATTTTAAATCAAATGGAAATTTATTTGATAAAATATATCAAATTAATTGTAGCTAAATTAAGCATTAAAAAGATTTCGATTCATACAAAACTGTAATAGGGCCCAATTGTATTCAAGGAAAGTTTAATGTATAGTCTTAAGATATAACTTTTAATAACTTGAAATAATTTAATTATTTTGTTCTTGCCTTATATTTTCCAAGCACTTTTAAAAAAAAAAAATATTTTTTCTGAAAAAACTTAAATGCTATCATTCATTCGTGTTTTGTATCAACTGAATTCTTGCGCGGGTGCGAAAGCGTAATAGCGCCAATATTTGTTTCTTAAATACACGCACATGCACTCTGCGACACCCTGGCACTTGTTATAAATACCAAGTGGAGTGTGCGACGTGTAGTCAACATTTAGTGTAAGCCGTTCATTACTCGTGCAATGGTTTCGATCCTTACTAATCATTCATTAATCCTAACGATTGCCCGACAAATTTACGATCGGTACATATTTGAGACACGCCTCCTGAGGAGGAGGAGTCAACTAGGTTCGCACATGATAGCTTTGTGTATGTGATCCGTTGTACATGAACTTAATAGATATCTATTTCACCGCTAGTATTAAAGATCTCTCTCTCTCTCTCTCTATATATATATATATATATATATATGTGTGTGTGTGTGTGTGTGTTTCTGTCCCAGAATAGTGTAATGTTTAAAAGAATATAAATGCTGTATTGGTTTGTAAACCGGATTAATGGTTACAATTATGAAATAACGTTTACTGGCTTGCAGGTTTTCAGGAATTATTCAGTTGTTCGGGCGGTAGGTGACCATGGTATTCCTGAAGGTTGCTTACAAAACAAACTGCTTGAAACTTATCCGATTCGAGCAATGGTGTGTCGCGTTAATGGATCTCTGTGAAACTGTCTTCTAAATTGTTTTTACATTTCTTTGGTGTTTTTGTGCGTGCTTCTACTAATTTATGACAAATCATTAGGTTTCATTGGATTAGAAAGAAAAAATTAAATTATCTATAGGAAGTTAAAATGGAGTACATATTTTTGAGACACACTCTGTGTATGTGTATATTTCTAAGTGTGTAAATATGGCTGTGGATTTAACTTATTGAAGAATTTTCTGAACGACATCTATTGTGTATATTAAGACATATTTGCTTAAGATACATATTGTTCCAGTTACTTAGGTATGTGATTTTTTTTTTTTTTTTACAGAAGAGTTCGACACCCTCACAAATCATCTCGCATTGCCCTATTATACTTTCGTATCCACCAAAAACTGGCGCTGCCACAAATCGGAGGGAGGCTACTTGGCAAATATGCAAATCAAAAATTTGCAAAATCTGTGGAATCAAAGATTCAAAGTTTGATAAATTTTGGCATTGAATTGCTATGAATTTAAATCCTGTTTAATCGAGTTTGAGTTAAACTGAATCCCCCCCCCGGCAAAAAAACAATGTTTATTACAATTCACACTAAATACTACCAGAACGAGGCCCTTCCTTTTCACTCAAATGTGGGTGACAGGGGTGAACTATTCCTATGCTTTGTATCTACATCCACGATAAACCAGTCAAAAACATTTTTTTATTTGCATCGTATAAAATCCTTGTAAGTACCTCGAATATCATCCGTTCTTACGAAATGTGGATAACTCCCTAGATTTTTGACAATTTTTCATTGAGGGCTGGAGTTGTTGCGAGGCAAGCTAAACAAATTTTGATTTATAATTTCTTGGTGATATCTGCAATTAGTAACTTTACATGATTTGGGGTGAATTTAAAGGAAAAATCCTAACAATTTACCAACTTAATGTAAAAAGTCATTTCCGCATGCTTATTTTTATGTTAGGCTTTCAACTCTTGTAACGGGACAAATATTCTTTTTCTCTCACTCTTTCTATAAATACATGACTTAGAAGAAGGTTTTGTTATATTGCGTAATTTTTGTAAAGAATTAAATCGAAAGTTTTCAACAGTTTTATGTTTAGAATACATTTCAATTCTTGGAAGTTTTACGGAGTCTTAATGGTAGAAATAAGACACTGTTAGCAAGAGAATGCGGATTGCCTCTGTGCCAGCGATTGTATAAGAAATATGAAAGACAGAGCAGAACAAATGTGCTTTCAAAGAGATAATCCTTTTGTCTCCAAAATTATTGAGATGAATTGTCTTGCTAGGTAAAAGCATATTTTCCTTCAGTCGGTGCGTGCTGCATTTACAAAGATGGATTTAAAGGGTAAAATAAACAAACGCCTGAGAGCCTGTACTTAAATTCTTGCTTGTAGTAAATTTTCACAGAAGATTTATTTTGTGTTTTTGGAATCTTACCGCTGTAAGGATTTGTTTTCTCTTAAATATCGAGTTTTCAGAAAATTGCAAAACATTTCCCGCAAATAAAATTTACTTTCTCTTCAAACAAAAGTAACGCTTATTTGTATTATTTTCTTTTCTAAACAGCATTGTTATTTTAAATTATCAAACAAAAAGAAAACACTTCTAATTTGTGCAATTTTTTTTTTAAATTTAATCATGTGAGTTACAACTCGGTTCCTTGAGGTTAGGAATAGTCGAATTCTATAGAGGTTTTTTTTTTTTTTTTTTTTTTTTTTTCGACTTGAAGGATTTTGAAAAGCTTTCTGGTTTGAATAAATTCTTTCAATGTTCAGGTTTTCTTGTTTTCAGTTTTGATGTAATAATAATCAGTAACTTTGACGTACAAATATAACGAATATAAACCAAAATCAAGGTACTGTTTTGAACATCATTGGCAGCGATAAACAAATCCTGCTATGCTAGATCCCAAGCCAGATCGGAATTAAAGCAAAATCTTTCTATAACAGAACCTTTGCTAATAGTTCTAGGATCCATTCGACGGACAAGAAAAGTGAAATACAGTTTCATTACATAGGCGTGGCAGAAGCGCTGAACAGACAACGCAAATAACAACCTCCGCACAATCAAATAGGTCCTAGGTGACTGGAGGCGGCGGTCTAGAAAAGGAACTCGGCTACACATAGGTCTTTTTTATTTGCCATGTCCTTTCAGAACGTAAGCGAACATGGCTCTCCACTTCCTTCTATCTCTTCCAGCTCTCGACAAGTCCTTTCCCTCTACTTCCTCCCCCAGACCACGCACTGTCAGCCACTTGCTTAAGCCCGCCTGGTATGTCACGCGTTGTTTTCCATTGTTTCTATTTTCTCTCTATTCAGCCCGTGAGTATCTGATTCTCAAGGCCGTCTTTCCACATTGTGTCCCAAAAAATTCATCTGCCTCCTCATTGTTTGTAACCTCTCTAAGACCTCATCGTTGCTCACACGCTCGATCCATGATATCCTCGTCATCCTTCTGTTGAAGTCTCTTTCGTCTCGAGTCTCTTCATCTTTGTGAAAATCGTCCAACATTCGCTGCCGTAAAGGAGGACAGATGTCAGTAGCAGCTTAGTAATTCTTTTATTTATTGCCAAAAAATCCTCCTGTCTCGCAATACTCTGCCCAGTTTTTGGAATGTGTCCATGGCCATTCCAATGCGTCTACGGATCTCAGTTTCGCACTTACCGTCCTCTGTCAAGGCGCTTCCCATATATTTAAACTTCCGCGTCAGCTTGATTCTAGTGTTCCCGACATGCAAATCGCATTTCGGGCTCATCCGTTACTCTCTGAAAAATGAAAACCAATCAAAATGTACAAAATGTCCAAAATGTCAAGCAGCGTTCCCGGCGAGACACAAGTACTTCGCACTTGTAAGATAAATACTACAAGATAACGAACACGTGGGAACTCTTTTAAAGTTTTGAAACCGTCAACATATTGTCCTACCTTAAAGAAATATATTCGCACCAAAAGATTTAACACTTACAGCAGATCTTGTCCAAACTAATATCCATAAAATATACGTTTACACAATGTATATAATTATGTACATCATATCTTTTGTTGAAGGTATACAATTGGGTTCAAAATATATTTAGTCGAAACCATAAAATTTTATCCAAAATATTAGTATTTCAGTATTAAGTAACTCATAGATTGATTTTCCGCTAAATAAAATGAACTAAAACAAACATTATTGTTTACGTAAATTAATGGCGAAAATAGAACTTTGATATTAAAATATTTCAAAAGCTATAATATAAATTGATATACATCTTAAACATTAGTTTAAGATGTGTATTAAGATCTAACAAAGGGTTTTATTTACATTTTTATTTTATTTTTTATTTCATTTTATTTATTTTTTTATTTTTTATTTTATTTTATTTTTTTTAGATGATGATTTCTTCAAAGAATAAATTGATTTGGGCTAGTTTGGTGAGGTACTGAACGTGGGATATTGAAAATTTTATAAACAGAAATACAAGGTGGTCTGAAAGTATTGTCCACGCAGACCAAAAAGTAATGAGCCACAAGTAATACAATAATACAAAGCACGTGTACTGAATTCAGTTCATTCAACTTCATTGACCAAATCAAGATCATTTTTCAGGAGTGTTAACATTGTGCTTTGGGAATTTCTAGCTCGAAAAACCGTTTTTGTTTTCTTGAGTGAGCGCTGGACAGATGCCTCCACCTCTGCACATGTCCCTTTGCGTTGAGGGTCGTCCTGTCTTCGGTCTCTCCGTAACTGATGCTGTGAGAAACAGTTTGTCCCCATCGCATTATCGTACTCTTCGGAGGAACTAGTCGAAACTTGCAGTGAATTCATGTCCCGCATGCTCTTGCCAGAATGCATATGATCATATGCCCATACACTTGCAAAGCAGCCTCTCTTCCAAACTGTAGGAACTCGTGTCAGCTAAATAAAATAGAAAATTGTATTATATAGAGGTAACAACACTTTCGGGCCACTTTGCAGATTCTTTCAAACTTTTCACTGCTACCTTGTCTCGTTTGCTGGCCCGTTTTAAAAATAATGGAATTGCCATTCACAAGAAATTATATAATTCTGCTTATTCCTACTTCCATTGGCACGCTCTGATAGATTATCTGTTCATGCCTCAAAATTATTAGTATAACTGAAGCGGATGTAATATCAATCCATTTTTTTAACTTGGGGGGAAACCACTTCTCTGGTTACATATTTGTTGTATGTATGTGTTTTTAGAAAGGAAGGAAGGAAGAAACAGCTAGCATTATTTCCAGTAATAATAAGCTGTGTAATTTGCACTGGTTCCTCCATACAAGATTACCTAACCACTTACTTGAAAGTTGATAACGGATATGCCGTATGTGATAGTATGAGTATTTGATAATTGCTTACAATTCATCACACTTAAGATTATATCCAGTACCCACCACAGAATTTCTATTCGTCCAGCTCGTAAATCTAAAAACGCTGACGGCGAATTCTCAGGTGACGCCATTTTGTTTTTGATTACGTATTCTATTGTATAGATTGAATTAGACTACAACCCAAGTTAAGATAATAAAAGTGTATCAGAAATCTGATCTTGCGCGTTAGTTCGTTTTATAACACAAACGTAAAGGACTAATGTTTCACGATGACTTGAAAGCGCGCGCGCGCGCACACACACACACACACACACACACATATATATATATATATATATATATATATATATATATATATATATATTCATATATTCTATTTATACGATATTTTTATGGATACAAATATTTGAGTAAATGCTATATTTTATTTAAACCGTATTAATTACATTTACCGACATGAATGTTCAGGAAATTTTGTAGAAAATATACGTTCTCCGAAAGGAATCAAACCTGCATCCAATACGGAAACCGTCATATAGCATGTCGTTAACCCTTCAGCCACAGAACTTTGTTTAGCAAAATAACCTATAAGCAGAAAATATATTAAAATATTTGCCGGATTTAATTCATTTTATCTAATATGTTGTCATCGTTTACGTTAGGTTACGTTTTGGAGCAGAAATGAATTATCGAGAAAGATTGTCTATGCTCTTTGTTTACAAGCAGTAATTTGTACTTGCCGGTTAGCAACGACGAAATTACTGCTTGAGAAAACCCTCGATGATCAAATCTTTGCAACTGATCTCCTCTCTGATCTAGCTCTAGCAGCTCAGTCGTGTGCGGGGGTGAAATTTGGTGATAACATTCAATGTCTCAAAAACCAAACTAATGACCTTCTTCCATCGCCGATCGAACCCAAAGCTTTCACCGATCCTGCTGAACGGATGTTCCCTCAGGGCGGCCTCATGCCTTGAGCGCCTATTATGATTTACTCAACCCGGACGTCAATTGAAACTTCTACATACGATCCATCGCTAAAGATCCTGGCAAAGATGTTCGATTCCCTGTACCGCTCCGGCAAGTACTTCATTTTTACCCGCTGTTCTCTACGTTTAAAAAGTCAGATTAGGTAAAAAATGGAGTACTGCTGTCATATAAGAGCTGGAGCTGCACAGTTCTCACTTTCGATAGTCCAAATGCGTCTTCGAGTCTTTGGAGACGATGAATTATTTTCTACTACGCAAGCCCTTTCTCGCAGACGAGACGTCGCAAACTGTTCACTGCTTTCTCGCTATTTCCATGGAGTGTGTTCTAACCTTTATGTCTAAGACTCGCCATGATACGCACATTGTAGCGAACTACCTGGTGAGATTTAAGTTTAACGCAAGCAGTTTTTTTTTCCACTGAACCACTGCCTTGTGAAACTGCCAAGAGGTTGCTACCCCGATCATTAAAGTCTTAACCTGTTAAGTCTAGGATTAATAGTTACCGTCACCCATATCCACATAAATTCCACCTCTTAATCTTTAATCCTCTACCTTGGGTGGCCCCCGAGCCTTGTACAGAGTGAACACTTAATAATCTTAATAATGGAGTTGATTTTTTTTTCTCGATATACAGTAGATGATAGTCTTTAATAAGAGGGTAGCCTTGAAAAATATTTAATCATTTGAAGAGTCAAAATGACTAAGAAGCCCGACAACAGACCCAACCTTTGTATCGACAGTAAATGTTCCACCAAAAGCTGTCCGATACTCCACCGACCTAACCCAACATAACCCATTAAAATGACTTTTATTTTTAAATAATTGAAGATTATAGCTATCAGGGAAGCAAGTCAGAGGAAGGAAATTCCAAAAGCGGCAAGTGCGAGACATGAAGCTATTGGAGTAGAAGAGATGACTACATTTAAGTTTCGACAGTGAAAGCCTAGAACTGAGATGCCAACCTAGTAGCACGCTTCAATTCAAGCAGTTTGGGAACCAGTAAAATAACTCGTCGGAAGTTACCGTGAAAGTATTTGTAGAAAAGACAGAGGGAAGCGACTGTAGACGAGATGCTAGATCAGGACCAATCACATTGCATATCCGTCTCTGGATTTTGTCGAGGACCTTAATATTAATTAATATTAAAACTTTAATTTTCTCTCTTTATTTAAATACATAGGGTAATTAAATACATACATTTATTGCATTCTGATTAGCGTTCTATCTCAGAGTAATTGCAATCAAAATTTATTACAATTATGAGAAATTACTAACCCACACTAAACATTCTTTAAATCTTTATTTTATAAATATTTACTGTAAAATTATCCTACTAATTATTTGAACTCGGTGTCTTGTTGAAATGTTTTCTAATGGAAATGACGTCATCGTTTTTCCCCGCCCGCCGGAATGTCACGCGACAACACAAGACACTGTCAGTTATAATGAGCATCTCTTTCGGATATTCCTGTTTCTAGTTTCTCTTTCGATGTATCTCATTCTTTCTGTTTCTCGAAACCGTGAATATGTAATCACTTGCACATTATATGGGCGCGTGAATATATACAAGGGGAATGCTGAAATGTTATCGACCAGGTTATTTTTTTTTTTAAATCTAACTTTAGAGATATTTCCCAATTTTTATTTAATTTTAGGATTTTATTTTGACCAGGAATATTTTAACACATCCTGGTCTGTGTGCGCATCCCTCCCTCTCTCTCATATATATATATATATATATATATATATATCCAAAAAGTGTTTACTTATTAAGTAGAAAATATTTTACATAATAAACCGAAAGAATTTTTGGTCAGCCCAATATATTGAAGATTTTTTTCATTTTCCTCGGTAAATGATTAAGCTAGTTTCAAATATTTTTCTGTGCCTCGCCGTTGTGTAATATTTTGAGATCAAGTATTTGTTTATTACGACTAAATAGCGAGTTCGATTATCATTAGGTTCTTACTAGTTTTAGCCGACTAAAACAAGCAATGGGATGACATAAACAAAGTATAAAACAGCTATCACCCTAACGTTTTTTTTTTCTATGTATGAAAATATATAGTGCGTGTATTCGGTTGTATTTCAAGCCATATAATTGTACTTCAAGGTCTCTTTCGCGCATGCGCAGTGTACAATTCATTATGTTGTTACAAGAGTAGCGTATCTCGACGGACGATCGTGGAAGCAAAGCCGTCATTAATCTCTGCATTCAATTTAGTATCAGTGGCGGCACCGTGAGTCCGGATGCAACAAATAAATGTGTTGAGGGTTTAAGTTTTATTTTTAAAACGACATTTCATTTTGAAAAGCATTGCTTTATGAATTGGGGTCAGTAAGCAGCCCAATTATTCACTGAAAAACATTAATTACAGAAAGCCATTAGTACTTATCAGAAATAAGACAAAATATCTTCAGTTAAGATCTAGAAACGTGATCGCACTCAAAGTACATTGTGTGTGTGTGTATACGCGTAAGAGATGTGCGCTAAAATATGAAGTTTCGAATGCTATTTTTTTTCTTTTTTTTTTTTGAGACAGGCGCTATTCACTTGATGCAGTATAATACTCTTAATTTACTGTAATTTAGCGTTGTAGACAAAGACCATATAAAATAATTTTACAAATCTTGGTAATATAATATAAAATCACATGTATTTCATGCAATAGCATTATGCACTTTTCAGTTACACGACTAGATTTTTTTGTGCCTCGCCGTTGTGTAATATTTTGAGATCAAGTATTTATTTATTTTCTTTAAAAACCAATCTTAATCCTATATAGAAGCCAACTGTAGAAAATTTGACCATGGGGGTGATTGTAGCCGTGGAACTGAGTTGAGTTCTTCTAATTAAAAAAAAAAAAAAAAGTCTGCAGAACTTAAAAACTTAGTCACGAAACCTCTGACTTTAATTCTAATTCCTTGGCATTTTGAAGAAATAAAATTGATTTCTTCAATTCACAGAGTTTTAGAGATATTTTAAACCGAATTTCAAACTAAAATCTGTAAATTATTAAGTTTTAGTGTTACTTTAAACTCGATATAAATTAGAAACTTTTTAAAATCATTAATTATCCAGTTATTTTAAAATTCGAATTTTTAACTTTTCTCTCCTCATCTGGGCACAGATCCCAATGCTGGATGCTCAAGCATCAGATGAAGGGCATATTTTCAATCTCGGGATAATCCTGATTCCAAAAGGCTATATGTCTATGCTGAGCAAGTGTGGCATGAGTTAGATAGATTTCAGACACGCAAACAGAATTTGCAGTTTTGTTAATTTAGAAGATTGAATATGGTCGTGTTTTATATTCCGTATGGCGGACCAAAGAAAAAAAAATAACCTTGCGTCAGACTTTTTTTCACTGCACTGATGCAATGTAGAAAAGCATGACTTTAATTTGGAAGGGGAAATGGGCTGAGATTGGGTTTGCAGGATGTGAATATCAATAAAGAACTATAAAAGATATAACAATGTAGAAGACAAAGCCGTTACACTTACACGCGCATTTCAAATTTTACACGTTAGCGACAACAGAAAAGTTACATCGAAAATTTTTTTTTTTTTTTTTTTCTGTTTTACACTCCAGCGGAACCTCTGTTTACGAATTCAATCCGTTCCTGAAGCCCGTTCGTAACCCGAAATGTAAGAAAACTGAAACTATTTTTCTAGTATGGATCACTGTAGAGAAAATGTCACAGTACAATAAAATTGGGAAAAGAAAAGTAACGAATGAATACAGCACGTCAGTCGACTCAACAATTATTCCGTTCTGGTTAACTCAGTTCGTCAATTTTGTTCAAGAACCGAGAGGTTTTCATTTCGAATTTTCTCTTCGAAAACCGATTTGTTCAACATGTGAGAGGTTCGAGATCAGAGGTTGCTTCTGTATTTTAATTAGCAGAAAAACACGGTAGTAAATATAAATTGGCGTAAAGCTTTCGCAAGACGGGGCAATACTTAAGTTTATTCTGTCGTTTTTGTCCTATTACTCAAACCATAATTTAAGTATAATTAAGTGTTAGGTGCTCAGTGACATCAGTTCTCTGGATGCGAGGCGTCTATCGTTTCGTGTGTGTGTTTTCGTATCTGTTGGTGTGTCTGTCTGAGTGCTTGGGATGAACGAATGCTTTATATTATAGTCCCGCATTAATTTCGTCCAGTTAACTGAATTTTCAGCCACATTTAGTGATATGGGGGTGGGTTATTACTAACGTGGTTTTGTTTAGTTTCTTGTAAATAGTTTTATTTCATATTGTAATTACTCATTGGCGCTAGTGTTTAAAATTTTAAAATTGATGTTTCATTACCCTCCCCCCACAGACGATAAATTCTACATATGGGAACTAGTTAGTATTTCCATGGAGACATTGAGGTATTATGGTGGATGAGGTGAGAAAGGTATGCAAGAATGTTTTGTTGCAAGGATTATTGTTTGTGATTGGGTCAGCGTTTGTGGCTCGCTAAGTTAAAGTTAAGACCGTCCTTTTTCGCCTTTCCCAGTTCGGCCTTGTGCCACATATTCTATTAAATCAGAATTAAATATACTCAAACCATAATTAATAGTCGTTAATAATAGCGTAGCAGTCATCGGCATCGAAAATCTTATCTACGAGTCACGTTCACCATCGCATGAATACCTGAGATTTACCTTAACCCCTCCCACTGAATCAAGTTGTGACACAGTCTGTTTTTATTGTGGTGATCCGAGTGTTTTCACTCGGACAGTTGGTCTAAGCAAGTCATAGCCGGTCATATCACAGCTACGTAACAGATGTGACGCGACGGTGGTGGGATCGCAAGGGAGGAGAGAAGGAACAGATACTACAACCGCAGCATTCTAGTCCGACAGGGAAAAAACCCCTTCTTCTCTGCCAATCCCTCCAGAAGAATCCGGGAGTGGGGAGATAGCCGCCGTCGGATAAATACCCTAAGAAAAGGAATAAATTCGTTTGTTTTCGTCACCACTCTGTTAAATAGCAGAGCAGACAGGCCTTTCTAGATATATATCGAAATCAGTCTACACTGTCAAAACGGGTTGGGACGCGGGTGGGGAAACTCCACCACGTAGAAACTAACATCACACCCGTTCAAAGCGATAGGGCCGTGATCCTATATTTTAGGTGCGTCTTATAGCACTGAGGCAATAATGCAGTATTGCAGTATAGGAATCATTGGGTGTGAAGGCAAGCCATGATGTGTAATGAAATATCACTTTGTGTAAAATCTCAATAAAAAACCGATTCCTATAAAACTGGAAGAGACGAAGCCGTTAGACGTACTGGCGTATTTCAAATTTTAGATATTTTCAAGTCTTTCCTGTTGGACTCGCACACAATCAATTTTATATCACGATAGAGCTTTTTCCCCGTTCCATTTTGTGTACAGAAAATATTGCATCTTCATTGTTTATTTACATAATGTCAAACATTTTTATCTATTTAACTTCTCTAAATTCTCTAAAAAAAAAAAAAAAAAAGAATCAACCGTTTATTTCAATGCCAACTCGTAACATGCTTATTAAACGCATACTAAGAGTAAACTTTAAAAGAAGAATCACGTTTTTAATTAATCAAACATGCAATAACCTGGCAAAGGGGTCGACACCCCTTATGAATTACTGACAACAAATGTTCTTTTCTTCTTATTTTAATTATTAAATGTATTTATCCTCAAAGATTTATTGCCTAATTATTTCTTTAGCTACATTGTTTTGCAAAATCTCATCTGTGTTTTACGAATTGTTATTTTATAATGAATTTTGACAAGAGATTTCTTGTAAACACCTAATTAGTTTCCTATAATTTTTCTTTTTCTTTCCGTTCATTTTTTTCTTGTTAATTACATTTTAAGATTTTCTAATAAGCATTGTAACATTTGTTTTCTTTTCTAATTGTTTAAGAATTTAATTGAATTTTATACCAGTTCTTATTCTGATATTAATGCAAATCTCAAGATTAAATTTCCAAACTCAAATATGAATAACATTAACAAACCCAACAGATTTTCTCTTAATTTTTTATATTCATTCACTATATGCGAGTTACTTTTGTGCACAAAATGGATTCAAATATTTTTGTGGTGACTTGATTGGCCAATTATGATTTAAACCTAATTATATTTCCTCGTACTTTTCTCGTTTTAAAATGTTGAATGGATTATTTTCTTCTGTTTTAAATATTGCATTTCATTCACATATTCCAAGTGGCTATTTTTCTTAATTTTCTTCACTAATTTTATAATCGGTAAATTGTATACTATTTTTTCTAATCGGCCAATTTAATATTTTTTATATCTATGAATTATGTTATATATATACTCGCTAAAATCTTATTTTATAATCACTAAACTTTTATATTACTCAGAACATTGTCTAAATTTTCGTTGTAAATATTCATCCTTTCAAAATTTGTTTTAAAATCATATTTTTGATCACCCGCAACAATTTTTTCGTCATTTTCCGTTCAATAAAAGCAGATATATTTTCGTTATTCAATATTTTCAGAAATATTAGGTTGGTGCAAAAATAATAACGTAATAATGTCGTTTTTTGACGTTAAAAAATACGTCAAATACGACATTATTACGTCATTATTATTGCACCAACCTAATATTAGCTAAGCAGTTCATATAATTGCTGTTTAATTGGCTGTTTAACATATTTCTAATTGTTATCATATATCCATTTATTACTAAAGCGAGGTTGGCCAACCTAATCAAGTTGGCAATTGAAATAATTGTTTTAAATTACTTGAAAGTATTTTCCTTTAAGTTAAATTCCAACCGAAATTTCTTTTCAGTTAAATTTCCAATCAATCCTCTTTTGAATGAAAAAAATAGAAATGCATATTTCTTAACTCTACAGTAATATCTTGATTTGGAACCACTTCAAGGAAGCCGCGTTTCTGATGTTTTCGTTAATTTTTCAGCCTATTTCAGAGCAGTTTATTTGAAACGGCAATTAATCAAAAATATTAAATTTTCATTTTATTTATTTGTCCTTAACGCCAGAGAATGTGTTCATTAATTTTAAAAGGTATTTTAAAAAACTTTATCAAGGTTGACAATGCTTGTATCAGAGGTTTGCTGCTATTGATTGGGAAGTTAACTTTGATGTGGGTGTTTATTTGTCGTCATTCAACAACCGTTTAATTTATTAAGCATTCTGATAATTTTTTTCAAAATAGGTGACATGAAAGGTGTTATAAAAAATGGATCTAATCCATATATTTTCCAAGTGGACACATTGTGTTTAATATCGAGCTCTAAAAATAAGTTTCGCTTCCGTAGGCCCTTATTTTTGCTTTTAGAAAGAATTTAACCATACTTTAATAATTTAAGTGTAAGATTAGTATTAGGTTGGTGCAAAAAATGACGTAATAATGTCGTTTTTTGACGTTAAAAAATACGTCAAAAAACGACATTACGTCATTATTTTTGCACCAACCTAATAGATTTATTTTCATACATGGATCAAGACAGACATGATACAAGAAAATTTGTTTGAATAATAATGTCTTTATTTCTATTAGCGTTAACAGAATTTAATGTTGCATATATTTGTCAAATTCAGTTGAGAAACCAAATAAGTTTATAGTCCACAGATAAGTAATATATGATCCTCAGTGCTTATTTGTAAATTTTGAAAGAGCTTTGCCACACACTTGTCAATCCACTGCCTTTTTGCCTTAAATATTGTTGTATATAACGCAATTCTCATTACCGTTATTGATAAATTTTAGGGACGGTTAGATAGGATAATGTATTCGTCATTAGTATTGGTTCCCCGAAACAAATTACATATGACTTGTATGACTTTTGCACCTTAATATTTAACTCGTAGACATCACGTTATATGATTTTACGCTCGAGATTTCATTTAGCAGATTTCTAGTTAACTTCGAATGTCGAATTTAGAATTAGACGTTGAGGCACAGCGCGTGTAATGTCATGTGTCTCAGTAACAAATGAACATGTTGAAATCTTTTGTTTGAAAATCAGATTATTGCGCAATTTGCTACCGACTGAATGATTATATAACAATATTTGTTAAAATCTCTATCTATAAAAAGCAGGATGTGTGTGTGCCGAACCCACGGCCGCAATTTTCGTCGGATTTGCACCAAAATTTACATGTACATGCTCCAAGTTAGCCGGAAGGCGATTTCCCAACTCCCATCGATAGTGGAAATAATCGATTTTTTTATGCTTCTACGGCAGTTTTCATGTAGTTTCATGTAGTTTGCAGCCATTTTCTACTGGCCAGAGTGAGAGCCTATAAGCTGGCTGCCACGAATAGGAAGGAAGATTCTATTGGCCAGCGTGAGAGCCAACAGCTGATTGACACGAATGTTAACTAGCATGCTAGCATGCAAAAAAAAAAATCAATAGCTGCATTCGTCACAAATGGAAAAAAATTAAATCTGCATGGCACTTTACTCCAATTGGCTCATTCGTTTGCTTAAACTCAACGTTGATTCTGATTCCGCAGAACTGGGTTAGATGTGAAAAAGTATTTAACATTCTTTTTTCATTCGGTTTTTCTAGTTACGAGTCTTTTTTTAAAGCTGATCGTTTTGTGTTCATTTTGTTTAGTTCTTTTTTCGTAACAGATTTAATGTTTAGAATAGAGCTTCGAAAAATGTGAGATAGGCAAGAAGTAAGGTATATAGCAACATCAGCACGGCAAAGGGCACTCCTTTAAAGGCAAGGAAGGGCAAACTTATTTTAAGTTAAGTGATAGTGATTGCTGTACGAGTCGTACGATTTTTGAATCCAGCACGGGCAACGCTGCTAGTATATATATATATATATATATATATATATATATATATATATATATAAAATAACCTATTCACATTATTATTTCACTGACAAATAATAAACTTACGATGTTCGGTAGGACAATCCCGTCATGATACGTGAAATCATGGCTCTCCACAACTCCTTACCGTTTGTAGCTTTAAACAATGTTTTTTTTTTGTTTTTGTTTTTTCCTTTTAATATCCTTCACATTTCCAGCTTTGCTACCGTTAACACAATCTTGTTGTATAGGTTACTTACTGTATCTCTCTGTCTCTCAGTATGTCCTGTGAATTTCAAATCTTCCAAGTCTTTTCCTACGGATTTTAATGTGAGCAATGTACATGGTGCGATGGGTAAATTTTCGCTATTTTATATCTTTAATTTCGCACATGCTCGTTGTTTGTTTTTGATTTTGTCATCTGTTCAGTATAGTAGGGTCAGTTGGGGTACCGTCTATGAGAAAAAAAGAGCACCATGACGCAATTCACTCGGTCGTTAATTTGGAAACTGCAGGCTGTACTGCTTGACATTCGCGCCGGAATTTCCAATACGAACATTTCAGAGAGTTTGGGCGTCAAACTGAAGACTGTGCAGAGGATTCGGAAAGAAGTGGATGATATATACAATCAACGTCATGATGGGTTTGGAGTGATTACTAATGATTGCGAAGTTATGCACCCATTCATCTTCCCATGGGACCTAAGATACAACACTGAGCCCTACATCAAGTACCTTGAGGAAGCAGTACTGCCCTGGATAAAGAGGGTGGCTGCTGGAAGAACCTATATCTGGCATCAGAACTCTGCACCGTGCCACAGAATCAGAATCTACTCGTGGCTATCAGGCAATTTCGGTGATCACATTACCCCTTACATCTGGTAATCTAACCCTCCAGACTGCAAAATGCTTGATTATCATGTTTGGGGACACAACTGAGCGAGATACCAAGAAAACTAATTTTAACATCAATGATCAACTGAAGGCAAAGATCATCGCCGCATTCACCAACTTAAACAAAGAGACTGCTCAGAAGAGTTGTACGAGATTGGGAAGTCTTCTGGGGGCCGTGGTTGCAGCCAATGGCGATTTTGTTGAATAAATCTACTCTTTCGTATTTCAAGATATTTTTGTGCAGTTTTGGTAAATATCTGTTAAACTGAGATGTCAGTATTGTTTTCATTTTTTCGAAATTTACACAACAATTTATCGATCACACCCTGCATGTATACTCGGAATTCGTAGATAGCCGAAGACTTTAAAAATATTATCATGCTATCTTGTGAAGTAATAACAGACGTACATTTTTTGCGATAAGGTTCAATCCGATAAGATGTCAGAGGCAGCCTGTGTATTCCTGTTTAGAAAGACTTGTGATCCTTTTCTGACATTCTAATGTATTTGAGAGCGTATAAATTTCACAAGTATTAAAGCCGGAAATATTAAGAAAGGAAATGGTAAATTTTACATCGAATATTACAGGAACTCTTCCATTTTCTCTGGTAACTAGACCTTATAAAATTAAGCACACTACTAGATTGGCGGCAAGATCTCATCATTTTACAGTTGAAATCGCTAGATGTAACCGTATGTCTTATGCTAAGTTTCTTCTACAGTACTTTCCGCCTGTAGAACTCTCACCAGGCTTCTGACATTCCAGTCAAGTTTGATCTTCAATAATTTAAATGCAATGCCAATAGTTATCTTGACTTAATTCCTATTCATTTATTGTTCTTACTTATTTTTTTTTTATATTCTTTCGCAATCATTGACCACCCCTTTACGTCTTAGTGGCTTTAGTATCTTGCTTGGGGTGAAATGATTAAAAACAAAAACTTTCCTGTTTGGCTCAATTAAAAATAAATGTTTTCGTGCATTTATTCCACACAATTTTCTTCAATACTTTTTTGTCTGTAGAAAAAAAAATGTTCGCACCTTCCTAATATTAAGATGTAGACATGGCGTTATTCTATTGACGCCATCTGAGATTTCTTTCGGTAGAGTTCACTTTAACTTCAGCGACTGTCGAATTTAGAAGAATTAGACTCAGTCACTTTAGAAATATTTACTTAATGTGTAAATTGAGGCGAGAAAACAATACTGAAAAGGAAAGAGCAGTTCATATTCTTTTGAGATTCCATTTATTGTACACTTAGCTGCTGTCTTTATGATCATATAACAACAACGTAAATTTTTTTTTCACGTAACGTTGAAATGAATTTAATCTGTAAAAACAAAATTTCACATGATTGTTATTGGAATTGCAGAAATTGAAAAGGGAATCGAGTTGAGCTTTTGTTTGAGGGACAAGTAGGCTGGCACTTTGTAAACTGATGTAGGGAGTGTGTTTAATAGCTATAGAAAACCAGCCACGACAGAATAGCCATGGTAATAGATTGGAAGTTGAACAAACTGGCGGGAAAATAGGACTACTACTAACCGAAAGCCGTTACGAAAGGAAGTTTTTGAAACAAAAATTGTCGTTTATTTTGACATGAAGAAACAGTTCCCAATAAAAGAAAACCCGGTTGGTTTGTCAATATTCTGAATCGGAAAGTTTATAGATGCTGCTTAGTAATCTCTGAGGATTAAGCTACCACAGAACATTCATGCTATTCCGAAGTCTATAGAGGCGATATTGGAACAAGTGAACTTTCGAAGAAAATTTAAGAATTTCCAGTTTTTTAATGCTGCGATTGGCAATAGTGCTGTAGAAGATGGCGATTTAAGGAGACGATTTCTTAGAACACGCAAATTTATCATTTCTTCTTGTTCATCCGTATTGTTAGCATGTGCTCTTCGGACGGCCATTACCTCATGGGAATAGTGGGCGATTTCGCTTGTTCTCCGTGGAAAGACAATAAAAAGTTATCAGAGACGCAGATTTTTTTAAAGAAAAAATAGCTCACTTATTAAAAAAAAAAGGGAAGCAATAATACAGGGTGACCACTGAAAGACTGAATAATATAAAACAAAAATAACTTTTACAAACACAGGAGTATCTTTGGGTACTAAAGTTTTGAACATTTCTATCTTGTATGGAAACATTTTTAAACATAGTTTAAGAATCTTCTGAAGCGATGTTCTAGAGATGCCTAGTTGAGTAGAATGACGACAGGTATCTTATGAATCCTCAAGGACATTCTGCCGTACAGCTTCTACCGCTGCGTCAATGCGCTCACTGGACCTTTTCCCGGAAGGTCGCCGACTGATTCAGTTCTTTCAAATTAGATTAGATTCTAGGAGATACTCTGACATTAAAATGTTGCCGGTATTTTCTCTGAATTTGAATAATTGTTTTTTCACTGGAACAGTAAAAGGAATTTTTCTCGATGCAAGGCACATGTAGCTATTTTATTCTCTAAGGAATGCTCTATAACAAAAGAAAAGAAAATATTTAAAAGATTCAAAATGAACAAATCATGAGTTTTTTTTGTTTTTTTTCAAACCCTTCCGGTTTTCAGTGGCAACACTATATTATCGTGTGACTAACGCTGGTTTTGATACAATAAATAATAAGAAAGGAAAGATAGATAATAACGCTCTCGTGTGTAGGATTACCGCCCCCTGATTAATAAAATCTGTGGAGCGAGATTTTGGAATTACTGCGCAGCCTGTAAATCGTCAGAGACGTATAATTCCAAAATATCACCGCAGTGTGATTTTATTAATGGAATTATCGTCCCCTGACGTTTTACAGCTTGTGTGTGATTTGAAAGACCCGATTACTCTCTTGGTGACTTTTCATAGTGAAAAGACGTATTGAATTTCATTTCACATCTTTTCTTTTGTAATAGGTCTTAACAATATATTTTTCATATTTCTTCGATCAAATTCTGTGTCTTATTACTTCCTTGGAATTATACGAGTTTACTAAAATTGTTAACGGGTCAAATGTGCCAGAAGCTTCTTATCAAAAGAATATATACCCACTACGCATGTTTTTAACATCTGCTTCAGTCAAATGGAAAAACATTGTCAGTTTTAATCTTTTCATTTGTACCCTCATACCCCTTGAAATAATTACCTACATTTATACGACTTTCCTTTCTTAAAGTTAAGCTCAAATAATTAACGATTGAATAGGAGAATTACCACAGATATTTTATAGTCGTAGAACTCGCATGAAACTTTGTCCATCATTAAATAACAATTTATTAGAAATTTGAAAGAGTAAAACAGTAATATTTTTTTTACAATTGCTGCTAGTATACTTTTGTTCATATGTAAGAGAATGTTGTGCTTATTAAACAGAGCTGTAAGCTGTAATTGTCACTTATTGCAAACCATGAAATTGTCGACTTAAGAGTGCAATGACAAAGAGGAACATGAGCTCCAATATTCAAAGAAGTAATTAATAATGAAACCAACTCCTTGGTGAATTTAAATGACAAATTGAGGAAATTGCGGTGAATATGGCTATTCTGAGTACATAAATTGATACTAGCCACGATACAAATTGCTTTGTGGGAAAAATTGTCAAAACGACAACTGTCCAACTTATAAAAACACAAGATGATAAATTGTATAAATAAATAAAGCATGAACACACACACACACACACAGTGAGGACGTTGACTGAACTCCGGCCTCTCGCGTGAGAGGCGAGCATTCATGTCACTTTTTCTAGCAAGGACATGGCCAAATAAAATCTATTGCAACCGGTTAATTGTAGTGGTATTCACTGATATGCTGGGAAAGATAAAAATGCTGTTCGTGAATGGTAATTTGTAGTATTTTGAATGTTACCTTCACACTAGTCACACACACTCACTCCCTCCTCTCTCTCTCTCTCTCTCACGCACACGTACACGCTCTGCATATATTTTATACCCTTCCACTCGCACATACTCCCCCTTCACAAACATTCTCGCCTTTTACTTCCATACACACATTTTCCCGCATACACAAGCAGGTTCGAGTGTTCGCTAAAAAAAATCTCCCAATATAAAGCCACACCAGATCCTTCTTAGGCAATCAGACGCATGCATGACACCGCTCTCTCTCTTTCGCACCTCTCCATGCACAGCTTCATCTTGTTTCTCTTTCATAGTCTCCTCCATGCATACTCCCCCCGGCGCTCTTTCACACAGTCTCTCCCCCCGGCAGTCTTTCACACAGTCTCTCCCCCCGGCAGTCTTTCACACAGTCTCTCCCCCCGGCAGTCTTTCACACAGTCTCTCCCCCCGGCAGTCTTTCACACAGTCTCTCCCCCCGGCAGTCTTTCACACAGTCTCTCCCCCCGGCAGTCTTTCACACAGTCTCTCCCCCCGGCAGTCTTTCACACAGTCTCTCCCCCCGGCAGTCTTTCACACAGTCTCCCCCCGGCAGTCTTTCACACAGTTTCCCCCCGGCAGTCTTTCACACAGTCTCCCCCCGGCAGTCTTTCACACAGTCTCCCCCCGGCAGTCTTTCACACAGTCTCCCCCCGGCAGTCTTTCACACAGTCTCCCCCCGGCAGTCTTTCACACAGTCTCCCCCCGGCAGTCTTTCACACAGTCTCCCCCCTCCACAAACTCGCCCTGTCGCTTTTCAGTCTCCCCACCCTCCACAAACTCGCCCTGTCGCTTTTCAGTCTCCCCACCCTCCACAAACTCGCCCTGTCGCTTTTCAGTCTCCCCACCCTCCACAAACTCGCCCTGTCGCTTTTCAGTCTCCCCACCCTCCACAAACTCGCCCTGTCGCTTTTCAGTCTCCCCACCCTCCACAAACTCGCCCTGTCGCTTTTCAGTCTCCCCACCCTCCACAAACTCGCCCTGTCGCTTTTCAGTCTCCCCACCCTCCACAAACTCGCCCTGTCGCTTTTCAGTCTCCCCACCCTCCACAAACTCGCCCTGTCGCTTTTCAGTCTCCCCACCCTCCACAAACTCGCCCTGTCGCTTTTCAGTCTCCCCACCCTCCACAAACTCGCCCTGTCGCTTTTCAGTCTCCCCACCCTCCACAAACTCGCCCTGTCGCTTTTCAGTCTCCCCACCCTCCACAAACTCGCCCTGTCGCTTTTCAGTCTCCCCACCCTCCACAAACTCGCCCTGTCGCTTTTCAGTCTCCCCACCCTCCACAAACTCGCCCTGTCGCTTTTCAGTCTCCCCACCCTCCACAAACTCGCCCTGTCGCTTTTCAGTCTCCCCACCCTCCACAAACTCGCCCTGTCACTTTTCAGTCTCCCCACCCTCCACAAACTCACCCTGTCACTTTTTCACACAGTATCCTCCATGCACACTCTTTCTCCTACATGTCCTCTCTTGTTCTATCTCGCAATCACCTTTCACACAAGCTCCTATTTCTTTCTCCCTCTCTCTGTCTCTCTTTCTTTGTTTCAGTTAGTCTTACTAGATACAACTTTTCAATAACTGTGTCTCTGTTCTTTTTTTGTCTCAAAAACGTTCTTTTCTACCTGCCTCTCTTTAATTTGAAACACGTGATTAATAATATCCTTAATAATATATTTTTAATATAGCTTTAATAGAAAGTGCGAATACTTTATTTAGGTTTATTCGAGACAAATCATTTTCCAACGAAACTAGTCAATTTGTTTTCTTCAATCGCAAGAAATGTTCAAACGAGACAAAATGAAAACAAAACAATTAATCCCGACGTTTAATTCTTTCTCCATTTTGCCGCACTCGATTCGATTTTCTCACAAAGAGGATTTCTCTTCATCTTTCAAAGTAAGTGAACAACTTCAACAAAGAGGCGTTGTATGTTAGTTTTAAGCCTGCGAGATTTTCTTGGTCATTGTGAAAGGAAATCTGCACGTATCCCCAGGTGAGTATAAATATTTACCCAAGACAAAGATAATTGATGAATTATCACAAAATAATCGGCCAATGAAAGATAGATGGGAAACGCTGTCTGAAACTGACAATAGCTGACAGAGCCTGAATAACTCAAAATGGCACTATAGATTATCAAAATAAAATTTTAAATTTATCTGGTGACAATTGCTTACATATATATATATATATATATATATGTGTGTGTGTGTGTGAAAGCATGCACACACACTCACTTTATGTTCACAATCTCCCTGCATGCACGTTTGAATAATAGTGATTCGGATTGAGGAATCTGATAACCGATTTCGATTTCCAGTCGATTTCATTACATTCAGTTACGTGCTAAATTTAGAAAGGTATGAATTCTTCTCTTCAGCCATTTGTGTAAATAGTAAGACTGAGTCCTATAGCCTTGGGGGGGGGGCGAACGATCTTGGAGGAGGAGAATTCTGAATTCAAAACCAGCAGAGGGTCGTTTGTGGACCTTGTATCATACCTTGCTCCAGTTCTATGTATTCGGTTCTGTGATTGGTTTTTCATAAGCTTTGGCTACTATAATCAAATAATGTCTTTGAGTAGACTGGCTGTTCTATTAGGTTGGTGCAAAAATAATGACGCAATAATGTCGTTTTTTGACGTTAAAAATACGTCAAAAAACGACATTATCCCACTCTCTGTAACCCCTTGCGTGCTAGTGGCATCCCGCCTTGCTTGGGGTGAAATGCTTATGTGGCACCATTTAACGAGGCAGAAAGGGAAAAGAAAGAAAAGAGGAAAAGGAGAGGCTAAGGACCGAATCGTAGATGATAAGCAAGAACACACACACGGCTAAGAGACAATGGATAAAAGGATATTTTGATAAGTAACAAATGGCGAAAGAGTGTCATTACAATGATAGGGAAATTCTGAGTAAAAAGAAAGGGAAAGAAAGAAAGAACCAGATATGTTTTGGCATCGGCTGTGTTATCTAAGGATATGAAAATAAACTATCGGTACGGGAAGACATCTTATTATCTATCAACTACAGACCGGCTGGCCAAAGAAAAAAAAATTCAAATGAAAATGTTATTTCGATAAGTGACGAAAAAAAGACAACTAAAGGGACTTTGGACAGATATGAAAAATTAAGGACCACCTACGAGTGTCCGTTGACCGATTTTCCTTCGACAGAACATCCTTGGCCTGCGATAATAAAATTATGTTATCAGAAATATGTACCGAAGGAAAATGAATGGGAACCTAGAAGTGTTTTTTTTTTCCTTTCTTCGAGGCGACAGACTGACTGAAACTTTGGAGATGTTTCTTTTTGAGACCGTGTTAAGAAGACCACCCATTCTGATAATTAGCGATAAAATACCTGACGTAAACCACGTGTAGAACAAGAGTTATGACCGCCATTGTCATATTGTCCCGTTCGCGGCCAGAGAAATGATAACGGCGATTAAGAGGAAGAAAAAGGAAAGAGAAGATATAATTTTTTTTTAGTTAAGCAAGATATTTTTTCTTCCTGAAACAAAGCCGCGGATTCGTCCACGCCCGACTAAGACATCATTGGTCGAGTGGTGATCACGTGACGCACGAGGGTGGCTGTTGCAGCCCATCTGGGGGATGAGTAAGAGAGATTGCTACGAAGACGTGGGGAGGGCAGTTCACGCCCCTCTGAAGTATGATGAGAAGGTGGGAGTGAGGAAAGGTTCCCAAAAATGGAAAAAGGTGGAAATTCCTAACCAGAGAGGTGGATATGTATTTAGAATTATCAAGGAACCCCCCGGCGCCGACAAACTCACCCCGGTTTTGGTCGGCGCCCATATAAACGAAGCCACAACGAGTTGAGTCCCAGCAGTTCCCAGAGTCAGTCTCCAGTTGAAGCAAGCCTCGCATATATCTGACCAAGATTCGCGCACATTCCGGACCCCTCTTCAACCCAAGAACAATTATTTTGAAGAGCGACTTAGATCCAGATCACCGAAATAAGTTTTTTCTTTTGACTTTCGTCCAAAGACCCACCGAAACACCAATTTCTTAGAGAGCAGACAACTTGAAGTGTTAAAACTTGCCTAGCGGAAAACGACGTGTCACAATCCATAGAACGGGTCGGGAGATAGATGCAGTCCTATGTATCGAACAACTAGACATAAAGTTTGTTACCTTTTTCTTTGATACTTTGAACTTCTGAGTTTTCATTTTATTGTCTTTTATGCATATTTGTGTGGTATCACCCCCGTTGAACTCGGTTTGCAGTACGGCCCCAACCACTGTTTGATCTCGTCTGCCTAAGATCAATTCACAGCGTGGGTAGGCGGACTGAGGGATCAGTGCAGTTACCTTGGTAACCAGGCGTTGGAAGCGAGTTGGGAACGACGAGGCTGATATCAAATCTAACCAGATTCCCACCCGAATCACCAAAAGGTTAGAACGTCACATTTGGAGCGGCGAGGACGTCACACTTAAAAAAAAAAAACTTAAAAAGATGGCTAATCAAAGAGTATACATTTCACTACTTTTAACTTGACAAAATAATCAACTTTGAAACTTGGAAGTTTACCGGGTAGAATACTAACTCGAAATAGTTTCCTCTTCATTGCTCTTGTAATCTCAACCTCCTTTCTTTTTCAGTTACTATCTCCGCTAAGTTTGGGTCATAATACCGACCTTACGATCACCCAGTTTTCTTTTCCATCCTCAGGTTGGACCGGTGCATCTTCTCTGTAGGGTTGATTCAGGTTTCCCAAAATCATGAGATACTGACATTGACGGCAACGTGTAGTAGTGAAACAAAATGTACCTTGTGTACCGCAGTTAATGAATGTTTTGAATTTACGTCAGGAACAATGTCGGAATTCAATGCCGTCATTGTTGATAACTCTAACATCTGTTTTGCTGAATATTAAAACTGATGAATAAGATGTCTTTATTATCTGCAGGAGGACTACTCCCTCTGGAGTGTGGCCTGAGAAATATAGAAATATTTATAGAAACAGGACTAACACAGTCGCTTGTGTCGTGAAACAGGCTAGGCTACGATGCAATCGGGGTAGGAAAATGAGACCCGACTCTCTTGCTGGGCCCCCGTTTATATTGAAAACCCTTCCCTAAAAGTTTGCCTTGACGTATCTAAGTATCCCACTTCTAATCGCCATATCTTACTATTTTTTCTTCATTATCCTCACGGTTTGCTTTATTAAAAGAAATTTAGTCACTCTTTTGCTTTAAGAATATAGGCCTTTTGGACGAATATTATTAATATAAACAAACGCCGAAATTGGGATCCCAGTATAAACCAGATGGCTCCTTTGTTAATAGAAACTAGGTCTATCGCATTCAGTAAGTCATTTGGGTGAACAGTATTAATGTAAACAAATTCTGAATTTGACATCTCGAGTCCATGAATTTCGAAGAACACATTAATCATATCTTCTCTTTGTCGGAATAAGGTGAATATATTGGTAGAAATTTTGCCTGCTTATTTCTGTCTTCGATTCAGTTTGGATCCGTTCTTAAATTCATTTCATTCTTTAAAAGTTATTAACTCGTTTCTTTTTTCATCATTCTGCCAACCATTTAATCTATTCTTGTGATGATTTTAATAATTATTATCCAATTAGTGATCCCACCAGATTCAGCGAGTTCATGCCATTAAACAATGAACATGGCCAGTGCTCTGTTACATTGTTGAATATTCACATGAGGGATCCAAACTTTAATCTACGAATAAAGTCTATCCGATGTAACTCTTCATTGATCACAAAGGAAATAGCATTGAGAAATCATTTTTCATATATGCAATGCTGTTCGATAAAAGTGACTCACCTGATATTTTTTTACTTAAAATTTTTTTCGCCTATTGTTTTTGGGGTCAAATTAATTTTTAATCTTGCTAATATAAAGACCCCTTCCCGACCACCTAGTAAAAAAGTTTACTCACCCTAAGATAAAAATTAGATTTAGGGAAAAACTCTGTGCAAAAATGTGACTCATTTATTCCTTGCAACTAGTAATCAATAGAAACAGAACAGCTTTAAATAAAGAATGGAGGTATAATTTATTTATGATAGGTAATATAGTTCGAAATATTTAATAAACTATGGGTCCTCCTTTATTTTGAATAACCTTTCCAACCCTTTTTGGCACTAACTTGATTAGGTTCTGGCAAATCTCATCTCCAAGCATTGAATTCCATTCGGATATGAAATTCACAATCAAATCCTCTTTGCTGCTCAACTGCTTTCTCGAGAGCCCGTACTTTATAAAGCTCCATAAGTTTTCTATGGAGTTGAGGTCAGGAGATTGGGGTGGTCATGTCATAACACTCACCTGCTTCTCATCAAAGTATTCCTTCATCGATTTTGATTTTTGACAGGGAGCATTATCCTGCATAAAATGAGCTTGGTGGGGTCGATTTGCACCTTTTCAGCAAAGGGGAGCAGATAAGACTCTAAAGTTCTCTTGTACTGCTCGATCCTGAGGGTCTTTTCAATAGGTTTTAAGGAACCAGTTCCATGAAAAGAAAAGCATGCCCAGAACATTATATTGAACGGATGCTTGACAGTACTTACTACTAAATTCAAAGAGCTTTCAAACTTCTTTTTTGGATTTTAGATCGCTTATCCTTTGAATTTAGCTCAACTTTCGTTTCATCGGGGAAGAGAATATTCTTCCAGTGTCCTATGGTGAAATCTTTACAATAGTGAGCCCATTCAAGTCTCTTGGCTTTGTTGGCTTTGCTTATTAGCGGCTTAAACCTTCGTGTACAAGATTTGTAGCCTTGTTCTAACAGGCAGAGACGGACTGTTGAAGAGGCCAAACTAACACCTTGCTCTTCGCTTAGACTGGCTGCAATTTCTTGGCTTGTTATAGTCCTATTCTTCGCAACTTTTCCCTTGATTACCCTGCCAGTTCTAACATCAATCTTTTTCTTTCATCTCCTTGTTTCTTTCCTTGGAGTAGGAGTGACATCATTATGTGCCCTAAGCTCTCGAGAGACAGTTGATTGCGAGGTTATAGCAATTTCTGCAATTTCTCTCGTAGACTTGCCTGCTTTTGAGAGGGCAATAATAGATGCCTTAAGTGGTTCTTATGCGTGTTTGTACCCTTTCATCTGGTTAGTGACTTGAGTTGCTATTTCAAGCTGTTTTTATACTGTATGAGGCTTTCTGGAATATTCTGGAATACTCTAGATTTAATTTAAGCTGTTCGAGAATTCTCTAGAATATTGTTCCGGGTGTATTGTAAAAATAGTTTTCAATATTTTTTCTAAAGTTCTTTAAATTTACCAGTTTAATCATAATAATGCGATATCTGAGTCACTTTTTTGCACAGTTTTTTCCTGAATCTCATTTATATCCAAATTTATAATTATCACTAGAATACCTTAGGGTGAATAAATTTTTTTCCTAGGTGGTCGGGAAGGCGTCTTTATATTAGTAAGATTAAAAATTATTTTAACCCCAAAAACAATAGACAAAACATATTTTTAGTAAAAAAAATCAGGTTAGTCACTTTTATCGAACTGCACTGTATTTATCGCCTAACGTTTGCTTATTTTGATGTTTACTTTGAGATCGTAGGTTGGCTGTTTTCATATCTTTGGTCAGTTTTCTTAAAATATACATGCATTGATAACTCCTGTTTTAAAAATAAAACGCCGTACTTGCCATAAAATCCCAATAAATTAAATAAAAAATGAAACCCCAATCATTAGGTATTGTATATTGTACGAAAACTTTTATCGAGGTTTTTTCTCATTTCGAATGTTTCAAAATTAATAAAATGAATAATAAACAGAAATTTATTTGTACTGTATTTGCAATATGAAGACCGAAATAACGTGAGTGATGTAGAGCTGATTTTCAAATTTGTTTAATGTTTCCTGTTAATCACACTATTGTATAAACATTGAGGAATAAATTTACAATGTTACAATAGCTACATTACAGCTATCAGATTATGATTGTCATAAACTCGTTACATGCGTGGCATTCTTGAATTAGCGGTCAGGTATATGTTCTCGATTTGCGACGAAATCATTTAGTAACCTGGCCGTTGGAAAGGGACCCAATGATTAGTGATGAGTGCCTGTACTGTATTTTTCTGTTTACATTTTGCAACACTAGATTTTTTTTAAAATATTTTCTTGTTGGGCAATTCATTTTTCCTGGTTATAAACATTTGAACTTTTCTAAAAAGAAAATTGTCTGATTTCCTTAAGGCCATTTCTTTCTTATCTAGTCAATATTTTCAGTTCATATTTATTCTGTTAGAAATTTCCAAAGCACTGTCTCCAGCACTCAATAACTTGATCTAGTTTATCTTGTGATATTGTCTATTTATTAAGATCCATGGCAATCTTTATATATCTGAAAGGAAATAATATCAGTAAATATATGTAGGCTAACCTGAAATAGAATAAATAACCACACTTCGGCCGTTGTACGCTCCAGCCTTCTTCGAGTGATATACATTAGAATTTCTAAGCGAATACTTTATTTCGTCCATTGGGGTAGATTGTTCTCGTTCCACCTGCCAAACTGAAAAATAAAATCGCACACCATCAAATAAGTTGTATTAAATAGTTCTTAATAAAAATTAGATATTAGAATCCGAAATTCGCCAGGCGTAATGAACGTAGAAATAAAAGGTATCTACTTAAAAGTGAAACATCCCTTGGTGAATGGGAATTTTGCCAACTATTTACACTATTCGGACGGTTGTCCTCATCTTTGTCATATTCACGACTTTTTCGGTCGTTGTACGCTCCGGAGCGTATCTTTATCACCTGAAGAAGACCGGTCTCCATCAGGTGATAAATATACATGATCCAGAGCATAAAAGAGTTTACTTAATCCAGTGACTTGGCCCAAACAGTTGGGAGTTCAATAACTGCCCACAGTAGAGGTGAACAAAAACTAAACGGAAATAACTAAAACTAAGATATCCAGAAAAGGCATGAGAGGTGGAACTAGAACAATCTACCCCGATGGACCAAATAAAGTATTCGCTTCGAAATTCCAATGTGTATCACCGGAAGAAGACTGAAGCGTACAACGGCCGAAATGTGATTAATATAACAAAGATGAGGACAACAGTCCGAGCAATGTAAATAGTTACAAAACATATAGACCGATCCTCTTTTATCTAAAATATCGTTAGAATATATGAATTTTGCCAACTTCCCTTGTTTAACTTTTTAGTATTCATTGTTCCATTAACGCGTCATATTTTGAGACTTGCTTTTTGATGCTAGACTGGCATTAAATTTGCATATTTCATCGATAATATACACACAAAAACTAAAATACAAATACAAAAATCCCTCGATTAATGCATGCATAATACTCGATTAGGGCGGTAAAACATTTTTCAGTTTAACCGCAGTAATTGAAAAATTGATTCTTTTTACATTTACGGATTAATAAAAAATTTTCTAAAATTTAAAAATAGAAAATGGGTATCCATTTTGTCAAGTATTACGTTAAGTAATTGCAGTATACTTTAAAAATTGTACGGTTATAAATAGATCAATTTTATAATATAAGCCGATAATAGAAATACATATTTGAATATTTGTCTCTATTGAATTTAAAAAACATATTTTTTCATCTTTATTTTAAAGGATTTAAAAGGAAATTTCTGATTCTTTGTTAAAAAAAAATGACGATTTAATTAGATACGGAAATTTACATTTATTAAAAAATATCGAAATCTGAAAGATTATTGTTGTGTCGTGTATCTTGCTAAGTAAGCGTTCATCATATGAGCTACCTGCTCGTATGCAAATTATACTAATTTGCATATCACTACATCTCCCTATAACGGAGGGGCCTTATGCCGCGAGTACTTCTTGTACTTCTTCTTGTGCCCTCCTGAACATCTTCCCTTATCTCTCTCCTTTCCCTTGGAGATCTAGATCTATCACGTCTTTCCCTATAATCGAACTGTTCCTCTTGCATACTCTGGTCTTTCTCTTCTAACTTGTCCCATTCTACTTCTTCCTCTTCTAACTCATCCCTCTCTACTTCTTCCTCCACAGTTTCATTCTGTATTAACTCTTCTGTTACGTCAATAATGGCCATCTCCTGAAGGCATTTCCTCATCCGATTCTTCTCCTTGGGATCTTATTTGGTCAGCATGAGCTAGAACACTGTTCCCATTTTCTTTATTTAATATTGCAGTATTATGTCCTTTCTGCATAATAAATTCGGCTGACTCTGGTTGCATATTCCTATTTCTTTTGTACCACATCTTTTGATTTGTGGCATATGACAGTCAAAGGGGACCTTAATTGTCTGCCCATTAAGGCAGATGGACTTTCCGGCCTGCCTACATGTGGAATTGTTCTGTAACTTAATAATAGTCTTGGTAGGAAAGCATTGATTTCCTCCTCCTGTTGCAAGCATGCTTTTATGCCCTTCTTTACCGTCTGGACCATCCTTTCCGCTGTCCCATTACTTTGAGGGTGGTAGGGAGGGGTCTTGTAAGGTCTGCATCCTATTTTTCTTAGCCATTCATGCAAATCAGCATCCACAAATTCTGGTGCGTTATCAGTCACCAATGTTCTCGGTGTCCCATTCCTCGAAAATATTACTCTTAATATTTGTTTTACGGTGGTACTTTTTTTATCAGGTACTCTCACCACTTCAGGCCAACCTGAATATGCGTCTACTAATATTAATAATAGTCCTATCCCATTGACGTAGGCATGGTCCATGTGTACTCTGCTCCATGGTTCTACTTCTCGGGGCCATACATGTATTTTCTTTTGCTTAAAATTCCTGAGTTCTGTGCATTTTTTGCATCTTTTTACGTAGTCTTTTACGTCTCTTGAGTACCCCGGCCACCAGGCTTCCAATTTTAATCTTCTTTGCGTAGCTGCCACTCCACAATGTACGTCATCGTGTACACTTTTTATAACCTGTCTCATCTGTGTTTCTGGGGGAACTACCAAGTCTCCATTACATATTATCCCGTTTTCTTTAGTCATTTTATGTCTGATTTCTTTGAATGGTCTTTCAGCCATTGAACAATTTCCCCAGCGATTCTGTTTTATCCTCGACATTATTCTATTTAACACTGGGTCATTTGTAGTTTCAGTAGCCATTTTATCTACAGATATTACATCAGTTTCTACAAGGTGCAAGATTGTGTCTTCAAATTCCTCGTCGTTTTTGTCCTTCTCTCTATAAAACCTCAATCTAGATAAGGCATCAACGTGCGGTATCGTATTCCCTTTAACATATTTAATGTCAAAGTCGAACGCCATCAGTCTAATCGCCCAACGTAATATTCTGGACGTTGTAACTTTCAGTAGCTCTTTTCTTATGTTGAAAATAAATTCCAGTGGTCTGTGAGCACTTTTCAACAAGAATATCTTTCCCGTCAAGAACTGTCTTGCTCTATCCGTTGTCCACACTATAGCTAGTGCCTCCCTTTCTATATTCGAATAATTGTGTTCAGTCGTTGTTAATCTCCTCGATAAGTACATTATGGGATGCCCATCTTGTGACAAAATACCAGATATGGACTGCTCACTATCATCAGTAGTTAGTTATGTCCTTCTTAGGGTAAAAAATTTGTACTATTGGCTTTTTTGCCGGAATCTGTTTTAAGTTTTCAAAGGCTTTCTGTTGGTGTTCTAACCAAATGAATTCCACATTTTTTTTCTTAACTTAGCAGATGGTTCTGTCAACTCATATTTTGGTACATATTTTCTATAGAAATTTACCAAACCTAAGAAGGACTCCACCTCTTTTTATTTTTCGGTGTAGCAACTTTTAGAATTTTCTCTATTAGTACTTTATCTGGAGAGATCCCTTCCTTTGATGTTGAGTAACCCAAAAATGATATTTCATTACTGTTGGTTACACACTTTTTTGTATTTATTGTCATACCAGCGTCTCTTAGCCGGTTCAGTATATTTTCAGTTTTTTTCTTGAAATCATCTTCATTTAAATCTCCAACACATATATCGTCTTGATAACAGATGGTATTTTCAACATTTCCTATTACTTTTTCAATAGCTTTTTGAAAAATTGCACTTGCTGTTTTTATGCCATACGGCATTCTTTTCCACCTTAACAGGCCTATAGGTGTGTTTATGGTCGTCACTTCTTTAAAATTTTCATTTATCGGTATTTAGTGGTAAGCTGATTTTAGGTCTATCTTCGAAAATACTTTCATTCCAGCAAGTTTATATAAAGCTACTTCCACATTCGGAATAGGGTACGAGTCGATATTTATTTGTATTAAAATATACAAAATGTGGCACAAGGCCTAAAAGGGGGATGAGGAAGGACGGTCATCTGTCTTAAATCTAAACTTAGCTAGTCTCAGACATGGACCCAAACACACCAACAATGTCCCAATCACAAAAACAACACATTCACTCCTACCTTTCTTACTACGTCCACCATAATACCTCAAATTCTCTATGAAGTCCTAACTAGTCCCCTTATGTACAAATATTGTTCGTGGGGGGAGGGTCATAAAATAACAACTTTTAAAAGATCCCCAAATGAGTATTTACAATATAAGTTTAATATTTACAATAAAACTAAACAAAACTGTATTAGTAATAAAACCGCCCACAAACTATAAATGTGGCAGAAACATCAGTTAACCGGACGAAATCAATGCGGGACTATGAAAAAATGAAAAAATCATTCATACCTCCAAGCATTCACACAGGCACACACACATTCATACACAACAACAAATACGAAAAATCACACACACGAAACGAAAGGCGCCCCGAATCCACCAGAGAACTGACGTCACTGACCACCTAACGAGGGAGGGGATGGGGAATTAAACAAAAGAAAAATAGGGACAGAAATAAAAGGGACCAATGCGCATGCATACCCTAGCTAAGTTAACCAGAAAACGGAAAAACTAAAGAATCAAAAAATATAAAGCCTAGTCTAACCTAATATCTGGGTGGGTTGCCTAAGTTCATCCCTGTTAGGACAAAATCCTGTACCTAACCGACATCCAAGTGCCACTCTAGGTCAGCCCCTTTCACTCTACACATTTGCGCAAGATTCACCCACCTTTTGCCAAATTCCGATGAGGTGAGCCGCCGCCTTTCCGTTCTAATCTTGACTTTAAGCTGATGCTTAAAGAACAAGATCAGTTGGGAAGAGGTGAACTTCTCGCCCTCATGGAATTCCTTCAGACGCGTCGTCCAAATCACGACTCTCATAATCCCTAGTAAGTGTTCAGCCTTCGTCAATTGCGACACCACATTGCTACAAACAGAACTGGCTTCCAGGACAAAGAACTTTCCCTGCAGCATGCGAACCATGAGGCCTTCAACAAACCTGCACAACGGCACTACTGTCTTGCACTGAAAAAAGGCGTGACCAATGGTCTCGACTTCCCCAGTACAGCGACGACAGTTTGGGTATTTCTCCAAGCCTGCTAAACAAAGTCTCTTGCCAACCCAGAGGGCCCTACGAATCATCAGCCAGGTGAGTGATGCCTCATCATTATTGAGACATTTCAACCCAGGCGCCCAAGGCAATATCGAGCGAGCCTCCTGCTTCGTAAGACCGAGCTCGTCGATCAGATCATTTTGAACGGACCCCCTAACTAACAATTGATACAATGCCTTACGAGACAACGTCTGGGCGTCGGAGAGGCCATCCGTCGTTCGCAAGAGGAGCTTCAAAGTACGACGACATTCGCGCTAGAAGGAGCACTCGGCACGAGGTCTACGGCCGGCCTCCTCCTCGCACGAGTGCACACTTCTCAGGGATGGGAAATGTTTTCAGACATATTCTTTCCAAAAGGTGCCCACCTCATCCAATCCGCGACACATTCGGTCTAGAAAGGTAATGCGAAGCATATATTGACGAATCTCAATGGTAGGCATACCCAGACCGCCCTCAGAGGGATGAAGGCAACAGATCTCGCGAGATACCAAAGGGGCCTTGTCTCTCCACAAGAAAGAGAACAAGGTCCGGACTAATTACATTAGTCTGGCATACGGGAGTGGAAGCACAGAGAGTCGGTAAAGGAGAATCGGATATATGTGTGAAACACATACTTCCGCCCTTCCCTTCAGGGAAAGTCTTCTCCGAGACCACAGATTAACCGCGATCTCTGCCTTCCCTTGTACCTCCGACCAATTCATTTCCAACTGGAGATCAGGACCGAACCAGACGCCGAGTATCTTGATCGGCCCATCCGTCCAGAGGAAAGGTCCGGGAAGAGAAACTCCCTTCCAGGCACCCAACCGCAAGCCCACAGACTTATTGCGGTTGATCTTGGCCCCTGTCACCATCTCATACCCACTGATCTCTTTGCTGACTTCGTCAATCTCGGCTCTGCTCGACACAAGAACCGAAACGTCCTCAGCATAGGCAGAATACCTGACTGAGGTGGAAGCCCCAGGCAGGGAAATTCCGCGCAGGACCGGATTCGCCTTTAACTTGCGAAGGAATGGTTCCAACGCAAGAACGTAAAGCAGAGGCGAGAGCGGACAACCTTGACGAATGGAGCGAGAGAATACGAAAGGCTTCAATCTTACCCAATTCACTTCCACCAGCGCACCGGGGGTCCGATACAAAAGTCGGATCCAGGAGCGAGAGTCGGCTCCGAAACCGGCCGCCGAAAGGACAGCCTCCAGAAATCGATGGTCAACCCTATCGAAGGCCTTGGACTGATCTAAATTAATCAGCGCGGCTTCACTGTCGACTTGTTTTAAGATCAAGTGTACCATATGAAGGTTATCCTGAATAGTCCTACCCTTCGCAGCACAAGTCTGTTCAGGGCCAATCAGACAAGACAAGCTGCAAACGGTTGGCTAAGATCCTCGCCAAAATCTTTAAGTCCGTATTTAACATCGTTAAATGGCGAAAGTTCCCTAACCCATCCCCACCGTTCTTGTCCTTACGCAGCAACTTGATCACACCCCTGGTGAAGCGTTGGGGTAAAGACCCCTGTTTCATCCAGTGGTTGAAAATCAGCTCCAGCAAACGAACAAAAACGTGCGACAACCTCATGTAAACTTCGTAGGGAAGACCATCTAATCCCGGAGATTTATCCAGGCCAACCTGCTTCAGCGCTTCACAAATTTACGACTCTGTAATGGGGCCCTCGCACCTAACCACTTCAGCTGCCGAGAGGCAGGGAAAGTCAGCTAAATAGGCGTCAAACTGAGCAGAGCTCAGACCGGGCTCCCTGGTGAAAAGATCCTGAAAATAATCCCGAAAGACCTCACATATACCCGCGTTTGTAGTCACGGTCCGCTTATCCGGCAACGTGACGCATACTATATGTCGCCTAGACGCGTTTCGATTTTCCTCTGCACGCAGTTCAGCTGCCATATTCGTTGCCTCAGAAGACATTCTTTTTAACCTAGTCCTAACTACCAGAGCTTGATCCTTCTTGATAAGCAAGGAGGACAACTCTGCTTTAGCTAAGGCTATATCCCCACTAACACGGGATTTCACTGCCCGATCGACTTTATTTTCTAAAGCAGTTTGCGCCGCTAATCTATCTAGATTGAGTCGACGACTAAAATCGGCGGCAAACGTTCCAATTTTAGATTTTAAATTGCCCCACCAGGCATTTCCCACAACTGCTCCCGTCAATTCCCTTTGTATCGTTAGTAACAGCTGGTCGCGGAAACCCTGATCACCAAAAAGTGAACAGTTCAATTTCCAGTAACCAGCCAATCTAACCGTAGGTTTATCTAAGTTTACACGGACCCGGACAAGCCTATAATCCGTATAAACTATATAATGGAAACTTGGACACCCTAAGAGCCCTACATCGACTCTCCTAACTAAGACTCGGTCCAGGTAGCTCGCAAGCGTCCCAGGATCCGAGTTGCCACTAGTTGTCCAAGTCCATGCTACCTCCCGGGGGTGTTCATTCCGGAACTTATCGACAAGATCAAACTCATCGATAAAGTCCCTATACGATCTATATCGGGGTCAAGGACGGCATTCCAATCCCCCGCTAAAACTACCCGACGAGAAGTCGTCAAGAACGGCGCGATCTGCCGAAACAAAGCAGGCCGCTCGGAATGGGTATTTGCTCGCTTTATGAGACGTAGAACCTTAACCTTTATGGTAACATCCAGCACGCAAAGTCTGCCCGCCGGATCCGCGAAGCACAAGGGTACAAGCAGCCTTCAAAGACTTGCTCACTAGCCAAGAGACATCCCTCGAACGACCATCAAAACAGGCTGAATAAAGGGCGAACCCCTTAGACAGTATGTCCTCACGATCATGAGAAGGAAACCGGGTCTCTTGTATACAACATACATTCACCCCGAGGCGCTGAAGGTCACGAGAGAGCCTCGCCCTGCGAGACTCGGACCTCAGGCCCCGGACATTTAAACTAGCTAACCAGAGTGATATTGTCAAATCGAATTAGGGTTGTCCTTCAGGATAGAACATGGCTGGGGTGAGGACACCGACAGCTCGTCCCATGGAACCGGACGCCATCTCATTTTCGACGGTATCATCCTGAGACAAGCCGCCGATGTCTGAAGAGTAAGTTAATTTCAGAGCCCTATAAAGGGATGGGTGAACGAAAACTGGGACCCTCCCTTTAAGTTTTTGCTCTGCTTCATTCATATCCGGGTCGAGTAAATAAGCAGCTGGGGGCACCATTTTGAGCGACGACTGGGCCTCCTCTATCATGCCCCAAATCTCCCGCGTACCCGAGCCAGTTCTAATCACCGTCAGAATTCTTTGAGCAGAATGGAAATTATCCGGATTTTCGATGTAAACGCCATTTATGTGCTTAAAGTTCCACAGAACTTTCAGATCCTTCGGGTTTCGCGTCTGCCCGAACACCCTTTCTGCCTGGTCCCGGGATACGCGGCAGACCTCTTCCCCTGGGAGATAAGGTGGTTTGGATTTTTTTTTCTTCTTGTCAGTCACAGTTTGTAACTCTGGACTTCTGCCCCTTTTTTATGAGGTGATTGAATCGGTGTTGCCATAGGTGTGATGTTAGGTGTAGTTGATGGAGTCCAACCAGTAGGTGTCCCCACTGGAGAAGGTTTAGGTGAATGCTGTGTTTTGACAGAGATTTGGGCGGGGGTGGCTTGGTGAATTTAGTTTTAGATGAAGGAGGGGAAGACGGGGCAGAGGATAGGGGGCCTTTGGTTTTTACCCCGCTTAGCCTCCAATTTATCCTTTAGTTTTTTTAAATCTAAAATTTTTTCCCAGCTGGGCTCGTTTATTTTCTGGGCTGCTGTTGCTGTTTTGGCATAAGACTCCGAGGCGTCGCCCTCAGAGCTGGTAGAGGAAATAGGGGCCGTAGGTGACTTTGTCCCTGGTGTCATGATGGGACTGAGGAACCGCTGTTTGGGTCTTCCCCTTGACCCTAACTACGAGGCGCCATTCCCCCTCATCCTTAACCACACTTGTGGCAGGCGTCGGTTTCGTGGGTAATGTGGGTCTGGGCCCAACCGAAGGATTTTCCTCACCGGTCCGCCTCGCAGCTAGGCCCACTGCAGCGGGATTTTGGTCGCCAGCGACCGGAACTCCAGGGGCCTTCTTTCCTGGGCAGGAGGAGGAAAGGTGACCAGTCTCTCCACACCTCCAGCAAGTTGGTTTTCTACCGGTCACTATGACCGGCATTTTCCGGTCGCCATACTCCAAACAGTTGGGGACGGACTTGAAGGCCTTCTGGTTCAGCATAATGTCGAAAGTCCATCCCCCGTTCAAATTATCGGAGAGAGCCCCTAAAATTTGGCCGAACTGCATAAAAAATGCAGCCAGGATTTCTCCCGAAATTTGAGGAGGAACATCGAAGAAGGCCACCCTGGTCCGCCTGCGGCCTTCATATTCTGTTCTTATGATAAAATATTTTTTTATTAATTCTTTTTTTGCCATGGCCAGGCAATCTTCTGGTGTGGGTAGCAGAATGTCCCACATGAAGAACCCTATACCCTTAATTACTCTTTGGGGTTTTATCCCGAGGGACAAAAGTGATTTAATCACTGTGTCTCTTGTGGAGCGACAAATCTTTTTAGTTTTCTTATCGACCACAAAAACGGTCACCATTCTTTTTGCGAACACATCGAGTTCCTGGACAATATCGACGAACCCATCTTTATTAACAAGATGGGCGTACCCCTTCGCCTTATCCAAGAAATCCGCCATGTTCAGAATACAACTTGGGGGAGACTTCCAGCATGAGGGCAATTCCTCGGCAGTCTTCTCTTGTGCCTCCTTTGGCACCTCGTCACTCCTTCTAGTTTCTCCTTTCTTGGAGCTACTAGGCCGTTCTACATTTGGGCTATCATCAGCCCGCTTTTTCGCTGATTTATCAGGCGGGTCGGCTTTAGCAGCCGTCCCGAAGAGGTCTTTTTTTACCTCACTACATGTGTCGATTTGCATTTCGACAATACAGTCGTTGATTTTCACTTTTATTTTTGTATCTCCGTTCTTAGATCCAGTATTTTGTATATTATCCTTTTTTACATTAAAAATATGTCTATTTTCATTCTCTACTCTTTCCACATTTTTCGTTTTACATACTTCTTTGAAGTTTTTTTTTTTTTTTTAAACACTTTGAACATGTTTTTCCAAAGGCTGGGCATTTTTCTTTTTTCATTTCATTAATTTTTACACAGTACGCACAATTTTTTCTTTTTGTTTGTACCGTATATGTTTCATCCATTATTTCTTCGTAGGATTTATTTTTTATTTTGGTTGTAGTTATGTATTAATTCCTGCTGTTGTATAAATTCTATACACATATTCAAAGGCATGTTTGTAAGTTGTAACTGTTCCATTAACTTATATCTATGTGCTGAATTATGCATACCTTCAATTAATCTTAGTTGGATTAATTCTTCTTCCGTTGTCTGCTCTCCTGTCCCTAGTTTTTCGAATTCACAGTATTTACTCGCACTTCTTAACCGGTGTAAATATTTTACTATCGGTTCATCCACTTCCTGCTTCATTGCCATAAACTTGGTCCTTTCTGCAATCACCAGTCTTTTCTTTGGCCTCATGTTTCCCTTAATAACCTGACTTATTTCTTCGAAAGTCATTTCTTCTAGTTCTCGAGGGTAAACCATTGTAGCAACATTCATAATTCCTTCCCAACCAGCGGTAGCCATAAACAAGTCGGTGATTTCATTTTCCCCTCCTCTGTTTTTGTTGTCTTTCAACTTTTTAAATCTTGCATTAGCAGCAAAGCAACGAATCCACGTATCTACGTATTCTGGGTCTTCAAGGACCAGAGAGTATCCTATCGGCGACGCCATTGTTGTGTCGTGTATCTTGCTAAGTAAGCGTTCGGTATTTATCAATCCACCCACGAGGGCCGAATGTGGCACAAGGCCGGTTTAATGTGGGTCTCCTCGGCCAAAAATATAGCTTTTGAACCCGCCTAGACGGGTTCAGGCCCTGTCTACCTCCCCGAACGAAACATTGCCCTTCGGCAAAGCTTCGTCAGAGTTCCTCTCTGCAGTAGAGAGTTCGACAGCAAAACCCGACTCGGAAGCTCACAAAGGTAGCGTACTACACATTGATCCTAGCGACCGTGCCGCTAAGTAAGTGTTGATATTTATCAACACCCCCACGTGGAGTTAAATGTGGCACAAGGCCGGTTTAATGTGGGTATCTCCAAGCCCGTAGGCTCGGCCAAAAATATGACCTTTGAACCCGCCTAGACGGGTTCAGGTCCTGTCTACCTCCCCGAAGGAAACCTTGCCCTTCGGCAAAACTTCCTCCGAGTTCCTCTCTGCAGTAGAGAGTTCGACAGCAAAACCCGACTCGGAAGCTCACAAAGGTAGCGTACTACACATTGATCCTAGCGACCGTGCCGCTAAGTAAGTGTTGATATTTATCAACACCCCCACGTGGAGTTAAATGTGGCACAAGGCCGGTTTAATGTGGGTATCTCCAAGCCCGTAGGCTCGGCCAAAAATATGACCTTTGAACCCGCCTAGACGGGTTCAGGTCCTGTCTACCTCCCCGAAGGAAACCTTGCCCTTCGGCAAAACTTCCTCCGAGTTCCTCTCTGCAGTAGAGAGTTCGACAGCAAAACCCGACTCGGAAGCTCACAAAGGTAGCGTACTACACATTGATCCTAGCGACCGTGCCGCTAAGTAAGTGTTCACCATCTGTTCTAGTTGGTGTCCCTTTATCCTATGAGCTACCTGCTTATATGCAAATTATACTAATTTGCATATCACTACAATTATAAAAAAAACTTTTCAAGTTGACATACTAATAATTACGTTTGGAAAATTTGAAGGGGCATTCTCTCACTACCGCCAATTATATGAAGAACAAGAAAATTCTATGAGGTAAACAAGTCTTTTTTTTCATAAAATATTAGATTAATAATCATTAATTCATAGCATTTTTTATATTTCTTATATTTAAAAATTATTTGTGAATGAAACTAAAATTAGACGTGCAAATTACATCATCTTCCTATAAATTATTATATTCGATTAGTGTTTCTTTTAAATATACACATCAGCCGCACTAATCAACGGTTCCTGTACATGTTTTCACATTCTGTTAAAGACCATGTAATGTTCATCTGGTATCAAAAACTTTTTTAACTTAGTCTGCTGTTCTAAAGTATGTTCTTCGAATAAAATTTGAATTATCTGTCCAGTGTCCATTGGAATAATAAACACCGAATGGTTAATACAATTGTTTTTGTTAAGAGATTGACTTGCATAATAAATACTTAGATATTTGAAAAATACACTGAATAGACGTTTTATTTTTTAACTCGGTAGCATGTCTTTAATTCAAAACTGCTTTTGGATACTCTTCTACGATACTTTGTATTTTGAAAATCGAGTAAACAACGAGCTATGCATTCGAAATACCAAATGACTTCTCCTCCCACCTCATCGACTTGGTGCAATGTTTTAATTTCTGTTATGTTCGTTAAAAAGCGCCTTTGTTTCTACCAACAGCAAAACAGTTTTTCGGAAAAGCAAAAAAAAAAAAAAAAAAAAAAGTAACAAACCCATATTATATAATATATATATACGCGCATGCGTGTTCGTTCCCCTCGCCTCTTGGGTTCAAAGCGCAGCACATGACTCCTGTTTTACCGCCAGTTATAAGACATAACTGCTCTCTTGTAGCAAATGCACAACTTGAGTTAACTGCCTCCAGATTGTTAAAAGTATCTCGGGCAAAATAGATATTTACAATTTACGTTACCTGCGACTTTAATTTATGTGCACCTGAACTTTTAGTTTGATTTGAAAACTTGAGATTTTTAGTTAAAGTTTTGTACAAAAAAAAACAACACTACTTAAGAGACAAGAGTCAACTGAGTTTAATGCTTGTAAAATCTGAATCCTTAAATTTAAAATTTTCGATTTAACAAATGTATATAATTTCAAAGAAAATGGCTTATTCCCAGTAATAAGTGCTTTTTTTTTTTCTTTTTTTTTTTTTTCAAGCATATCTTAGATGTGACACCGAAAGTTGTGGGCACCTAGTGAGGATCGAACTCATTACTCAGTAATTGTTCTAGCGGGACAAGATTGCTAACCATTGCCCCACATCGAGGTACCCCAGTAATAATAAATCATAAGTTGAATCAAGTAATACTAAAATTCGACACCAAGAAAATATTGTTTATATATGGATGTTCGAAACATAATTAACTTTTAGCTAAAAACGATATAAAATCATATGTAAACGTTTTTAAATATTGTTGCTCAAATTTATAGTCTCCTCAATTTGCAACGATGTTATTTTTCGATTTTTAAAAGAAATCTGCGTTTACCAACAAAAAATGTCTTAAAGACTATTTACAAATACTTCTTTATTTCCAAATGTTCTGCCACTCATGGAATATTGTAGTGATCGGAAAAAACGAAAACCTTTTGGTATTCGGTCTGATGAGCATGAATGATGCAAACAAACGTCCTAACTCACTTTTTTTTTCTTTTTTTTTTTTTTTTTTTTTAGTCGGGGGTCTTTTGTTGAATGGCATCTTGCACCGACATGCTGGAGAATAATACAGTTTCTCTTTACCCTTTTTTTGGCATAATGCTTCCTAACTAAACTATAATGTGCGCTATAAACGAGGTATTGTTGTATAGAAGAGAAATTAATTCCAGATATATTTTCCTGCCATTCAACTTCTTTGATTGTTTGAATCTTATTTCAAAGCAATGGAATAACAAATTACTTCCCAAAACAATCTAAAACCGCTAACAAAAAATGTGTTAAGCTGAAATTCATATATTATTAATTACATGTTGAAATTTTTACTAACTGCGGTTTGTTAATACCCAATTTTAAAAAACAGTGACATTCAAATTAAAATCTAACATGGTGTATGCAAACCTGTATTCTTTTAAAATAAAAATGATTAGTAGTAATGATCGCGCTCAATGCGGAACCACTTATTGGGGATATTGTTTTAATTTTGAAATATATATTGTAGATATTTGTAACTAAACACACATCTGTTGGAATGTTTTTTCTGGCATAGTATAAAATGTAAGGAACACTCCAACACCAGAGAGTATTTGAGAGATAATCTCCACATCAGTAAAAATACTTGTATTATCAAACAATCAATATTTAAAGTATTTTTAAAATAAGAATTGTAAAGTGGAGTGTCTAGTTAATTCATTGAAATCTAGATTTAAAATATCGCTACCCATGTTAAGAGTCTCGTAGCCTGGTGGGAAGAGAGAAGCGATTGCTTCACAATCACACCCAATGGCATATTTGAGAATTTGCGAATTCCCCTGAATACTTTTTTTTTTTTTTGGTGGGGGGTGGTGTCAAAGGAGGAGATGGGGATTTTTCCAGTCGGAGTAGATGCTGTGGTTGTAGTATCTGTTCCATACCAAAGGCCTCCCCGCGCCCCACACCGTTGCGTAAAATCTGTTCCATAGCAGTGGTATGACAGACTATGTCTAGCTTAGACCAACGGCCCGAGGGGAAACACTCGGGTCCCCACGATAAAAACCGACCTTGTCACAACCTGACTCAGTTTTAAGGTAAATCTCGGACATATTTCCGAACAGGAACACAAAAGACTAGGCTGAGATTTGAATCCAGCTCGTATATTCAATTTTTCGTAGCGATAACCTGTTTGATTTTAAATTGGCATTGTTTTTTCTCTTTAAATCAGCACTAATGGCTTAGCTATTTAAGTTATTTAGAAATTTTTGTAACTTCATGAGTAGAATTTTAGTAAGATGGAATTTCACTGTTTCTCTTTGGAAGAGCATCTTAACCATGATCTTTTTTTTTTTTAACATTTTAGGTGATGTGTACCCAGAACTTCCTCTGATGTATTGGGCCTTACGATTTTCCGATAATTTGAATGGATTTTTTATAACGTTGATAGGGTCGAAGATGTCCTTTACTTTTTCTCACAACTGCAATTTTTCCTTATGTATTTTAGAATTTGCGATGACGCTATTAGGTTGGTGCAAAAATAATGACGTAATAATGTCGTTTTTTGACGTATTTTTAACGTCAAAAAACGACATTACGTCATTATTTTTGCACCAACATAATATCAGCTTTTCGATATATTCTCATATTAGCTTTCTTAAGCAACTAACAGAATAAAAAAGACGAACAAAAATTTAAGATTCTTTAATTTGATATGTAAATCTAATATAGGTTCATGTCTGTTGGTGAGTACGAATAGGAAATGTACTCAATTCCGGCATATCTTGAAGATTAATGATGTACTTCAATTGACTGTGACTTTAGCTAATAGTTGATGTACCCGTCAAGACTTCAATCATTTTTTTTTTTTTTTAGTAATGTACTCCTGACACAACACTCGAGATAGTTTACCAAATCATGTTGTTGCATGATCGTAAGAAGAAGAGGTAAGGAGTGTAGTTTGAGGTTCTCTAGGGCAGACATTGATTAACCCGAAACTTGAAGGCAAATGTTGTAGTGGTGATTTTCTTAGATGGCACAAAGTTGAAAATACAGGGTACCTGATGAGGATCGAAGTCGCATTTCAGTCGTAATTGATTTAGTAAGACAAGTTGAGGCACGGTGGAGAAATAGCGGCTCGGATTGAGGAAACGGAGAGCTGAGTTCGAATTCCAGTCGAATTCATTACATTCCCTTACGTGCTAATACCTTTGGAAAAGGTATGAATCTTCCCCCTGCGTCCACAGCTATGGGTAAATAGCAGGACAGACCTTGGATGGCAACTGGTCTACCGCAGACAGAAATGGCAACCTACTGCGGCGAAAAAACCTACCTCGTCAGTCATGTATTGAAAGATGGATGATCGCCTAAGGGTGTATCAAGCATGGCATATAACTGACTGAAGACAAGCTTGCTAACCATTGCACCATTTTGAAATGTTCCAAATGATTTTTTTGGAGTAAGTGATCTAGAAAAATTACAAAAAACTACATTGATTTTTCATTTATTTTCCCCAAAGACTAATACCTTAGTGATCGGGAAAATATCCTTTTGGATGCCTGTTGCACAAATTAGTGGTCCTTGTGGAAAAGCTATATGCGTGAAAGTTTTTTACTAATTGAATACGAACTGGAATATAGTTGATTTATCCTAGTGTACATAACATGATGTGTCTTAGCTGCGATGGTCATAACTAGTGCAACTAAGGAATTTAGCTCATCAGAACAATTGCTAAGGGATAAAAGCAACAGAATAGCGACAAGATTGTTACGTTTTTGTCTAGGGGGGGGTTGTAAGGTAGGCAATAGAATGGTTCCTTTGCATTGTTATGATGAAATGGCAAAACTTTGTCGGTAAAAAGTTATGCAAGACTTCTTTTATGCGCCGTGTCTTTGAAGGCGTGGTTGATGATGGCTCTCCATAACTTCCTGTGTTTTGTTGATCTACGTATCTCCTGCTCTTTTACCATCGCTCTTCATTATGATTGTTTCTCTGTTCATTTATTCATTTTGTTTTATTCACAAGGTGCTGTTCAATATTCTAGAATCATATAAATTACAATATGACAGATATTTATAAATAACATTCATATTCAACAAATCAATTTGTAAAAGATTACAAATTTTAGAATCACTGCATATTAAATCACAAAAACAGTCGTAAAACAAACTCCAATAGGCTTTCTAAAATGTCTTTACATCCTCAGAATCGATAGTGTCACGTACCAACACAGATTCAAAACTCAACAAAATAACTTTTAAGATCATGTGACAACATCCAAACCCCAATAGTGAAAACCATCACTATAGAACACTATCTTCGTCTATAGCAGAATGTTCACTTGCATGATTTAACTCATTTCAAAGTTCTGGGTAGCTTGATTTAAGGGTTCAAGATCGAATTGTCCCTTTTATTATGCTCTCATCCCAAGTTCTTCGCTAGGCTTCCCTGATTCTTTTCGAGCAACCACCATATCAATATATATATTTTTGATAATCACTTATTGCTTCGTTTGATGAGAACTTATAACTTAGGGGTTTTTACTTTCTATTAAAAGAAGATTAGAGCCAAAAATCCAGATGTTTTGTATCGTGCGATCTGTTAGGCGATTGTGGGTCATGAATCGTATGATATGATTCTGAAAACTTCCAAATTTCTTAAGTGTTATAGTCCGGTTTACACAATCAAAGCCGGAAAAAATGGTTACAAAGAAACTTCTGCACGGACATTGATTTTTCATCTAATCTCTTTCTTTCTTACCCTTTTACTCGACAATGCCTAAAGTCGGTCGATAGAGCGGAAGCTTAACAAGAACGTAAATGATACGAAAAGTGGACACCTACTTTACATCTTCTAAACCAAAATACGGAAACTAATCCATCAACAATGAAAACATTAATAATATAATAGATTTAGCTTGTAATTCGTCTTTACCCATTGAATACATACACACACACACATATATATATATATATATATATATATATATATAAAATATTGAGTTGGTGCATAATTATCAGGCATTTTAAACAATATATTATGAACACTATTTACATTATTTGGACTACTGTCTTCATCATTGTCGCCGTATTTATTACAACATTTTGGCCCTTGTACCCTCCTGCCTTCTTCAGGTGGTTGGAAACATTGTAATAAAGATGGCGACAAAGATGAGGACAATAGTCCGAATATTGTAAATAGTTTACATAAGGCATCATCTCAGAAGTATAGACAAATACATTATGAAATGAAACAATTCAACAATATTTTAAATGAGTATGATTATGGACACGCATCTTTTATAAGATGAAGAGAAAATAGTTTTATTAACAAGTAAACAAAACAGTTATTTTTTATTAAAAACTCGCCTAAAAAAACGCTTGATAATTATGCACCAACCTATATATAAATGGTGTTGCTTAAAATGTGCGATATTTGCATTGCTCATTATATTAGGTTGGTGCAAAAATAATGTCGTTTTCTCGCATAGTAACATATGCGAGAAAACGACATTATTTTTGCACCAACCTAATATAAAACATCTTTTACAGATGTGGACATAGAAATCAACACTGCATGCTGAATTTTAGTTTTATCTTTTAGTGGTACTTTATTAGTCTGAGGTGTGAAACAGTTAACATGCACGTTTATCGTCAAGGGAGGCGCGGTAGAGTAATGGATAGCGGCTCAGATTGAGGAATCGGAGAGCAGAGTTCGAATTCCAGTCTAATCCATTACATTCACTTGGGAAAGATATGAATCCTCTTCTACACCCTACAGCAGGACAGACCTGGTTCTATAGCCTTGTATGGCAACTGGTCAACCACAGTAAGAAACTGGTACGTCAGTCATGTATCGAAAGATACATGATCGCCTAAGCGTGTATCACGCATGGCACATAAGTTACTGACATTTTCAAGTGATGAGAATTTTTTTTTTTTTTTTTTTTTTTTAAATCCTTTCAGAACTTTTTTCAAACACTTGCTGTTGGAACTGTATTAAATATTTCCTTTTAATAAACCTGGAAAATAAATACTGAGGAAATGCTAACTTAAAAATCACAAAGGCACATTTTATTCTTCTGTCAAATGCGGTAAATGTAATTTTAATGCACGTTAGGTTACAAAAATGAAGAAAAAAATAATACCAGGAAAACACATACACAATATTTCCATTTATATTTTGATTTTCAAAATAATTATTTACTTAATGTTTAATAATTATTTCTTAGATTGAATTAAATTCTAATCTCAGTTTCATTTTACGAGTTCGTTTTTCTTTTCAATTTTCTCAATATGTAAAGAAACGATCATAAAAAAAAAATTGTCACATTTCGCTCAGATTTTCGTAACATACATTCAAAAGAGTTAGGTTACTTAAAATATGAGTGAAAATATTAGATTGCTTACAATATATGGGAAAATATTACGTTACTTACGATGCCAAAGAAAATACTAGGTTACTTAAAGCAATCATAAAAACAACAATATAATATTCAGATTTTCGAAACATGTGGGTGAAAATATCGGGTTATCAAAAATGTTCGTTGTTTTTTACCATTTGAATTGGGTCATTTGAATTGTTTACTTTTAAATACGTCCATTCGTCCGGTAATTGTTACAAGTGAACATTTTTATTTATTTATTTTTTTTTTTTTAATTCGTCGCGATGGCGTAGTTTTTTTTTTTTGTTTCTTTTTTTTTTAATTGATTCTATTATTAAATACAGTGTAACCCGGATATAAGATAGATTTTCTCTGGTCCCAAATTAGAGCCTGTGTTAATGTATATATAATAGACCAAACGCGGATATAAGGACGACTTCTCCGGTCCCGACAACTCTCTTATATCCGAGTTACACTGTATATGAGAAAATATGTAAAATTTTCCATATAATATATTTTTTTGTAATTTACATAAAGTAATTAGTTGACTCAAGATTTCTTCAACTCATAAAGCGAATAGTGACTGATCGAAAATGTGAAAAGTTATTTGCAAAATATTGTTCTGTGTATTTCTCTGTAAAACTTGCTCTATTGTCGAGTAAACTCTGAGATTGAAATCCATCAATTTAAGATACAAATTTAAGGTACCAACTTGTAAGTATATCAATCTACACCGTCAAATAGCCACATTCACAATATTTCTATGTAACTGTTTTCCTGTTCGATCTGCACATAAACAGTCTTGGTGAGGCTAGTTAACACAAATTTGTTATTAACAACACTTAGATGTAAATATTTTAATTTCAGAGAAACAAAATTAAGGACGTATTCTGATATCTATATAATAATAAACGTCTGATAGCTCGTCTGGTGCGTCCGTCTGATGCATAAAGATTAAAGTTACTCTGATTTAAGTGGATAACATTTAAAAATACGATTGTTTATACAGTAACTATTTTTATTTTAACTTTCTACGAACAGAGAATTTTTTAATTACAATATTTTAAAATTAAAGACGCACAAAAGAGTCCGATTTGCTGTTTCATTCAGTTGTTTGAGTAATTATTATTTCAGCTTTCTTTAAACAAACGTTTTAAATATTTAAAAAAAATATTTTAAGTGAATAAGATTTAGAAATACGACTTGTTTATAAAGTATTTCAATTTTTTTTATTTTTTTTATTTTTTTTTTAAGACAGCTATTAACGAAAAATAGCTTGAAATTTTCTTTGCGAAAATACTTAATAATACTGTGAAAATTTATACAGCAATCAAGTGAAAAAATTATCCAAACCTTCTCGGCACTTCCACTGTTGGGGAAGCCTCAGGCTCCGGGCAATAAACCCAGCCCTCTCCCGAAGGAGAGGTACTATCTGAGGGGAAAGCCCCCCCCCGGAGCCCGGGCTTAATATTTTTTTAAACATGCCCCGCATAGGCTTTCGCCGACAGCAGGTATTGTCGGTCTTACCTTTTCACGGTCACACTCTCTCTGTATCTGTCATCCATTTATACAAGCTAATACATAGTTTAGCAAAATTTTCTTGTTTTTTAATCATTTTCTTACCTTTTCGAAGCTCGATTTTCTCTATTCCAATCGAGCTTCGGGTTTTGGTATCATGTTGTGCGTCCTCTGTTTGCATCAATTTTCATTCATTTGCTGATTTTCGTCACTTGACATGAGAAACACGTACGCTCCTGTACACAAGAAATTGGGCAAGGGCATCTAATAACAAATGGGCTGAAAATTTTGTGTGGATTTTAATTAGGAAAACAATTAGCTACCTTTAGTGGAGTTGTATGTGTGGCAATGAAATACGAAGGCGAATTGGGATAGGCAAGGAGACATTCAAAAAGCTAAGAAGAGTAATAAGAAATAGAAAAAATTTGGCTGGAAAAAAGGAAAAGTGTACTAAACTGCTATGTGTTATTTATATTCCTGTACGGCTGGACAACCTCCTCAAAGATGGAAAGGAAACTTGAAGCAAAAGAAATGTGGCACTACAGAAGGATGCAAATGATACCATAGACAGAACATGTGGGCAACAACGAAGGTTTGGAAAAATGTAAACAAAAATGCAACTAATATTTAACACCAAGAAGAGACTGCTGAGGTTTCTGGGGATACATAATGAGGAAAGGGGGTTTGGAAAATCTGATACTCACGGGATAGCTTAAGGCAAAGAGGAATAAAAAAAACACCTAACTTAATTAGGGAGCTTCGGTAAATGGATGGCGGAACAGGGCTTCGGAGAAATAACAGAACGATTAGTTTATTAAGAGCTACAAGAAACAAGACGTTGATCTCCATGTCCTGAGGAGACATGGCCCATAATGAAGAAAGTATAACTGTATAAAATTATGCTCATTAAACGAGTTGGAAGCGGAAGATTGATTCTTTAACTTGGTACAACATTTCAAAGTATCAAGTCATCCCATAAGTTCTGTCCAAATTTTGAATAAAAAAAACAAGTGACCAAATGTTACATTTAATTAAAGATTCAATCAACAATTCCCTGATTATCTATGACTGATTATCTTTTCCCTGATTATCTATGACTTCCTTCCATCTATTAACAAGCTTACTAATTCCATTATTGTAAAATTCTTTTGGCTTTGATTCGAAGAACTCACAAATGGCAGTTTTAACCTCTTCCTGTGTTACAAAAGCTGTTTCTTCCAAATGATTCTGTAAGCTACGAAACAAATGGTAGTCTGAAGGAGCAAGATCGGGAGAATAAGGTGGATGAGGAATTTTCTCCCAACAAAGTTCTTCGATCTTTTGTGATGGGATTCTTGCTGTGTGGGGTCGCGCAAATGTCCTGATGAAACATCACCTCTTTTCGATTCACTAGAGCAGGTCTTTTTTTTCCTCAAAGCTTGGTTCAAATGCTCTGTTGACAGTATATTTGAGCATTAATTGTTGCATTAGGTGGTAAGAATTCAAAGTGGATTATTCCTTGGCCATCCCACCAGATTGAAAGAAGAACCTTTTGCCTATGAAGTTCCCTTCTCGGCTGTGGCTGGGGTCCATCCCCAAGCCACTGTCTACGACGCTTAACATTCGATAAAAGATCCATTTTTCGTCGCCAGTCGCAAGTATATCAAAAAAAGGTGAAACAAGTTGGCGAGAATAGAGAGAAGAGCGGATGTCAACTCGGGATTTGAGGTTGCTTTCAGACAATTCATGAGGCACCCATTTTCCAAGTTTAGGAACTTATCCAAGTTGTTGAAGATGACGATGAACAGTTGAATTTTGCAAACCATCTTCTGCAAGTTCTTTCATTCACACATTCCTCACCATAAACTGAGTGAATGTTTCTAGCCGCTTCAGCTGCTGAGTTTCCTTTCTTGAACTCATAAAGCATTATATTCCTCAAATGATTCTTGGGTACTTCCATGTTAATAGGGTTTTAATCAAACAAAATTTATTTTTATTGTTTTCTGAAATCAAATTTGATCAGTTTAAATTCATCTAAACATAAAAATAATGTTCAGTTCCATTAGATATTATAAAATATTCTTTAAATTTCGTTCATTTTAACAAAAAGTTAAAATTCGGACAGAACTTATGGAAGGACCTGATACTTGAGACGAATTTTTTATCTTTTTTTTTTAAGTTTCAACGATTTTCCTAATTAAGCTGTCCGGAGGTAGAGGTTCATGCCCCGTATATGAGGAAACATTTTCACACCTATTTTCAGACCACCCCAGTTCAGCACAACGATTAGAGAACACTATTTGACAAACATCCCGCCTCTTTCTGGAAGCACATTCTTCCACGGCGGTAGCGGACGCCTCTCTGTAGACTTTGAAAAACGGGGAAATTTTCAGTCGTTTTTTCGTCGTCATTGCTTTTTCAACATTGGGTAGCTTTCGATGACGCCAATTTCTCTGCATCCAACTGCGGCGACCATCCAAGACACGGTATGAAAAATCCTACTCTTTATATTAAGGATTACAGTATTAATTCATGTTTATATCGTCAAAGTCGTTTTGTTTCTTTTTTTTTTTTTTGACTGAAAACTTAATATCCTGACTGATATGTTGATAAATACATCAAATAACTGGACAATAATTTTAAAAAGCATTACACTTAGTTTCTAACGTTTTACTCGAAGTAACACCAGTTATAATCCGAGGGATATTTTTCAACAGTATACTTTGAATAGTAATTTATCCACTTTATGCCCACTTACTACCAACATGCCCTTCCACTTCTCTCACTTGTTATCGGTCATTGTCATTACGACTATAGACCCCTAATCTCAGTGACTGTTGTCTTGTTATAGGCGAAATATATTAAAATAAATTACAGTATGTGCGCGCTATCAAAATTCATCGAACCCATTAATAACAATCTGTGTTTGTTTACGAAATTCTCACTGTGGTGTCATTGTGTATATCAGAAATTACTGTCAATATAAACAGTGACATTTTGGTGTTTTTGAGGGATCATGATGTAAATTAAAATTTTATTTTATTTTTTTAATTTCGTGACAAATGATCTTCACAAATGTGTGTACATGCAAAGTCTGGTGTAATATTCTCTCCTAAATAGAGAATATATCCTTGGTTCAAAGGTAATGCGGGCGAATTCTATTTATTAATATATTACATACGTTTTAGATTTCCAGGAAGAGATTGAACGCACGGGGGAAAAGTGTTCTGACGCGGAGAAAGGTGATCACGAATGCAAACCTGATTAACTTAATGACTACCTTTCTATTGCACCCACAACTACCATATTCTGTAAACCTGATACACCTGTTGAAAGGATTTCTTTTAAATCATTAATCAAAATATAAATTGAAAAATGCTTTGATTCTCTTTTTACTTCTCTGGATTTAAGCGAAATCAACATAGGCAGATTTATATTCATTTACGTATTCGTTAACACAACATATACGCCTATTATGCGCATCAGGTAAACGTGCAGGTGGTGTCATATTTACCGACTCCGATTGACAAATTAACGAGGCGAGTTCGAATTCCAATGTAGTTCAGTACATTCAATTTCGCACAAACGTATGACTCAATCTTTTCTCCACGTAAGCTTTGGGGTGCATAAGCAGAATAGCAAAACGGGTTTTTTTGTCTTCGAGAAAGTCATCTCTGAATTCAAAACTGGTGGCATATGGCTAGTAACATCATCCCCTAAAAACTTACTACAGTCGGAAACTATAGCAGCAACGCCGTACACTTTAGTGCTGTGGAGACTTCGGATTTTATATTACTGCAAAACGTCCTGGGTATGACGGTAAACTACATCCGCGTCCTGGGTATGGCGATAAACTGCATCCAACAGCAAGGTCTCAGATAATGTTTTCAGAAAAATAATGTTGCCAGCTCTAAGTTTTTGAAACAATAATGTTGCCAGCTATACGGTTTTTGTAAAAAAAGAATAATGTTGCCAGCTATACGTTTTTTTTTTTTTTTTAAAACAATAATGTTGCCAGATATACATTTTTTTATTCCATACAAAATAGGCATTTAAAATTCATATAAACTGGATTTGGCATTAAATAACCCACAGTGGTTGATATGCCATAAAACCCAAACAAACAAAATTACTGCAAAGGATTATGAAATTAGATTTTTCAATCTGTTCTTTGTCTTTCTTCCAAATTTTCCTCCGTTTTTTATATATGAATGATTCAATAAATAAAATCGTTTTCAATTTGACGATGTTTTAATTTTTTTTTTTTTTTTTTTTTTTTTTAGCTCAACCAAATCGTCATTCATTTATTCCATCGCATTCACCAGCGCGCGCGCGCGCGCGCGCGCACACACACATCTATACACACACACACATCTATACACACACACATATCTATACACACACACATATCTATACACACACACACACACACACACACATCTATACACACACACACATCTATATACATACACACACACACATCTATACACACACACATCTATACACACACACATCTATACACACACACATCTATACACACACACACATCTATACACACACACACATCTATACACACACACACATCTATACACACACACACATCTATACACACACACACATCTATACACACACACACATCTATACACACACACACACACATCTATACACACACACACACACATCTATACACACACACACATCTATACACACACACACATCTATACACACACACACACACTCTATATACACACACACACACTCTATACACACACACACACACTCTATACACACACACACACTCTATACACACACACACACACTCTATACACACACACACACACTCTATACACACACACACACTCTATACACACACACACACACTCTATACACACACACACACACATCTATACACACACACACACACATCTATACACACACACACACACATCTATACACACACACACACACACACACATCTATACACACACACACACACACACATCTATACACACACACACACACACACACACATCTATACACACACACACATCTATACACACACACATCTATATATATATATATATATATATATATATATATATATATATAATATGGTAGCTCCAACCTAAACATGATTATTATAACATTTTTCTTCGTCTCACGACAACAGGCACCGGGGCTTAAAATTCTACCAAATACAAATTTTGCAACGTTACATTGCCCCGATTTCGGAGATGGCTTCTATAGACATTCCTAACGCATACATATACACTTAAATGAATTGACGCTACCCTCCAACATACACCTAGATATACAAGCGTATCCTTACATACACACACACAATTAAACACTTTAACGTCCAAAATGTTACTCACGCATATTTATATTTTATTTATTGTGTTAATGTACGTGTCATATATCTGACCATTAAGTGTTTTAACCAAGATCGTAGGATACTAGTGCTATGTGTCTCTTTGCAGTTTTCATTTCTATCTCAATCTCTGACGAAGCTTTAAGAAAATTGAAACATGTTAGACTGAGATTGGTTTCCCACTTTATTTTATTTTTTTATCTTCAACTGACACACACACACACATATATATATATATATATATATATATACTAATTTGAAATAATGTTTGGGAGGCCAAAATTGCTGGTTTTTCAGTGGTTTGCTGATAGTCATTTAAGGCAAGCAGACTTTGTGGTAGAGTGCTCAATATCGAAAATAGAGATAGAGCGTTAATAGAATTAATATGAAAAAGTTTTTTTTTTTTTTTTTACTCGTGTTTACTCCGGAGTTTCGCGGCTTTGTTTATAACCACTCGGCGAAACAGTGGTTATATACATATAACCACGAATGTCCGACTTCAGGTTTTGCGTCACATATAAATTTATAGAATTCTTTAACATATATTTTATTTATTATATACGTTACATAACAAACGCTAATCATTGTTTCCTAATCAAATAAAAAAACTATTCTATAATAAAATCATTATAATGTAACATTTAAACATTAAAAATGTTATAACAAGTCAACATAAATATTGAAATTGTTCGGCTTTTATATTTTCATCATTATAAAAGATGTGTACAATATTAAATTTCTCTGTTAACTCTATCTAATAATTATTGTTGCTCTATTTTCTATATTAACGATTCATATCCAAGGATTTAATATATATTACATAAATGTATCGGGATACATTTGTCGCTGACATATTTTCCGCAATCGGTAATGACGTCCTATGTTCCGGTTTGTAATGACATGAAAAAAATGACTCTCCCAACTTCACCCTCTAACCTTGCTTTTCTATTTAGTGTAGATCTGATATTTAATTGGTTACTCAAGACATACCCACAAGTCTATTTTTAATACTGACTTTGTCCCATTTAACATTCAGAAACGGTGACACTTTGTTTTTAAAATTCCTTAAAAATCATTTAATCACCAGTTACTTACCATCCCTTGAAGAAGTACAATCATAGTATTTAAACATGAAAGCTTTTGTGTAGCTATTTCAAAATGTTTTTATTATAATCCCTTATAATAAAATATATATTTGTGTGTGTATAATGTGTGCGTATTGGATTCGGATCTAACACAGTCTTGCTAATCCAGAATCATAGAATTACTATGCAAAATATTATAATACAGAAATCTTAAGAGCTATTTGTTCGTACCGAAAACTTTTCATCCATCTCATTCGCGAGAGTGTAATTTAGAGTGAGATCATATTTAAATATAATTGTTAAAAAAAAAAAAAAAAAAAAAAAAGCAACATTACAGATAGTGAAATTGTTAATAGATACGTTTTTGTTGAATTTTATCAAATGGACTCGTTTAAGTTATAGAATTAAAATTAACTTAGAAGATTATAAAATTAGGCTTTTATTTTCACTTTCAAGTGTGTAAATACACCCTCCATATATATATATATATATATATATATATATATATAAACCTACCAAAGTTTCACCTAAGCGGATCCGCTTATGTGAAACCTTGGTAGGTTTGTCTGGCTCTCTAGGTTTAACTAGGTCTGCTCTACTCATTGTATTGAGCACTTTATTTAGTTATTTTGCCTACTCGTATCGTTTTTTTTTTCTTTGGGCTTTGGACTTGCATGCTAGACGATTATTATCGGCTAACGGACATGTTCTTGGTTCTTTCTTTTTTATACATTTTTTCCCTTGGTTATTGGTTTGATTATTTGTAAATCAAAACACCGACGGTTTTCCCAACAAGTATAATTTCATATACTTATAAGATTACTACTAATATATAACGTCCACAACAAAGCTCTATGAATTGCTTTTATATGTCGTGTCCTCTCATAACGTAAGCAATTGTGGTTATCAGCAAATTGCTATCCCCTTTAACTCTTAATGTTTTCTTTCTGTTATTTTTCCTAAACCTCATTCTGCATCCATTTTTACTCCAGTATATTATGCGTTGCTTTCCTCTCTCACTTGCATCCAATCTTTCCTGTAAGTATCAGATTTTCCAAGCCCTCTTTCCTCATTATGTGTCCTAGAAAGATCAACTGTCTCTGCCTGATGTTAAGTATAAATTTCCTTTTTGTTTCCATTTTCTCTACAACGTCGTCGTTGCTGACATGTTACATTATCCTGTTGAGATTACCATTGCACTAAGTCACATTTTCTTTTACTATTGTTTCCCCAATACAAGGTCAAAAGGAACACAAGATAGTTACCGTATGATGGTCTTGAAAGTAGGTAAAGGTTAACCCAAGACTTGAAGATATTAAGAATCTAGTGATCTGGGTAGCATCCTCTAGGGATTCTTTTCTAAAAGGTAACTGTTTTTGACAAGATGCTCTTTGAATAGAACTTCTTTCTTGCCAAACGCATTCGAAAAGAATGAGTAATATTCGACTCTGTGCCATGAAGGGTCTTAGCAGAAACGGTCTCAATCGGTTGAACTAAGGAAAATAGCTCTTCAAAACAAGTGACTTGAAAACAGCGATAGAATAACTGAGAGATTAGCGACCTTTCGTCTGTGGAGAAAGTGGTGGCCTGGTGAAAAATAATCCATCACCGACAAGGATATGTAGAATTTCTGGAACACTGCCAAGGCTGGAAAGTGAATATTGGGTCACTCCAGTCCATATAGAGCCGCGATACTCATTGTTTGGTTCGATGTGACTCTTGCAATGATATATATAATTGCAAAGATGCCAGAGTCCAGTTAGAAATACCACAAATCCAGATGAGGTGCTGTTAACAGTTCTGCTGTTAAAAGTTCTGCTCCATTATGAAACTGTTAATGTTGTTTGTACGTAAGTGGGAGATTTAAACAATTTTTTCACATTTCTAATTTTTTTTTTTTAAATTTCTGTCTTGAAAACCAGATTTGAGTTAAAGATCAAAAATTCCCCAAAAGATGGCATTTAGATACTTTGGTAGGGATTTTCAGAATTAAAAATTAATTCTGCCCCCGCCGAAAAACATTTTAAACATAAGTCTAGATCGGTAATTTCCGATAAGTACGAAGTTCTATCGAAAAGCTATATTCAGTATCCAATATATATATATATATATATATATATATATAGCCAAGTAATGATGAAATTAACGCATACAATAAACTGTATGCTTTAAATATCATTCCGAGAAAAAATTCATAATTTTTAAGTTTTATTTGTGAATTTACATTAAAAACGGAGTAAAAATGTTGCTTTGATCGTTTATATAAGTGTTATTTTAAGTTTGTGAGAGCAGATAAAAAGATAAGTAAATTTAGTGTAATATATCCACTATAGGTCATTTTTAAAGAGGTGTCAAGTTAAAATAATTTACCACTTATAACATTAAACTTAACCTGGCCTCGATGCCTTTTTATCAGAAAAAGGAACGATCCAGAAAGACTAATTGAAAAAAAATAAATGATCTGCGAGTTTTTATTAAATTTAAACGATCATAACTTGTTGATTACTTAGAGTTAGAACAAACACCAGTTCTGAAACCCTACTTTTTAGATTAGATATAATACGTGTCAATTAGGTATATTTTAAACAAAATCTCAAAAGACCACTTGCGAGGCAAATGTGAATTTTCGTTGATGTCAGACGGATAAATTCTATTTCTAAATTATGTGGATTAACCACAAGTCAGAACACAACTGACACAATGACGTTAGATATTACCATTATATTTATATAGTGCTGTTATCAAATTTATATAATAATATTCCAGGAATTTTGGCACGTCAGTGTTTAAGCTCGATACGTATGTTTGCGTATTTAATTGTGTGTGTGTGTGTGTGTGTGTGTGAGTGAAAGAAAGAGATATAGAGAGAGATTGTATTTAACTATGTATAATTACTTGTTTTTGTATATTTCCCAAAATTATATAAATCGGTGTATATATGTATTCAAAGTGAAAAAAGATAAATATTAGCAAATATGATTTTAAAATTAGTTTTCCCACCTTCATGCACACCTAATTTACTTTTCAATAATCTAGTTAATTTACGCTTTAAAATCTTGAAATCTCTAATGTCTCATAGCCTGATGCATTTAAATCCATATGTTATTCATAGCAATTTTAATCTATGATTCTAAAAGACATCATTATTTATCATGCTGTTTCTAGTCTTTTTCATTTTGATATTTCATATGCAATTCCGTTCTGGTTTAATCTCCGTGAGATATTTTTTAGAATATCCAACTGAACGAATCGTCGAGATAAAAAAAAAAAAAAAAAAAAAAAAAAAATTGAACTCTGTTGCTTCGACTGAACAAATTAGCAAGTTAACCAGCGAGCGTTTTAATATATTCAGTAAGTGTTAGATATAAAAGAATATGATATAGGTTTTCTAATTTTCATACAACTTTCCTATATATATATAGTGTAACCCGGATATAAGAGATTTTCTCTGGTCCCAAATTAGAGGCATACTTACCTAAACATAATAGACCAAACCCGGATATAAGAGACTTATTCTCTGGTCCTGACAACTCTCTTATATCCGGGTTACACTGTATATTATATATATTATATATATTATATTATTTATATATTATTTATATATTATTATATATATTATTTATATATTATTATATATATTATTTATATATTATTATATATATTATATTATTTATATATTATTATATATATTATATTATTTATATATTATTATATATATTATATTATTTATATATTATTATATATATTATTTATATATTATTATATATATTATATTATTATATATATTATATTATTTATATATTATTATATATATTATTTATATATTATTATATATATTATTTATATATTATTATATATATTATTTATATATTATTATATATATTATTTATATATTATTATATATATTATTTATATATTATTATATATATTATTTATATATTATTATATATATTATTTATATATTATTATATATATTATTTATATATTATTATATATATTATTTATATACTATTATATATATTATATTATTTATATATTATTATATATATTATATTATTTATATATTATTATATATATTATATTATTTATATATTATTATATATATTATATTATTTATATATTATTATATATATTATATTATTTATATATTATTATATATATTATATTATTTATATATTATTATATATATTATATTATATATTATTATATATATTATATTATATATTATTATATATATTATTTATATATTATTATATATATTATTTATATATTATTATATATATTATTTATATATTATTATATTATATTATTTATATATTATTATATATATTATTTATATATTATTATATATATTTATATATTATTATATATATTATTTATATATTATTATATATATTATTTATATATTATATATATATTATTTATATATTATTATATATATTATATTATATATTATTATATATATTATATTATATATTATTATATATATTATATTATATATTATTATATATATTATATTATATATTATTATATATATTATATATTATTATATATATTATATTATATATTATTATATATATTATATTATATATTATTATATATATTATATTATATATTATATATATATTATTATTTATATACATATATTATTTATATATATATTATATTATTTATTTTTAAAGAAGAAAAAAATTTATAACATAAATATGTTATTAAATCTCTACAAAAATAGCCATTTTGTTTCAACACCTTCGGTGTCTTATCAAGTGATAACGTTGAATGTAAAATAAATGGTTTTAAAAGTTTCAAATTAATTAATATTCTACGCAAGGGGAAAACGTTGTTACAAAGGCTAGATGGACCAATCAGAACACAAGTACAGGAAAATTCAAAAAGCTCGATAACGAAGTCATGTTATAATATCTATTCAGATGTTTAGTATTAAAAAATAATTTATTCCAACGAATAATTACTAAATTATATGATAAAATTTAATATTAAAATTTAAAACTGCTAATTACAAAATCAAAATTTAACATTTATTCGCTATCAAGTTTACAACTATAAAATTACTGAGGAGAAAAGAAGAAATATGTTATTCAATTTATTTTTTCAATGAAGTTACTTTAGCTATATTTAATATCCGGTCTTTTTACAATGTATACATTTTAATCCTCGTGATGTGTAAATGGGGTCCCAAACTCACCCGTAAAACAAACGCAGTCAGATTCTAATACATAAGCACCAAGACATATACACACACAAAAAAGGGGACAAGACAGAACATCTCCACCGTCTGTCATAAAAAGGGGGGGGAATGGTAGAAGGGAAACCAACACACACGTACATACATACATAATTAAAAGTGGATGCACTTTCCATACACATTGATACATATAAATAGATGCACACACATCCACAGACATTGACCCAGACAGTTGGATACCCCAACCGATAAATATTTAAGACAGAAAATGTCATTGCATGAATGTTAACAACCTATTGAAATCTAATTTAAGCGAGTAAATATACAAAGAT
>OZ010573.1:108066800-108076800 GCA_963932145.1 Acanthosepion lycidas | reverse complement strand
AATATAGCTAAAGTAACTTCATTGAAAAAATAAATTGAATAACATATTTCTTCTTTTCTCCTCAGTAATTTTATAGTTGTAAACTTGATAGCGAATAAATGTTAAATTTTGATTTTGTAATTAGCAGTTTTAAATTTTAATATTAAATTTAATCATATAATTTAGTAATTATTCGTTGGAATAAATTATTTTTTAATACTAAACATCTGAATAGATATTATAACATGACTTCGTTATCGAGCTTTTTGAATTTTCCTGTACTTGTGTTCTGATTGGTCCATCTAGCCTTTGTAACAACGTTTTCCCCTTGCGTAGAATATTAATTAATTTGAAACTTTTAAAACCATTTATTTTACATTCAACGTTATCACTTGATAAGACACCGAAGGTGTTGAAACAAAATGGCTATTTTTGTAGTGATTTAATAACATATTTATGTTATAAATTTTTTTTTTCTTTAAAAATAAATAATTATATCTGCTCTACTTTGTATTGAGCACTCTTTTAAGAATAGTAATTGTTGGTTATTGGAATTCATTTCATATACACCAATCATATACTTGGATATTATACATATATATATATATATATATATATATATATATATATATTATATTATTTATATATTATATATATGTTTTGCTTTATACGTGGATTCTCTTTCATTTCTTCAAGGATGTTCTGTGATGATTTTCTAGGAGGTATAATTGTTTATACGGTACCAGATGTGACCATATATAGTTCGTGAAATTTGCTTGATTTTTTTTTTCTGTTCTAATGTATCCGGTTATTTCAACCGTATCATTTTATCAACGCTTTCTGTGTCTACGTTGTGCTGAAAAAAAAAACACCGAATGGGAAGATTGCCGATTGCACATCATTATGATCATTATTTTGCGTATCTTTTCTCTAGGACGTGGGCTATCCTGGCCCATAACAACTTCCTGGTTATGTAGCTATTAATGACGTTTGAAACTTTGATATCCCTTCCCTCACCAGTTCCACCATCCATTCATCTCGTCATGTAGTTGAGATTTCGCCTTCACTTCTTCCTTTTGCTTTCGGTATATCCTGTAAGAGTGAAATTATCTAAGCCTTCCTTCCTCATATATCAAGGAAATTTTACTGGTTTCTTTTTATTATTATTATAAGTATAAGTGTCCTTTGTTTCCAGTTTCTTTAAGACTTTTTCGTTGTTTCCGCTATTCCTCCATGGTATTTCCGGTATCCTTTTGTTTACGCTCATATTTTACCTTCACAATCTTCTATATCTGTGAAAAAATTGTGCAGCATTCATTGTCATATAGGAGGATTGATAATTCATAACAGTTCAACACTCTTTTCTTTGTTTCTAACTAGATTTTCCGGTTTCTTATTACTTAGCTTTTGAAATACATCTTTTGATACTGGCATACACGTTCGTATTTCGATGTCGTATATTCCATCCTCTGTTAAATCGGCTCCCAGATATTTAAACATCTGTTTAATGTTGACATCTCCAATTCGTTGTTCGTATCTTGGGCTTTTTCTCTTGCTTACAATTATACACTGTTTTCTTGCAGTTAATGTTTAATCCTTTCTCTTAGCTTTCTTCACTATCTTGTATAGGAAGTCGTATAGATTTCTTCCACTGTAATCAACATAGTTTCATCTTTGTATCTTACAGTGTTAAAAACATAACTATATTCGACAGAAGAAAGCAAACTTTGCTAGTTTCCTCATCGCAAGAAAACTCAGTCACCGTACGGATAAATCACAAATGGATGATAGGAAAACAAATGTAAATAACTTTTAGTTTGGAAATTCTGTCATCCTATATAAATTGTTTTTCTCATTTATCATAAAGGTAGCGTCATTGACAGTACTAAGTCACGTCTACCGGAGAGGATAACTTAAGAATTCCTTTAAATCTTTTGCGTGTTTTCAGTATGTGGAGAGTATAGATAAACCTCGAACCACAGTGGTGGAGCGGTGAATTCTGTCAGGTTTGAAACGGTTAATGCTAAAAAAAAACAAGTTCAACTCCCCAGTCTCCGTTTTAATTCTGTTTCCCCGGTTGGACTAAAAGATACACCCCAAAAGCTAAACGGTATAAGAGACAGAAGAATTTCGTTGGAAACAAAGAAAAAGTACATAAATGTTACGCGATTTCTGTCCTCCTGTATGGCAGCGAATGCTAGATAATCTCAAAGATGAAGAAGAAACTTGAAACAACGGAAATGCGGTTTTATAGAAAGATGCTGAAGATACTATGGACCCGAACATGTAAGCAACGACGATGTTTTAGAGAGAATTGTGAACAAAGAGGAAACTTATACTTAACATCAGGAAGATGCAGTTGAAATTTCAGGGACACGTAATCAGGAAAGAAGGCTTAGAAAATCTGATGCTTACAAGGCAGATTGATAGAAACAACGACAGAGGAATGCAGCGCGTAACATATTTGATCAACTTTAGTAAGTGGTTTGCTGAACAGGATTTTGGAGAATAACAAAAAGACAAAACTGATTAAGAGATACAAGAGAGGAGGGAGTGGAAGTCCATGATCGCCTACGTCCTGAAGGGACACAGTACATAAATGAACCAATCAAAAGATGTGTTATCTCTTCTATCTGACCTTTTCATTGTACTTTACTACCCGGCTAAGACTGAAAACAGAGACATGCTCTTTTACGTTTTCAAAATCTTATTGTACTAACGGTTCTTGTAAAATCTACCTATGTTTATTCATAGTACCTGTTAATGAATTTACTTGTTCTGTGTTTTAAAATAGTTTCTGTTATGAAGAAAATCATTATATTTTCGAGTAAAATTAACATAGATCTAGTTAAAACACCGTCACTTTGGTCTTAGACATGAGCTAAAGAAATTATCCCCTCGCCAGAATTGATTGCGTCAGACACTAAGCAAAACATAGGTTTTTTTTTGGTTTTTTTTTTTATTAATCTTGGCTTAGTCTAGCACTACTTGATAATAATGGAGGTCGCCAGTAAAAGTTGAACTCGCTACATCAAGAACTGGTTTGGATATGAAAATACTAGCCATCAGGTGACTGGTGGAATTCTCAGTGCAAGCCAAATAAATGCATTTCAAACTGAGCCACAAGCCACTGTCGATTATCGCTCACTGTAAATAACAATAACCAATGAATATAACAAAAATAATTTATTGATGGAACATACTTTGGAAGCATTTTTATTTGTTCGCTGTTTGCTTGCAATGTTTAAGCTAAAACGTTTACTGTTTATTACATTTTGTTTTTGTGCATGCTTCGTGACCCGAGATGTTATCTTTTCAGTCCATTCCGAGAAAAAGTCAAAGGTCACTAGTATGTTCGGCGTCAACAGAAGTTGAAAATGCTTTTTATTGGTAAGTTTTTATTTCGTTTCTTTTTCATTATTTAAAAAAAAAATTCTTTGCCTTTTTCAAAACAATCATTTGAGTTGACCAATTAACATTTACTGTTAATTTTCTTTTAAACTATACTGAATAACCTTTAATAATATCAAATCAATTTTAATGCCTCTAATGTATTTCCTCTTCGTTTCTTTCCACAAATCAATCGATGAACGTCAACTAACAAATCTTTTTTTATATCAAACTATGTCTGTGGTATTTAATGTCAAGTGTTTCTTTGTTCTATTCACTAAGCTTTACCTAGCTTACAAATTTGTTCCAGACGATTACAATGCCTGATCACATGTAATATATGCAGGGTGCGATGGATAAATTGTCGTCTAAATAACGCAAAATTGAAAATAATACTGACATTTTAACAAATATATTTACCAAAATTACACAAAAATATCTGGAAATACTAAAAAAATTAAATTTATTCAACAAAATCGACACTGGCTTCAACCAAGGCCTCTAGACAAATGTGCAGTCTCCTGCAACTCTTCAGAATATTCTCCTTAAGTTGTTTAATACTACCTTGCCTTCAATTCATCTTTGGTCTTACAAGAAGTTCTGTTGTTCTCTCGTTCAACTATGCCCCACACATAATAATCTAGGGGGTTTTGTAATCTGGGGAGTTAGGTAGCCAGATATAAGGGGTGGTGTGGTCGCATAAACTGTTCAACAACAACTGGGTTCTCCTGTTTGTGTGGCATGTTGCAATGTCCTCTTTCCAGACCTAATGTCTTTCAACAGACCTAGGACAGTACTACTTCCGAAAGCACTTGATGTGGGCTTTCTTTTTTGAGTCTCAGGCCCTTTGGGGAGATAAATGGAGGAATCACGCATAATCACTCCAAATATTTTCGTAGTCACCATTAGATACCTCCAACTCTTTCTGATCCTTTACGCTATCCTCAAATTGACACACTGAAATGTTCGTATTGGAGCTTCTGATGCAGCATGCCGTTTCCAAATTTCTGGCTGATTGAATTAAATCATGGTTCTCTTTCTCACAGACGGTACTCACAATCGACAAAATCAAAAACAGCGCCTATGCGTGAAATTAAAAATATAAAATGGCGACAATTTACCCATCTTACCGTGTGTACGTACGTATGTATGTGTGTACGTATGTGTGTATATATGTGTGTACGTATGTGTGTATGTATGTGTGTACGTACGTATGTATGTATGTACGTATGTATGTATGTATGTGTGTACGTACGTATGTATGTGTGTATGTACGTATGTATGTATGTGTGTACGTATGTATGTATGTGTGTACGTACGTATGTATGTATGTGTGTACGTACGTATGTATGTATGTGTGTACGTACGTATGTATGTATGTATGTGTACGTATGTATGTGTGTACGTATGTATGTGTGTATGTATGTGTGTACGTACGTATGTATGTGTGTACGTACGTATGTATGTGTGTACGTACGTATGTGTGTACGTACGTATGTATGTGTGTACGTACGTATGTATGTGTGTACGTACGTACGTATGTATGTGTGTACGTACGTACGTATGTGTGTACGTACGTACGTATGTGTGTACGTACGTACGTATGTGTGTACGTACGTACGTACGTATGTATGTGTGTACGTACGTACGTATGTATGTGTGTACGTACGTACGTATGTATGTGTGTACGTACGTACGTATGTATGTGTGTACGTACGTACGTATGTATGTGTGTACGTACGTACGTATGTGTGTACGTACGTACGTACGTATGTGTGTACGTACGTACGTACGTATGTGTGTACGTACGTACGTATGTATGTGTGTACGTACGTACGTATGTATGTGTGTACGTACGTACGTATGTATGTGTGTACGTATGTATGTGTGTACGTACGTACGTATGTATGTGTGTACGTACGTACGTACGTACGTATGTGTGTACGTACGTACGTACGTACGTATGTGTGTACGTACGTATGTGTGTACGTACGTACGTACGTACGTACGTACGTATGTATGTGTGTGTACGTATGTACGTATGTGTGTACGTACGTATGTACGTATGTGTGTACGTACGTATGTACGTACGTGTGTGTGTACGTATGTACGTACGTGTGTGTGTACGTACGTACGTACGTGTGTGCGTACGTATGTATGTATGTGTGTATGTATGTGTGTACGTACGTATGTATGTACGTACGTACGTACGTGTGTGTGTACGTACGTACGTGTGTGTGTACGTACGTATGTGTGTGTGTACGTGTGTGTACGTACGTATGTGTGTGTACGTATGTGTGTGTGCATGCTATAGGCGAAATATTTTGGGGCGGCTCTCTCTATTTTGATTAAATGTTAAGCTAGGATGCTGAAACTCTTTAATCCTTGACTGCATGGTGTCTGTTTTTTTATTTTGTATTTTTTTTTTGTTTTTTTTTTTGTTTTTTTAGCGAGGGGAGTTATCTAAAACTTATAATCCGTCAGTCCTAAGATTCACATTAATCAGCAAGGTTAATTAGACAAAAATAGTGTAACTCTTCGTGCATAAAATTTATTCCATTAATATTATTTTCTACAGGATGCGGCAGAAATACCACCCACATATATCACCAATAAATACATTTCAAACTAGTGACATCATCTAGCTAATCTCTTACAATCATGAGAGAGGTATTTCTAGGAGGTATATGTGGGAGTTATTTCTGCTGTACCCTGTATTATTATTATTATTGTTGTTGTTAGCTGCTTTGTATCGTGTAGAGCCGGGTCTACACTATGAACCTTAGGCCCTATAGAACAATTGCTATTTAATTGCCGTTACTTTTCCTAGTATATGGCATGTTACTTGTAGGGCGCTCTTCTGGGCACTTTGTATGTTGATGTTACCTGAGACACTGTTATTAAAATTGTCCATTTCTGTTCTCACGAGGGCCAGAGCTCCGATTACTATTGGTACAGTCTCAGTTTTCATTCACCACACCCTGTTAATCTCGATCTTTGGTTCCTTGTATTTGAACAATTTCTCGATAATTTTTATGGAGGTGTTTCTGTAAGATGATACTGCTATGTCAATAAGCATGCGCGCCCTGAATTCCTTGTCTTTTATGATAATTTATTATTATCATCATTACAGCAGAGAAATCCGTATGGTCCGAAGTGAAGTAGTAGATTCGTTTTGAAAAAAAAAGCACGCTGCCTACAATTTCGTATGCTTCTTAAAATTCGAGGGAGGAAACGCCCTAAACTGTCGTCTATAGTTTATACACACACACACACACACACACACACACACATATATATATATATATATATGGTAAACTAGAAGTACTAAGAACTTGTTACTTGACGTTTAGATACTGAAATTAGCTCACTGTTTTTACCTTTAATTATTGTGTATTTGATTTTTGTCATTTATGTCTGATAATTGCTATTTTTTTTCAGCGTTATTAACCATTTACATATAAACACTCAAACGCATATCTTTTAAAAATCCGCGTTAATTTTCGCAAAAGGAAAATAAAACTAACGAGGAATATATCTCTAACTTCACTTGATGCTCATTTCTAGATCAAATTGCTAAAGATCGCTCTAATCAAAAACAAAATATATCTGGTTTCCAGAAACGTGTCCAGTAATATTAGGTTGGAGCAAAAATAATGACGTAACAATGTCGTTTTTTGACGTTAAAAATACGCCAAAAAACGACATTATTACGTCATTATTTTTGCACCAACCTAATAGATTATCATATTCTCTGTATAAATTTCAGTAACATTTGAAATATTCTGACGCTTCTATGGCACTGGACAAATTTTGTCCTTTTCCAAATGTGTACTTTTGCCCTCTCTTACATTAAACTATGTGTCATATTCTATTTATATGAAATGGGGTATAAATATTCATTATTACTCAGCGGTGTAGCAAGAGTTCTCGGCACCCAGAATTTTAGTGCCTCCCCTCAACTTACATCTTAAATGTTTGTGAGCTATTACCATGTGGAAGACTGTATTATCGCTTTACCCATTCCAAGAATGTTTTAATATCATAATAGTAAAACTGAATTAGACTTCTATACTAAGTATACCAAGATAATTTGCAAATCGTTTTGAAATGCATGCCATACTGTAATTTTTTTTTTTTTTTTAAATCTAACAACTTAAATAAAACCTTCTACATTCCTGTTTCTGAAAGTCTTCGCGAAAGCAATTCGTTTATATTTGTGTTCAGGGTTTATAAAACTAAAGAAAAATTCATCTTATAGATCCACTTAGATTTTCATTCAATTTTCTTATTCAAGAAAACCTGTTTTCATGGCTACATTAGGCTGAAAGATAAAATATCGGCAGACAAAAAATTGTGCCCGGAAACGAATCCCCCTTTTACTGTGCATTGTAATGTCTACGCAACAGTTTTGATATAAATTCCGTGTAATTGCTCATTATGTTAAGAATATCCCCTATTCAATTATCTCCCAAGATTCGCGAAAAAATAGCTCATGACAAGAAGATGCCCTAAATTTAATAAAAAGTTTTATTTTAAATCTTTATTATTAAGAGAAAAATCAAAGGAAATTTTTGATATTAAATTATATTTTTAATCTTTTTATCAAATATTCAAAATTTTTGTTAATTTGTTTTTCTTGTCACCATAAACTAGCTTTTTGTATTGAAAAATGGATTTATTTGGAAATTCTTGCAAAAGTAAAGTAATTATTGAATTAAAATGAAGCTTCAAGATTTTATACACATCCGAAATAATTTATTTTAGTCATATATATATATATATATGACTAAAACACTAAAAAAATACCAAGATCTTAAAAAAAAAACAAAAAAAAAACAATTATATATATATATATATATATATATATATAATTGTTTTTTTTTTGTTTTTTTTTTAAGATCTTGGTATTTTTTTTAACATCTGATATATCCAACTTATTTAATTATGAAATTACAAGAAATTCATCTTTGTAGGGCTTAATGCTTCTATATAAGCAATTCTTTTTCCTAAAACAGAACACCCTGTTCCAGAAATTTCTAAGCACGATGTAATACTAATGGTTGTCACTCTTACTAGTAACGCCAGTATTCGATTAAGTAGCATTGGTTGTCAATGTATCGCTTTGAATATGCTTATCTAGCGATGGTATAATATTAAAAAAATATGACGAAAGAATAATTAATAAAACAATTAATGATTAAAATCTTTATCTAAGGCAATTAAGCAATTTAAAACTAAAATTGTTTTCTCTGTAAGTCAGCTCCTTCCGACCTACGAAGTCGCAGACAGATTGAATCAAACCGTTGGAAAAATTCCAGCAAATCACTGAAGTCTTTCTACTTATTGCTCTTAATGTTTCCTTGCTAAATTAACAGACCAGCGTAAACTTGTCTGTCTGCCTTTCTTAAGGAACTTTAAGACAGAGAGCAAATCGTTTCGTGATTTGTCATTTTTAACATACCCAGTGCATTCATATTTCTCGAAATCAGTCAAACAATTGTATCTGTTAGCTTTAAAAGTGCTAAGCATACCAGTGCAAGTGAAATAACCAACAGGCAGTTCGATCTATGAGTGACGTTTATTTTTTTCAGTGACATGCGGGACGGACAAAGAAAATAAATATATAAATAGGTCAATAATCATTAAAAAAAAAAATGCACATTGAATAGTAATGAATGAGATGTTAATATGAATATTTAGTAGCGAGTATTTCTAGATTGTTTGTATTTCAATTTACATAGCTCTATAAAATTATGTGTATATTCTAAAGATAAAATCATTATCTGCTTGAAGCGTGAAATCTTGTTGCCTGCTTTTGTGTGCCCCGTGCTTTTTAAAGCATACCTTTTGAATGTACATCATTAATTGCGTATAACGTTTCCGTATTTTGACGACGCATTTCGTGTTTATATTAATTTTCCTGTCGGTTATACTGGCTATTATTAGATTACCTTACTTGTAAAATGTCGTTGGAGATCTTTTAATGACATATCTCCTAGCTTTTTTTGTTAAATAATTTCCAATTTAACGGAATTGAACTTTCGGTTTTAGTGGTTGGTTCCTAAATGATATCTCCTCAAATCTATTATCAAGTCCGGGAATATTTCATATTCATATATTTTTATATTTGGTTATGATTTCTTTCGAAACGTTAACTTTTAACATTTTTCAAATGCTATGTGTCTTCAAGATCTAGACGATCATGACTCTTCACAAATTTATTTTCCTTATCGGTGAAATTCCATGCCCTCTTAGGGAAGTTAAGGGATTGGTTTACTATTGCCTTTTAGATGGATTTCAATTCAGTTTTTCTTTGTCTGGGACTTATCGCCATGCAATGCTAAATGAACCAGTCTACACTTCGCAACTATATAATAAATGCGAATGTCAGTGGGTCACCTTCACACACTTTTTCAGCTTTACTCCTAGAGGCCGTTGGCCAACATATACCATTTTGGAATCAGGCTTTCTTCGTGGGCAAATTAACAACATTCCTTGCCGGATCCGCACCCGCTATCCTGAAATTTTGTATTCTCTAGTCTTCATTTTCGGTTTCGGCCATCTTGGCTTCTATTGATAAGAGGAAGCAAAGGGAAACAACTCTTTAACTTTCAATAGCTGATGTTCA
>OZ010573.1:108036800-108059300 GCA_963932145.1 Acanthosepion lycidas | reverse complement strand
TCTCTGTCTTTCTCTCTCTTTCTCTGTCTTTCTCTCTCTTTGTCTCTCTCTCTTTGTCTCTCTCTCTTTGTCTCTCTCTCTTTGTCTCTCTCTCTTTGTCTCTCTCTCTTTGTCTCTCTCTCTTTGTCTCTCTCTCTTTGTCTCTCTCTCTTTGTCTCTCTCTCTTTGTCTCTCTCTCTTTGTCTCTCTCTCTTTGTCTCTCTCTCTTTGTCTCTCTCTCTTTGTCTCTCTCTCTTTGTCTCTCTCTCTTTGTCTCTCTCTCTTTGTCTCTCTCTCTTTGTCTCTCTCTCTTTGTCTCTCTCTCTTTGTCTCTCTCTCTTTGTCTCTCTCTCTTTGTCTCTCTCTCTTTGTCTCTCTCTCTTTGTCTCTCTCTCTTTTTCTTTCTCTCCTATGGGGCATACAGCCACAGTCTTACCACGATAACTTACTGCTGCGTCATGTGTAGCGAGAAGTATTTGACAAGTATTTGAAACATTATCCATTCTTCTAGACTGTTTGTCAACCAAGGCGGGAGATTTCAGTCTTCCCGACTGTTTACACCCTAGCGTGGGTTAAAAGAATGCATATCGTTAGGTATTTTTGTGAAAGTGAACGCAACGAAATCGCTCAGAATTTGAACTCTGCTTGCCATTTCCCTTCCCAAACCGCTAACCCTTAATCTATCCGCAAATCCGTATAAAAGTACCAACAAAGGAATAATAATATACGGGATTTATCTACAAAATTTAAAAAAGAATTTCAAAGCTCCATAAATTTTGGTGCACAAATATTATGTACCTTTTTTTTTTTTTTTTTTTTTTAACAGGAATTATACTGTTATATGATAGCACATTTTATAACCTTACAGAGATGTGTTCATCTGTTGTTTGAATTTCATGAATAGGTTCGTTTTTGATAATGTTTTATGAAAAAAATAGCGAATAAATGTCTACGAATAAAGGTTCGTTACTCTGTATTAGATCCGGTAAAGATCTCCCATAAGTTATATTAAAAAAATAACCTCGTTGGATCGAGACATCCATGACGATGTTATGCATGGCGCCAAATTTAATTTAGAAATATCTAAACTGTCAGCTATTTACCGTTCCTTCTTAGAACTTCGTGGACTGAAGGTAAGAATCAAAAGCAAAGAATTTTTACCAAATAACAGGAGTTACGACACTTGAGGATTTAATGTGATAGTTCTTGATCTGGCATCTAGTCTACAGTCGCTTTCTCACAGACGTGCCATGGCTTCCCTCTGTCTCTTCTACAAGTATTTTCATGGCAACTGTTCCGATGAGCTACTTTCGCTGGTTCTCTGACTGCATGAATTTAAGCGAGATATCAGATTGGCATCTCGCTCCCACCCTTTCTCTGGCAAAACCGTCTCTTCTACTCAAACAGCTTCCTCTCTCGCACTTTGTGGAACTCCCTTGCTTACTGCCCCGATGACTATAATCGTCAAATATTCAACTGCAATGTCAATCGACATCTGACGGCCTGAGATTCTTCCGCGTCCTTCTCTGTATCCTTTCCTCAAACACGTATCTTTAGTCTTGTTCTCGATCCTCTGTAACACCTTTCTTGCTAGTGGTACTCAAACCTTGCTTGGGGTGAATTGCTTTAATTTTTTTTTCTTTTTTTTTTTAAAAAACAGGAAAAACTAAAATGGATGGCACATAAAACTTATACAGAAAATAATGATATATTCAGAATGATGGCGTTTTACACTATTTCCAACAAAAGGTTTGGAAGGAAACGCAATCAGTTCTGGAAAAAGTAATAAGTGGAATCAAGGAAATTTTCCTAGGAATATTGTTTTACGAGAAATATCTAATAAATTTAAATTAACTGTAACACTGGCTGCTCGGTAAGTGAATGTCTTAATAAGGAAATGTCTAATATTCTAATTACTATAACGCTTAGGTACTAAGAATCTAGAAAAGAAAAACAAAGTATGTACGTGATTTTTATGATAATAATATCGCAACATACGGAATAAAATCTGGATTTGTCATTTTTTTTTCTACACAATGAGCCGATTTAAAGAAAAAATAGTTTAACGTAGTTTTTTTTTCAGTTTTACACAATAAATATATTTATAATTTTAAATGTTTTTGTGGCAACTCTATTGAAATTTATTAAAAATCGTTTACAATCGGAAATTCATGGAAAACTATTTGCGAAAAATACAAAATATATTGTAAATATAATTACACCAAAATTGAATTCATATCTTCTTTTCAATTCGAAATTGCCATCAATCTCATGAAAGCTCCCGTACTCTTTAGGAATTTACAAATCTGTTTGTCATGGAATTAAAGTTCGATCACCTATCGATATAAAATAATAATTTGCTGACTTTCAAACTCTCTTCCCTACATGGAAGTCGATGGCTTGTTGGTGTTGGTCCAACAGCGTATACCCCTCGGCAAAACTTTGACATTATTAAGTTCGTTTGTTTACAAACATGCGTTTCATGTATGATATGATTTGGCAAGTTTATCTGGAAGGATTTAAATAAATATGGTGGAATTGGTCTGCATGTTATGATTCCCAGTTCGACGTGCTGTAATGGTTACAAAGCTTGTCTTGCTAGATCACTTACAACTGAGTAGTGAGTTCGATCCTCACTGGGTGCCCTATTCTTTCGGCCTTGTGCCACATCTAAGCTGGGCTTACAAAATCATTATGATTCCCAGTTAGATATTAGAAATGCATTTTTCGCAGGTTCTTATTTTTTTTTTTTTTAATTATCTGGTTACTGCGATTAATTGATTAAGGTTATATTTCTTTAGTGGAAAAGATAAGATTAGAATATTGTCAGATGAAATTTTTCTCAATCTACCTCTTTAGATCCAGAGATTATCAGAACAGTTCTAGATGTTTTTTTTTTTTTTTTTGTTTGTTTGTAGTTTTTTTTTTTTGGGGGGGGGTTCAAATACGGAAGAAAATTGGTTGACGTCTTTAAAGGCACGTGACTTTTCTTTTGTTTAATAGTAATATAATGTAAAGTCAGATTTGTAGGCTCATGCGAGACATATCATGGCTATGTTTAGATATTGTTCCAAATGGCAGCGGGTATCACGCTTGGAACTGGTAGACGTACTGGAGCTGTATGTGACTTTCCCTTTGCGGGGTTTCAGTAGACTGACGTACCGCTGACTGACGCTTCCTCTTTGTCCTACCAACAACCAGACCTTCCACCTTTTCCTTCTCTACAACCGCACAAGCCACGGGCATAATTGGTGGTTTAACCACACCACTTCCAGTCACAGTCACTGTTATGCCCATTACAGGAGGGGCAGATTTCAGAAACTCGACCAGAGGTGGATTTTGGTTGTTTGGGGTCTTCTCTGGACAGGAAGAGGAGAGGTGACCAGTTCCAACACATTTTCAGCAATGACAGAAATTTTCTGCCCAGCCATATCCAAACAGCTGAAGTCGTTACGATCCAACATAATTTCGAAGCTCCATCCTCCGTTCAGGTCGTCGGAGACCAAGTGCTCCCCTAAGATCAGAGGAAGAACCTCGATTACTGTAATACTGGTATTTTGCCTGCCCTCATACTCAGTTCTTGTGTCTTTTGTAATAAGATCACGACTGGAAGCTTTTAAGCGATCACCAGGCTTTGCACGTACCCTTGTTGGTCACGAAGATTCTTTGTTTCTAAACTTTCTCTAATTCCAGGGTATCCACCAAAAGCCTATCTTTAATAAGATGTGCGTAGCTTCTGGATCTCTTCAAGCAACTCCGCGATATTGGTTATGCATTTCGGTAACATTCTCCTTAACTTATTTTCTGGCCATCATTATTGGCTGTCGAATTCTGCTTGTCTAAATTATTTCTTTGTCCGTTTGGTCCATCATACTTTTTTCGTATTTTGGCAATTATCTGCAAAACTACTCTAGTTTTGAAGATCCACTCCGTTAATCTATTTTCAGTCATGATGGAAAATATTTTATGTTATAGTGTTCTTTTTCCCAACCAAGCCCGAGAACAAAATCTTTTTTTTTTTTAATTTATTTTTTTTTTAATAAATAAAGATGCTTAAAATGAAAGTCAAAAAGGATAGAAAAAAACAGAACGTTGTAATAAATTCGAAACTTTAACCAAAACAGATAATAATAAAGCCGATAACTTAACAAAAATTTATTTCCAAGTCCTTTGTATTATTTAAAAATGCGTTTCCTAGTATCGGATGAAAATAGTCTTTTACTAGTAAATACGAATAAAAGAAACTATTTAAACAGTAAATTGTATCAAAAATCAAATAGTGGTTATACTAAACAAAGGAATAATTTTTGACCGAAGTCAAACGTGAAATAAAAATGTTCGGCGTGGGCAAAAGTGTTTTTTCTTAAATAAAAACAAAGAAACGGAAAACAAACTTCAAGGAGCAATTATATCCGATAAAATACAGAAACTTATTAAAGTTTGCTTGAAAATAAACAACAAAATAAATCAAAAATTAAAAGTCTTAATTTAAAATGAATACAAACTTACAAATAAATTCGAAAAATAAAATTTAAACGCAGATAGGAAAAATTAAAAAACTCTTTAAAGAAGAAAGAAAAATGATAAAGAAAAATGATAAAGAAATTTAAACAAAAAACAGTAGTCTGGTGTGACTAAGTGTTACAACAAAAGAAAATGAAAAAATCAGCTGACAACCTTAGTAGGTGGAAAATAAAAATCGAAAAAATGATGTAATAAATTCAAAACTTAACCAAAACAGATAATAATGTCGATGAATTAACAATTTACTTTCAAAGTGTTTCGTATTATTCAAAAATGAGTTTCCCAGTGTGACGTCGTCCCCTGGTCGCAGCGCCAACCGTGTCGTTGTATCCCAGTCTACCACGGCACCAACGGTGACGTCCTACTTTGATTCCCAGTCTGCCTACCCACGTTGTGATTTGATCTAGGCAGAGGAAATCAATCAGTCATCGAGGCCGTACTGCAAACCGAGTCCAACAGGGGTGATACCACAAAAATACGCATAAAAGGCAATAAAATGAAAACTCAAAAGTTCAAAATATCAAAGAAAAAGGTAACAAACTTTGTCTAGTTGTTCGATACATAGGACTGCATCTATCTCTCGACCCGTTCTATGGATTGTGGCACGTCGTTTTCCGCTAGGCAAGTTTTAACACTTCAAGTTGTCTGCTCTTTAAGAAATTGGTGTTTCGGTGGGTCTTTGGACGAAAGTCAAAAGAAAAACTTATTTCAATGATCTGGATCTAAGTCGCTCTTCAAAATAATTGTTCTTGGTTTGAAGATGTGGGTCTGGAAAATGTGCGGGAATCCTGGTCAGCTATCTGCGAGGCGTGCCTCAACCGGAGACTGACTCTGGGAATTGCTGGGTCTCGACTCCTTTCTGCTCGTTGTGGCTTCGTTTATATGGGCGCCGACCAAAACCGGGCTGGGTTTGTCGGCGCCAGGGGGTTCCTCGATAATTCTAAATACATATCCACCTCTCTGGTTAGGAATTTCCACCTTTTTCTATTTTTGGAAACCTTTCCTCACTCCCACCTTCTCATCATACTTCAGAGGGGCGTGAACTGCCCTCCCCACATCTTCGTGGCAACCTCTCTTACTCATTCTCCAGATGGGCGGCAACAGCCTCCCTCGTTCATCACGTGATCACCACTCGACCAATGATGTCTTAGTCGGGCGTGGACGAATCTGCGGCTTTGTTTCAGGAAAAAAAAATATCTTGCTTAAAAAAAAAAATTCTCTTTTTTTTTTCTTTCCTTTTTCTTCCCCTTAATGGTTTATCATTTCTCCAGCCGCGAACGGGACAATATGACAATGGCGGTCATAACTCTTGTTCTACACGTGGTTTACGTCAGGTGTTTTATCGCTAATTATCAGAATGTGTGGTCTTCTCGACATGGTCTCAAAAAGGAACATCTCCAAAGTTCCAGTCGGTCTGTCGCCTCGAAGAAAGAAAAAAAAAAACATTCATCTTCTTTCGGCACAATTCCCGATAACAAAATTTTATTATCGCAGGCCAAGGATGCTCGTGGGTGTTTTTTAATTTTTCATATCTGTCTAAGTCTTTTTAGTTGTCTGGTTTTCGTCACTTAACGAAATAACATCTTCATTTGAATTTTTCTTTCTCTTTCTCTGGCCAGTCGGTCTGTAGTTGATAAGATGTCTTCCCGTACCAATAGTTTGTTTTCATACCCTTAGATAACACGGCCGATGCCAAAACACATCTGATTCTTTCCTTCCATCCCTTTCTTTTTACTCAGAATTTCCCTGTCATTGTAATGACACTCTTTCGCCATTTGTTACTTATCAAAATATCATTTTATCCATTGTCTCTTAGCTGTGTGTGTGTTCTTGCTTAACACTCACGATTCGGTTCTTAGCCTCTCTTTTTCTTCTTTTCTTTCTTTTCCTTTTCTGCCTCGTTAAATGGTGCCATACCAGTATCGGATAAAAAATGGCCTGTAACTGGTATTAGGTTGGTGCAAAAATAATGACGTAATAATGTCGTTTTTGACGTTAAAAATATGTCAAAAAACGACATTATTACGTCATTATTTTTGCGCCAACCTAATAATTACAGAAACTGAACTGATCCAGTACAAAAGTACCACAAAGTGACGTTTATCAGAACAATTTGCACAGGGAAGCTACGTTACGGCGGTGAGAATGTAACTGAAGTAGGGATGCCTGGTTAGTACCAATATCATTGCAGATCATTTGGATTCTGAATGAATGGTAAAGTTATAAAAATTATAAAATAGTTTCTGAAGAGAAAAATCTTCTAGGACGACACAATAAACCAACTTTCCAGATTTTGAAGTTTGTATTTTTGGAGATTCGCTGCTATTAACATTATGATTATTATTCTTTCTTTTACTCTTGTTATAATCACTTTTTTCTTTTATCAGAAATTATTATGAAATATTATTTTGTTTTCTCCAAATTCTGAAAGAATGTACCGATGTTATTTCATAAATCATTCAATCACGTGATCTCAATTCTTCGAATCTGATTGCAATATTTTTTGAGGCTGTGCTAGCCAGTCATCCTTATGCGCATGTCGATTGTATTTTATTATAATTTCTAATTTTAACCAGGGCGTTAACTCTTCGTAGATATTTTTTTTCTGTAAGTTTGCATAAAAATGACTGTGCTAAATAACCATTTTCTCGATTTTTCTTAAAGAATTTACTAAATAAATAAACGGCAAATTCTGGCTTTCCGCCCCCGTGTCTGAAACCCTTCTAACTAAGGTCACACTTTCTCTACATAGACATATTGTACCTTTTTGGGAATCAGTATAATCCCGGGATTGAAATTCTGACCTTCATCTGGTGCTTGAACATCCAGCATTGGGATATGTGTCCGGATGAGGAAGGTATAGCTAAAAATTCGAATTGAAAAAAAAAAAAAAAAAAAAAAAAAAAACTGGAAAAAAAATTTAGTGATTTTATATATCCGTAGGAGATAGCTTAAAGGTCCGCATGGAATGTTGATTTTAAGCTAGTAAAGAATATCTATTGAATATATCGGCTTCGAAATATCAAAGTGTTTTTTTTTTGTTTTTTTTATTTGTGTAGTTTATTTTTCCGAACAACTTTACACATGAGAAATCATTTTAAAACTTTCAAAACTTTTCAAAATTTATTGTTAATTACCGACTCTAATAATTTATATAACCAAAGTAAAGTATTTAGAACTAATGTAGCGATTAAAACAACAAAGACGACGTTAATAGTCGTAACGGAGCAATTTCTGCTATGGATCTTAACATTTAACAATGTGTCAATTATTATGAAATAGAAAAATTTAACATTTATTCAATTACTCAAGATTAAATAATCAGCCGCCTAAATCATTTTGAATATAGATATTAAAATAAGTTAGTATTTATAGCCACTTATAAAATTAATCCTTCAGATTAGATGACATTAATTTTTTTTTTTTTTTTTTTTTTTTGTCAGTACCAAAATTCAGATAAGAACCTTCAAGACAAGCAGGGGTCTCCCTACTTGGAAAAACGCTGCAAAACAAACTTCATGCTTGTGTTAAACTAACCAAAGCTTATATATGATTTGTATATTCTCTTTTTTTATGTGGGTGATTCATTTTAAAAGCTCTTTAAAAAATGTTCAATACATATAAAAAATAATATTCTTTTTATCATTTACTCTCTGTCTTTTACCTGCAGTGCAATTTTCAAAATGGATGATTAATTTCCTTGATTGCTCCAGAATTCTGCCATTCTATTTCACTTTTTTCAGGAGGAAGGCATCAGTGTGCCAAACAAGTAGGAAATAATTTCATTATTTTCATTTATTATTCCATTCACGTTTTTGAATTATGATTTTTTGTTTCTCGTTCATACATAGATTATATCTTTTTTATTATATCCCATTCTAATACTGGTGATTTCTCTTTCATTTTTAGTTTCCATATTGTTATGGAATGGTTTCACAGTGAAGGATTGTATTTGTACTAAGTCGGTCCTAAAATAGGTTCGACGTACAAAACGTTAGGAACTTGATATAATAGGTAATGACGCAGAGAAATCTAGTTGTGGTCGCTGATACTTTAGTATCCGACTAACGGTCGTCCGGCATCGACTGACTGACCCACTGAGCGACGGTATTTAGTCATCCCCCCCACGAAGGCATCATGTGGCACAAGGCCGGTTTAACGTCTGATCTTCGAGCCCGCGGGCTCGGCCCAAAATATGCCCATTGAACCCGTATAAACGGGTTCAGGGTCTCTCCGCCCGAAGGTAGAATCCAAACTGTCAGCCGGTCGTCCGATTTCAGACTGAAATCAGACCGACTCCCTGAGCGACTCCCACGTTACTCTTACTGCTCCTACTTATTATAGGTGGGGGAGTCTATTAACTATAGAATAGGTGTGTTCCACTATAACACATATATATTTTGACAACGTAGATTTATTTGCATATCTTTCCTATTTGAATAATAGTGTTTTCATCCACACACACACACATATATATATATATATATATATATATATATATATACAGCTCTCGTCTATTCGATCGAGTACTAGTAGGAAAAAAGTACTTCCAAAACGGTGGCCGTCACCTCTATTAACGTATCGCTCTTAATGAATTAAGCACTGTTGGTCAATGACGTTTGTTTACATCCGTATACAATATATTAGAATGTTTTTTTTTTCTCTACCGAGCGCTATAGCTTAGGAGTAGGATCGCCGACTGATGCCAATAAAGTAGGGTTTTGATTCCGTCTTGAAGCAATCAGATGTCTAGCCAGACTGAAGAGCTGTGATACAGCGAAACAGGCATGTATATGGATGGCCGTATATATATTTGAGGAATATTTAAAATATTCAGTTTTTCTTTCAGTTATAAACTGTTGCACAATTGAAAACTTTGCGCAAAAGCTTTCTAAATAATACATAAATATATTACAAATTTCACATTTCTTAAAAGTATATGTAGAAATCAAATAACCACACGCAAATGATGTAAATTAGACAAACTTAGCTGATTAAATAATGCAGAACTGCTGCTTTTGAATAAATGCTTTTTTCCTGTTATAATTCGGCTAAATAGTTGCAACATGTCTGTGTAGAAAACAACTTTGATGCGTTTCATCATGGAGTCTAGGTATTTTGTTTATTTTTATCGGATCTCAGCGATGCATCACAGACTAAATAAAATGCACAACATTTTCTTCAGATTTCTTTTCCTCGCTTTATTTCAGTACTGGTGGGGTTGACATGATAGGTTTCTTGGAGATAGGCAGATCAGATTTCAAACTGGTTGGCCAATGATTTTTTTTTTTAATAGGCAGTAAAGCCAATAAAACTCTGTGAGTTTATAGAATTAGGAAGAATTATGAACAGAATCATTAGTAATGATCCCTAAGAGGAAAAAGTAAACAGGATAGCGATTGATATTGCATTTAATTTTTTGAAGATTAAAATTGCCTGGAATTCAGGTTTCTGGTTGAGTGTTTTCTTTTGCATCAATTTGCTGTATTGGGCGAAACTACTTCTGGCGCAGGACATTCCATATTCAAAATCTAGACTGTACCAAAGATAATAGTTACAGTAAAATTAAACATTGTCAAAATCAGTTTCTCATGCAAAGGGTAAAGTTCAATTTGTAGTAACAACAAAATATTCAATTCTATTAAGAAATGAATAACTGAACATATTGTTTTCTTAAAGAGAATATACACACTAGATAACTGCCCAGTGACTGTTATCTGCATATCTCTTTATAAGATCTTGTTAAATTCCATTTTAAATGATAGTTTTTTTTCATTGTGGTTAAATAAGTATGAAAATATTTCGGAACAATACAAAAAGATTCATCAAGAAAATTAAAAATATATAGTTTCATTACTTGGAGCTTATATCAAATCTACGTTGATTATTGGAAATGAAAACAAAAGTGATGAGTTTGTCGTTCTGTTAATTAGGACGTAGTGGAATTGTTGCAGTATCATTCTATATAGCAAGACTGATACTGCACAACTTTCTAATTTATATAACATTATTTCGACGTCTAACACAAATTGCCTACGTAAATGCGTATTCTTTATCTAGAATGAAAAAAGAAGAAACCTGCCTTTCGACTATGCGATAACTAAAACTGAAGCAACAATATTTAGGCCATAAGAAGATATTTTTGTATGTTGAGCTATCAGGACTCAACCTTCCTTTCCTACATTTGTCACTTTATTATCATTTTTAGTTTCTGTTCCGTCATTCCTATACACAACCTCGTTAGGAAAATTAATCGATGTCTTTCTCTGACACCCTTGCCTTCATATGTACTGTCAGTGTCAGATTCTTCAGGCGGTCTTTCTCCATTGAGTATCCCCAAAACTATGGTAACATTATAAATAGTTAGAAAAACATGCTGTTTTAAAACTCCATTGAAGAGTTTAACAGATTTGGACCAGATATTTACAGAGCTTAATTAAATCTGAAAAACAAAAACAATATTTAAAAGTCATTAGAAGGAAATGATTCTTTTGTGTGTTGTGTCCCTTCAGGATGTGAGTAATCATACCTCTCCCCAACTTCCTATCATATGCTTATCACCTTACTATCCTTTCCAGGCTCTGTTCTGTTATTCCTATACACAAGCTCCTTAGGAACAGAACAACATTTGTTCCTCTTGCCTTTTCAAAAACAAAGTTTTAAATCCCCAGGAAAGAGTTTAACTAACTCGGACGAGATATTTACAGAGCAAATCTGAAGAAAATGATGACAGTATTTATGTGGATCGAGAGATTTTTCTTGGATTGATCTTCCAGAAAGATGATTAAATAATCTTGAAAATCAGTATGCAAAAACCATGAATACGTGCACCGACCATGAAGACTAAGCAACGATTTCACCATCGCGGTAGGCTTCTGATATGGGTTAGAACTTCTTTGTTGAGGTTTTTGGCCTCAAAGTGAAAAGACAATCAATCTTATTAGTGCACATTCGATCATGTCAATTTCAACTGGTTCTTTCTGAAGGGTAAATCTTTATTTCAACTAATGCATTTCATGTCTGTCTTGCTGTGTTTGAAGGAGCCCATTAGCTTACTTGAGTTTCTCGAAGTTGGAGCGCGCGGTGGTTCTTTTGATTATTCCATTAAATACAGACCAATTTCTCAAACTCTGTTTTCTATTCACTGATCGATTGTATCAATTTATATTGGCATTCGTGCGCTAAATCTAATATTGAATTATCAGTTGACCAGTTCTAATTTATAGACGAAGGACCCACAAACATATATACTTTTATTTTCATTTGTTTCTTTACCCTCTCTCTCTCTCTCTTCTTCGTACATAAATGGATAGATCCTTAAGAACTGTAGCTTTTAAATGATAATTGGAGGACAAAAATAATTTACGTGTATTTGAAAAGTAACTACAGGTTAGCAAGTAAAATAGTTACCATTTCACTCAATATAAACAGGAATTTGTATTACGTTTACAGGCATAAAGGAAGATGGAGAGCTTGCGACAGCGTGATTCTTAAAATTATTGTCTCATAAGGCCACTCGTTAATATGAGCTAAATTTTAAGTGAGTGTCTCGCTGTTTGGGCCTTTGGTTACCTTAATATTAGTAAATAACACTTACACTCATTATTATTATTAAAGACACGTGAACTTCAGCTGATGTTAGTATAATATATGGGAAGTTTGACTGATCAACGAAACGAGAATTATAGGTATTGCTCCCCTAAAACACGTTATATACATGTACAGTGTAACCCGGATATAAGGTACCCGGATATAAGATATTTTCTCTGGTCCCAAATTAGTCATACTTACCTAAACAAAATAGACCAAACCCGGATATAAGAGAAACCAGGATATAAGAGACTTCTTCTCCGGTTCCGACAACTCTCTTATATCCGGGATACACTGTATATAAATAATCTACACATATACTAGGAATCATGGGCGCTATTCGCCTTAATTCCATTTGATACACTGGTGTTAAATTGATTTCATCCTTCATCAAATTATTCTCATCGAAGTTAAACGTCAAGTTTAGTGAGTACGTAAATTGGTGACCTCTTGCGAATAACAAGTGCCGTGAGCTGGAATATGGCCGGTGGTGTAATGGATAATAACTCGGAATTGTTAATCGGAGAGTCTAATTCCAATTTTAGTTGCGTTTGTTATACAGTGTAACCCGGATATAAGAGAAACCCGGATATAAGAGAAACCCGGATATACAGATATTTCTTCTCCGGTCCCGACAACTCTTATATCCGGGTTGCACTGTATTCCCATACGTGAATATATTCACAACTAAGCGATTTTCAGTACCAGTTTGTATTCACTTTGTCATGGAAAACATCGTATTATAAAACCTGTTGCAGCTCTTTGTAAGATGGTGGACATATATCGTTCCTCATAGCAAGAAGAACCTTAAACTTTTACTGAGATATTGTGAAATAATATGACAGTAAATGTTGAACAATCATCCCACGGGCGAGGAAAAGCTTAAGGCAGCAGAAATTGGTTTCTACAGAATGATATTGAAAATTCTATGGACCAAACAAGAAACAACAAGGCATTCATAAAGGAAATGGCAACACATTGAATACTTATACTCAGAATCAAGAAGAGACAACTGAATTTCTTTGGGCACATAATGAGGAAGGTAGATATGGAAAACTTAACTCTCACGAGGCATACTGAAGCTTGAAGAGCCTGGGAAAGTCAGCGAGCCTCTTAACTGATGAGCTTGTGTAACTGAACGGTGTGGAAGAAGCCTTAGAAGAGGGTGATAAACTGATAAAAGCCGCACAAGATAGGCGATCATGGCTCCCCACAACTTCTATGTCTTGAATTGACGCAGCACATATAAGTAGTAGTCTGATCAAATGTAAATGCAGTCAGCAGAGAACATGATTATTTTGCCTACTTCGAAAAAGATAATGATTTTTGGAACTTGGTTTAATGGAATTAATAGACTAAAAGTGTATTGTTTAGTCAGAATCCGGTAAAGCAATTGTGGATGGTAAGACGCGCGACTGGGAAGCACCACCCATAGTGTAAACTATGGCGTTGATAATCGCATGATTTTAGCTACTCTTCGGTAGAAATGGAACGACCTGTTTGTTTTGAATTGCCGTAGCTATGAAGACAAGACGACTATAATCTTTTAAAAGAAATTCTAAAACATTCTTCCAAGTTTCAATCAAATAAAAATTTCTTGCTGGAATTTAAAGATAGGATTAATTCAAGAGAAATTTCAAATTTAGTAGAAGTGGAACATTGAGCTTTCGAAGAAAAAAAAAACAATATGTCAAATGAAATTTTTATAGATTATTTCCTAACAAAAAAGAATTAGGCTTACTTGTCCAGAAAGTGTATTCTATGGTTAACTGAAGGCGTATGAAATATTTTCTTACGCATTTTATTCCTGTTAAATTCACAATATTATTGCATTGAATGAAACTTTCAATCCTCATTATCTATTTCAGATAATGAGGATTTATTCGACGCCTAAGGTTATATTCTCCCTCTCGTGTGTGTATATATATATATATATATATATATATATCGCACGCAAATAGAGCGGTATTAATATAACAGTGTTCGTTGTAATACAACAGCTATTAAGTATATATTAATATATATTATCCCCCACCGTTAGCACATCTCAGGGGTTCATTCGCAATGCAATCTTCAGGTCCTGAGTATAGACTGACTGTTACGTAATTTAAATTTAAAAAATATATCTGGTTATCACAATGTTGACTTGAGCGCAAAGGTAATAGATGCACTTAATAAATTTCAGAAGACATATCTTTCAAGTATCACAGTTACTGTTTGTCAAGATAGAATAAAATAGTTAAATTCATATTTATATTCTAATATTAACCGTTAACTGAAAACATCCAGGATTCATTAATCGACCAGACAGAACCTCCTTTGGTTCAATTTTGTTAAATCCTTCTAAAATAATTTCTCGGGAACATAGGATTATAATCTCCGCTGTTATCGCTCTTTCCAGTATTGATGCAGTCTTCTTTTCTAGCATGTTATATAAAGTCTTACGGCACGTCAATCTCTTTTTTTCTTTTTTTTTTTTTTTTTTTTTTTTTCGTGTTACTTGCGCTATAAATTTTAGATTTCGCTGCTGTTGGAATTCCTCAAGTGATGTGGCCTCGTACAATTAATGTTTCTGTAACGACAGTCCGCCGAGGTTCGACGAAGAATATTTCTCGCTAAAACTTACACGTTTCATTCGCTCGAATCCATTTTCAAACATCTATCTGGGAAGTCGGTTTTATACAGCTGCCAGATATATTTGAACTAGTTTCGTGCCAACCATGGAATCCACATGAAGGTCTCTATCTCATGGGACTTGAGTTTGTAGTCCATTTATCTTGGTTTCTATTTTTAATTTCCTTATCTACTATCCGAAATTTCTTACAACTAATCTATACACCGAGATAGTTGACGTGTTACTGTTTACCAATTCCACATTCAGAATTGGTATGATGGATCCACAGTACGCGCCATTAACACTTTAATTCCCATTCAAAATGATAGTATATTTTTTTTTGGGGGGGGTGAATTTTCATCCTTATTTTTTTTTATTTATTTTATTTTTTATTTATTTATTTATTTATTTTATTTTTTATTTTTTTTGGAACAATTGGTAGTGATTTCCTCGGTTCAAAATCATACTTACCCAAACTCTGAATACCCGTGTCAATAGCATAGCTCCCTACCTAGGAAGGGAAATCAGAGTCGCTGTTTTTTTTTTTTTTTTTTTTTTTGTTGTTTTTCTGTATAGTAGTTTCTTTTGGAATATGATGCGGAATGTTTACAAGATCATTGCCCTCCTATCTTCCTACCTGTGCTTGCATATGAGCAGATCATCGTATAGAAATAGATTAGCAAACCTTGACTGAATAGTTAGGTCCTGTCGGAGAAAATTAATAAAAACCTAGAAGAAAAAGATAAATTTATATAATCCACCTAAGATAGGCAATCATGGCTCACAACAATAACTATTACTTGAATGGACGCAGCACATATAAGTAGTAGTGTGATCAAATGTAAAAGCCGTCAGCAGAAAACATGATTATTTTGCCTACTTCGAAGAAGATAATGGGGTGGGGAATAGCCTCCACAAATCCAGTAACAGTTATCACTTTTTATTGCTACTATTTCCTTCCTAACATTTTGACTGATGTAATGTGGAAAGTCTAAATTTTGCTCTAATCTCGCCATTTTTTTTTTCATTTTAGTTGCCGCTGCTTATTTTCGTAAGCTTTGTGAATCAGTAACAGCAGCTTGTAAGATCTAATGAAGAAAATTCATTTGCATAAAGTTTATTTTTTAATTATTGATTTGTTTGTCGGGTAGAGTTTAGATACATTTCAACAAGTTAGACTAAATACCTGACACACTTCAAGTGGAAATCTGTAAATAGTTACCTGACGATTGCCAGCCACTTGAAACTCAGGTGTAGAAGTACTATGTCAAAATGTCATTTTTTTATTTGATTTGATATATACGATCTGGCTTTTGGCTTGAACAATTGGTCTTTTCCCCTTTTGTAAGCGATTGTAAAATTTGTGCTGATTTAACTTTGGCTCAGAATCAAAAGGAAAGGTAAGCGTAAGATAAGCTTGACAAAAAACAAACCTTTAGATTTATCTGTTTCGCCGATGTAAACATCAGAAAAAAAGCGGATCTTAAAGGGAAATTGAAAATAATGAAATCTAACTTAAAGATACAGTAAAAAATATATCAAGTGTATACATGATCATCATAAATGTTCCTTGTTTTCTGCTTAGGGTTGGGTTTCCGGTTCCTTAAAAAATTTTCTCTTTCAATCTCAGTAGACCCAGCACCTTAGTGGCATTACCGCTTGGGGCAAATTGATTAAAATATATAGTGAAAACTACTAAGTATAGGTCAATGAAATTGAACATTTTAGGTGTTGAACATCATAAGTTTATCATCGGACCGATTTCATATGTATTCAATATGTGCCTCGCATGTGGCACGGCACGCGTTAAGTCGGTTGTGATAGGATAGATTCAGAAAAAGAAATAAATGTTATTTTCAAATGACACAATTTATCAGTAAAATATCAACATATATATATATATATATATATAAAATGAAGAAATATGAAACGTTTATAAATCTAATATGTCTCGTTTTTTATCAAAGCATCATTAGAGAATGAGATCTGGAAAACGTTTTTGGAATTTTTATTTTTCATTTGCTTGATATTCATTGGTTAAGCAGATTTATAATACTTATATATAATCATGTGTATGTTGGAGAAAATCAATCACGTGAATAGAAATACATACAGTAATGACTATAATGAACATTTCATTCATAAATTGGCTTATTATAGTTAAGGAAAGTTTTACTAATAGCTGCCAACTTATTGAATGCTAACTAAAATGCAAATTTCAAACACTTTTCTGCACTATATCAGACAATATTTCTAGACAGAACTATTTTTGAGAAGAAAATCAAAATCTTAAGAGAATACTAATAAAGGACAGTTAATAAGTGAAATATACTTTTTAAAAATGAATATGCAAATTAGTTTTACTTGAAGTGTGATATCACATAGAAGTAGATAATATATAATCCAGACATTGGACTTTTAAAGTATAAATTACTATAAGTAATATATACTCATTATTTATCATCTCCTAGTTGCGTCTCTGTCCTTGGACAATGTGCTCAGGGGCTTCTCAGTCAAAGGACAGAGGGCAACTGAGAAAATAACACTGAGAGGCGCCCAACCTTGGGGAAGAGCTGCCCGAGGCCGCACCCTCCTATTTCACAAGAGGGAGGGATCGGTGCTTGCACCGGGGCCTGCGCAACCGACGGTTGCGGGTGCTCGGGGAATTTTTGTTACTTGCCCAGGTGCACGTGCTCGGGCTCCCCACATTAAACCGACCTTGTGTCACAACCTGACTTCGTTGGGGGTTGAGCAAATATCTATAAATAACTATAAATTAATTTGTACACATTATTTACCATCTCTCGGTTGCGTCTCTGTCTTTGGGCAGAGTGCACTCAGGGTCTTCTCTGTCAAAGGACAGAGGGGCAACTGAGAAAGAGGGGAACAGCTGCCCAAGGCCGCGCCCTCCTATTGCACAAGAGGGAGGGATAGGTGCACGCATCGAGGCCAGCGCAACCGGCGGTTGCGGAATCTGTGCGCAATTTTTGTCCCTAGCCCGGGTGTACGCGCTCGGGTCCCCACTTTAAAAAAAACCCTGTGTCACCTCTCGTCCTCGTGGGGGAACGTGTAAACAGCGTATAAATTACTATAAAGTAGATTTGGAGCATTTTTAAATCAGAATTCTTTGGATAATTTTGCTACAAGTTCGCATTTATTCACATAGATTCTATAATTTGTTTTACTTAATTAGCTATAATGTTTCTCAAGCTCTTCAAATGTTGAATGTATAATTAATTCTAATTTGTTTTCCTATCTTTATATTATATCAACTCCTATGTACTATACATTGTTAAAGATGCCGGAATTCTTAGCTCATTCTACAGCTGCAAAAAGTATCAGGCATCTTCTGTTCTGCTTTATCTTTGCGAAAGTGGTATAAGGTCGAAAGTGGTGTATTGCTGTCATATGTAGTCTAGAGCTTCTCAATAGTAACTTTCCAGCCATCACATAGTTCAAAATCGTTTTCTCGATATTTTGCAGTTTATCTATTTTCCTCTTTTCCCATAGACGTTATGTCGCAAGCCTCTATCTATCGCTATTTCAACGGTAAATGTTAATATGAGCTCCATTCTTTAGTTTCACTATATCAAACCGTTATAACTTTGACTCACCATGCCACGGTCACAGAGCCGAATCTTTTCCGTATGCCAGTTGTAAGAATGACCTTTTACTGAGACGTTCCCCAAGAACAGATTCTTTGCGGAACCAATTCCGTCAGGGATAGTTTTCTGAATGCTACGATATTTATGGCTTCAATTCAAGAGTCAGCAGTTATCTGTCCTCCTCATCTTCATAATCTCACTTATTGCCTCCTTTTTATATTCATATCGTTGTCTTCATTCAGTCAATATCTACATTGAGTGGCTCTCGTTTTTTTGGAGGGGGTGGGGAGTGGCTGGCTAATTTCTAGTGACAAAAAATCACTGTTTCGTTTGCTGTGCCACCCAGACTCTTTCACGTGTTTGTCGATCCGAGTAACCTTCAGAAAATTTTGAACTGAACTGAAATATATAATCTACCCGCTCTCTCTAGGCATATTTCGGCAAGTCCTTTCTGTTCTTTTATTACTGATTAGACATTACTATCTCTGTGATAATAAAAGCAAATGTCAAGAGATTACAAGTACAGTATAAATTTTTATATCTGGACAGTGCGACACGAAAATACGAAGCGAAAGATGCATTTCAAAAGCTAAGCAGAGTATTAAGAAACATATATAAAAAAAAAAAAACTTCATTAAAAAAAAAGAGTACTAAACAGTTACGTGATATCTGTCCTCCAATAAGGGATTGAATGTTGGGCAATCTCCTTTAAGATGAAAAAAGACTTGAAACAACAAATATAGTCCTACAAAAAGATCCTGATGATACCATGAACCGAATATGCGAGCAACGATGAAGTTTTAAAAGAATATGGAAGTAAAAAAGAAACCTCTATTAAACATCAGAAAGAGTTGAAATTTCTAGAGCACATAGTGAGGAAAGAGGGCTTGGAAAATCTGATACTCAAAGGACAGTGAAGTGAATATTGATAGAAGGAAACAAGACAAAACATGCTCACTGAGCTTGGGTACATTAATAGCGGAACAAGCTCTAGGAGAAATAACAAAAGACAACATTTATTAAGAGCTACAAATGACAGGAAAGTTTGGAGAGCCATGATCGCCTCTGTTGTGAAGGGAAACGTCGCATAAAGTTCGAATGTGGCTAATTTAAAGAAATAGCGTCACATGAAGTCGTTTAATGACATTTAAAAATAATAATAAATCTCTGTTGAAAGATGGTTTATTTCAAACTGTCGACTTTAAGCATGCTTATCAGAGGGCTTTAGAATTTGGGAGGCTTCAATCGGAACAGAAAATGAACATTTACATATTATCTCGGCTGCTTCCATGGGAATAACGAATTAATCATATTTAGCGATAATGTAATTATTTATATGGAGGTGCAAGTGTGTTAGCATGGAAAACGGAACCGGCAAACCTCGCTGGAATTTATACTCAATGTCTATATGTCTACTTCGTCTTCCTGCCCTGGGGAGAAGTATTAATCAACTATGTGCTTAGTTTTATCGCTAGATATTCACATCTTGCTATAGGTCAGTAGCTCCTGTGTTGAGTTCATAATTATTCAAATGTATCTTTGCTGGTTCGGCCATGTTATCCGGATGCCCGTGAAATATATTTCCAGAAGGATATTGTATGGAGAAAGATACGGCTTACCTGAGAGCCAAATGAAGTGACTTTAATATTATATTAAAGCCATCCTCAAACACTGCTTGATAAACCGGAACGACCTAGGAATTCTGCTTTGTGTCCTAAGGCTACAAACAAGAGGTTGTAACCTGTGTATCCAACCATAACGTGTCTTTTAAGAGCAAATCTATGAGCGCATGAAGCACTTACAACCTGTTAATGAAAATCCTCGTATCACGTGGTGATGACGCTGCGCTCCATAAAAATGTTTTTTACCAAAATATTAGGTGGGTGCAAAAATAATATCGTTTTTCGACGTATTTTTAACGTCAAAAAACGATATTATTTTTGCACCAACCTAATATCATCGTTTTGATTATCATGAACATTTCTAACGAGTTTCATTACAAGCTGGTTGTAACCTTTGTCAAAAGAAAGAGTTCATGGGTAGGATCTTCGGAATTCATGGCAGGAAGAAAATTGGTAAACAACAACATATCTTTCTATACTTATTTGTGCAAAAGTAGATGTAACAGTTGCTAATGAGATTCGAACTCAGCTCGCCTATGACACGTTCCGAGACGCTAAACTTACACCAACTGTACAGATCAACTTAGCATTTACTAAACGTAGCAAAGTCAGTTACGAGTGCAAATAGGGCCAACAGCATTGTGTTTGGACCAAAAGGGAACATCTAACTAAAAAGTAATCGTTTTATACCGTGTCTGTGTTTTTCTTTAGATTACCACCGACATGGAGACTCTGTGTTGTTAACTAAGAGGGTCATCCATGAAGGCCTAAGATATTAGCAAATTGATTTACATGATGTGAATTAGGGAAAGTTCATTTTTTCACGTTTTTAGAAAATCAACATTGCACTCATTGTGAAAACTGACGTTTGATGTGATAAGTACAAAAATTAGATTCATAGCATTTTTTTTTCTTTTGAGAATTTAGTTTGCTTTAATAGTTTGCTGTTTCATGAATAAATCCAAATTTGATATCTTTTGTATTAGATACTTTGAATGTAAAATGTATTCAAATTAATTTTAATTATGAATAATCACAAGCAAAATATTCATTTTTTACTGTATTCGAGAAGTAAAAACCGTAAAAAAAGTGTAAAAGTTTACAAAAAACTACTCCACAAATTTTTAGAGCATAATTAATAAAAACAAAACATAAAAAGTTTATATAACATACGACAGCTGGGCACACATAAAACAAATTGTTTTAAATGTGTATTGATTATTGAAAATCACACTAAAACTACTGGATTGTATAACATATTGCATCATAATATAGTGAAATTGTTCAGAATAAGTTACCTTAATCTTAAAACATAATCTTCAAACGCGTTTCCTCATAACAGTGCAATGATTTAGAGAAAAAAAAATTCTGTCGTTTTTTATTATGCCAAACACCCCCAACTTTCAAACTGAGTGCATTACCACGGATCCAAAATCCACCTGCGTTGATGTGCATGGCCATCATTTCATTCGGTAAGCATGAGTGATAATTGACTTTTACGTTTTTATCATTTTCACTATTGACAGGGAAAATTTTTTTGTATAATTTCCAGTAAAATAAATGCAAGAAGACTAAGACAAAGATGCATTTTTACGTCGGATAAATCCAAATTATAGATTGACACTATCCTGAAACGTCTGGAAGACCTGCTAGGATTTTGGGTCAATAGATATGCTCTTGACAACAGCAGATATGTAGATGACACTAAATTGATGGCTGTCTCAGAAGACAAATTTAACGAACTGAATTGGTCATAAAATATTAGCTGTAAGAAAACGGAATATCTTTTTTAACATATCAACAGGAAGATATTCTCTAAACACTGGAAACGTCGGAAGGAAGCAGGTACGGAAATTTAACTGTTTTTAATAGTGCGTTAAAAAACGACGGAAATATAACGCCGAAAACTAAAGACGCAAAGGTCTATCGAAAGATGCCTTCCAAAATATAATCTATTAAAATATAGAACATTTTGGCAAAATCAAAGTGAGTGCTGAGCTGCTATGTAACGCCTTTTATGGCAGTGAACTGTTGACATATACATCACAGATCTAGAGAGAAATCAAGCAACATATACAGTTTATTTACACTATTTATATTCGGGCAATTGCCCTCATTTTTGATGTCTTTATCACAACGTGATAAAGTAGGGCTTATGTGTGCAGAAGCGTTGGTTTGTGAATTTGGTAACATAGTGGTTGAGAGTTCAATCCCAAGATCCGGTCGTATGTACAGGTAATAACCGAACAATGCTAATTAAATAAGAATGTGACGATGTCTGTCGAAAATTACGCTAGTTTTTGACGGGGACGGATCTAGTTCTAACTACAAAAAATGAAAATGCGTATAGAATGCCCAGTTAACAATTAGTGGAAACTCGAAAAAGATATTCTTCACGAAGAAACATAAGAGATGAGTTGTTGACACTAGTAGACGCTTCGTCTATTCACAGAGCCTCTTTTAAGGCCAACACGCAATCTAACTCGGTGGGAGAAAACTATAAGATTCAGTTAAATCTCCCGAGCAACGAACAGCAGTGCTTCCACTTGTAGGGATATAATCCATC
>OZ010573.1:108024300-108031800 GCA_963932145.1 Acanthosepion lycidas | reverse complement strand
CAATTTTCAGACGGTCGTTTGAACGACTTTTAAAACTAAAATGTTTATCTGTTCAAAAAAAATAGTTCATTTATTAGAAAATATATTCCGTTTAAATACTGAAGTAGTCATAGAAACGGCTTAAAAAAAATCGGCCTTTCTTTCTCTTACGCAGTTTTCTTTTTTTTTAACACACTGGGAAATTAACCCTTGCGTGTAAGATATCCTTTTCAATTTAATTCAAATTGTTGGTGCATGTATGTTAGTGTGTGTGTGTGTGTGAATAATAGAGATAAATATTTTTACAAATTAAAAAAAAATAATAATTAAAATGCTATTTATTATAGAATATTTTTCGAAATCAATCAACTGTAAGGGGTTGTTGCTCATCTCAAGGTCGGGTTTATTCAGACTGAGTAGACGAGATATCTATTATTTTAGTTTCTTATTTCATAATCAGTCATATATATATATATATATATATGTATGCAAAGAAGTGTGTATTATCAGCTCTATTTACATAAGGGATTATTTATCTAAATTCTCAACAGTTATTTCACTCGACATCACACAAGGCTAAATCGGGTTCCCTTTTTTATAAACATGATGTAGATCGAAGGAGATAACGAGCGAGTCTTACTGAATTCGCTGTTGGAGCGGTTGTGCATGTGTGTCGCCCTGAAAAGAATACATACAGTACCAGCCACTAAGCCCAAATATAGAAGCTGTTCTTCCCTGAAGCCTATCCAACTGATTCAAGCTGATTGGCCTTCCTAATCCTCCCAAACGATGATGAGTTTGGGATATTTATTTTATTCTGAAAGTTAAAATTTAATGATGTGCAATAAACACCTTTACACTTTTTACTAAATGCAGCTTCAGTTCTTGCATTTCAAAAGTGGCGCATACCATCGGTGGATATTACATGTAAACGCACTGGACCAGTCTACATCTCGTAGTCTGACTCCCATCACGTTTTTGATACTGATAACTCCATCGATTATGATGCATTCTTCCAGTCGTAAAAATACTAAGCCACTTTAGGACGTAGGTGATCATGACTCTCCACAGACGTTATTGACAGTTTTATGTTGTTGCATTCTTGGGAAAGGTAGTGTAGTTTATTTGTTTCTAGGTTTCTGAAATCCGTTTTCCTTTTTTAAATTGGATTTCACGCAAGTTAGATAAAAATCATTTCCCTCAAAAGTATCTATGCCAACGTGGATAAAATAGAATTGGCCATAATTTGAACTCTGCTCGAGGACCCCATTTTCCCCGCCTATAACCGCTACGCTATGAGTCCAAGCTAAGATGGTATTTACTAAGCTATTATTAGAAAACCAAATGGGATAGTGTAAGTAAAAATTAAATTTTGCGCTGAATTCTCTATATCGAAGAATAATTTTAAAATTAGATGGAGGCAACACAAGAGCTCCTTCAACAATATTCAAAATAGAAATCAGACATCTCTATTCCAATATTTCTGACATCTAAAAGAAACGAATAAAACACCAAAAGTAAAATGGAAAATTATAAATAGAACAAGAACTTTTAAAACCAGGGATGACCCATGCCCTTTATGCCTACATGAAAAACTACACATCATTAAATTTCTAAATAATGAAAAATTATTAAACCATAGGCAGGAGTTAACGGTTTTTTGCCGGCATCAACAAACTTTCGCATTAAATAATTAGCATAAAAAAAAATCCCATAGTTTAATAAAAGTCTTAGAAGCTTAGCCAAATCATTAAATAGGAAAAACCCTTTCTGTAGCCGTCAAAAAACAAAAAAAAAAACAAATTGAAATTCAGCGTAATACGGTTTGTATATAAAACACCCACTTGAATAAACAAATAAATAAATAGATGATCAGATAAACAATAATAAAACACAATCCTCCCGACACATAATGACTTATAGGCGCGCCATAAAAATATTCCTCACTGGGAACCAACTAAAGGATGACCGCAAACATTAGCCTTGAAATAGACACCTTACCCAACTAGAGCAAAACCTCTCAGAAGATGATGAATCTATAGATAAGAATTAACTCTCTGACCACTTAACGAAGATGACTCGCCTAGCCACTCCTACAATAACGAATGTTATAACGAACCATGCCTAAAAACACACGTAAACCAAGAGATAGCTTATTCCTAAAATTTTGCTTGAAGATGAAACGGGACTAACCACCTCAATTCAACTTAATTTTAATAATTATTTGAATGGTTTCGGCTCTCCGTTTTACTCTTCTGCTCAAAAACCTATAGGAGATATGCAAGACACTCAAAGAATACCCGATGTATTTATCTCCATTATACACATAATTAGGATCGAACTGAAATAATAATAATAAAAAAAACAGGACTTCAAATGTCGATTTACATACACATATATATATATATATATATATATATATATATATATATATATATATATATAGGTTAGTCCGATGCCAGCCGCTGGTGTTGCTCTGTTACTGGTTATGTCCAGTGCTGTCTCTGTGTTGTAGCTGGCCAGGTCCAGTTTTGAACTTCCAGAGGCTTGCGTTTCTTCTTTTCTCTCTCATGGTTCCAGTGTTCTTCAACGAATGATGGCAGTCATTGTGGTAGTTCGTCTAGAAGTTTCTCTTGAATGTTGTGGACGATTTCACTGTGTTCGAAGTCATCAACATTGTGGTTCTTGACGATATTTTTCGTATTTTGGTGTTTCCTTTTGAGATTGATCTTCATTTCCATAATTGATGAGATTAGACGATGTCTTATCCAGCACTCATAAGCACGGGCTCTAGCTTTGTGCATATCTTGTTGATATCGGAATCGAGCGATGACATAATCAAGTGTCAATAATTGGAGCACGGATGTTGCAAGAAACCTTTTCCCTGTTCTTCTGTCGAAACAGTGTGTTAACAGATTCTATTCAGCACATTTGATAAGAAAAATTTCGATGGCGTTAATCTTGCCAACTTCTTCTTCACCTATTGCATCATTCCATAATCTGTTATATTTCCCCAACTTTGGCATTAAAGTTTCCTGAAATGATGATTTTGTTTTCTTTGGAGTAGAGGAGAGGATGTTATCAAGCTTGGAATAGAAGTCTTCTTTGACCTCATCGTCAGCGTCCAAAGTTGGTCCGTGAATGCTGATGATAGTAGCATGCTTTTTTTACCTAGCCGGAATCTGAGAGCCATGAGGCGTTCATTGATTCCAGAGGTTTTTGGAGGTAGAGCGTTTTCGTATGTTCATGAGAGTGTACTGGCCTTGCTTTTTTTTTCAGTTGGCCTTCAGCTCTGCGAATTTCGTTCAGAGTGACAATGTCAATGTTGAGCTTCTTCGTTTCAACGTACTGATTCAATCCCAAAGTTGAGCGGCTGCATCGAGTATTCACCTCTTGTGTCGGTTATTGTCTAAGACAGGGGTGACCAACCTTTTGATTCCATGCGCCAATATTTTGTACGATTAAAATGCGATCACACAAACATGCGATGCGTCACACAAACATTCACTTTCTTTCAGTACGTGTTGCAATATGGACCTATTTTAAAGTTATAAAATCTATTTATATGCTTATGACCAGCAGCGTATCCAGGAATTTTGAAAGTGGGGGCATCAATCAAAGCTTTGACTCTCTTTTTTTTTTCTTTTTTTTTTTTCTCTTCAGATTCTGGCTTAGTTTCTTTTCCTCAAAAGGATGCAATTCGCCACTTGTAAGCATCCAATGCGCCACTTATGGCGCATGCGCCGCAGGTTGGCCATCCTTGGTCTAAGAGCTTCCAGCTATCACTTGCCTGCTCCTGTAGCCCTCCACCGGCCGCAACGGCAGTTGGAAGTTTTGCCTGTACCTGATTTTGTTTAATATCTTTGCGCCCAATATTCTCGGAGTAAGCTGCTACGGCTGCAGACAGTTATCACTTTGGAACACTAGAAGCTATTTTTGTAACTAACAATAGGCGTCCGTTTTGATGTTGACTACTCTTAGACTCTCTTGATGTTTCAGGTAGTTCTCGCACAGCAATAGCACAGTTTGGAGTCAAGAATCAAGATGACACGAAATTCGCGTGTATTCATTTTTACATCAATACACTGTTAGAAAAATTTAAATTACTCAAAATCCAAAAAATGACAGCCAAGAAGAAACTCACTGCATCAACACGTAAACAAAAAAAATATACGGAAATCCGCTCGCCTTAATGCAAGCTAAATAATACATTTTACTTTGCTCTTACCTAATCTTCCTATCTGTATCGGGTCTGTTCAGAATAGTCTTCTCATGGCTCTCCACCACTTCTTTTTTATAGTCCTAAGTAATGTCTATCCATTCACTATCCATCCTTATTTTTGGGTATAAAGATATATTACATCTGGCAGCAAGCCATCTGATCGGGAAATTAAACCATATCTTAATTGATGTTGTTCCCATCTTCACCCTGACCCGATATGGTATCACCTGCAAGGGTCCTATGTGCAAATGCTGAATGCCCTAAAAAAAATCACTAGGAAATTATAAAATATATTTTATTGTAAAAATACCAGCAATAATTTTTTATATAAAATAAATTAATTATAAATATTTATAGTAAAATTACAAGTAATTATGTTTATTTTAGAATGACCAATAATACATTTTATAGTAAAATGACCAACAATACATTTTATCTGTAACTGAAGCCATAAAATTGTGTTCAAAACATTTACAATTTGGTATTAAATAGCCCATAGAAGTTGATAGGCCGCTAGCCAAAATCAAACAACCAAGCATCTTCGCCCAGGTTTTTTCTTCCATTTACACAAGCTAGTAATGTAGGTTAATCTATCTCTCTATCTCTCTATCTCTCTATCTCTCTATCTCTCTATCTCTCTATCTCTCTATCTCTCTATCTCTCTATCTCTCTATCTCTCTATCTCTCTATCTCTCTATCTCTCTATCTCTCTATCTCTCTATCTCTCTATCTCTCTATCTCTCTATCTCTCTATCTCTCTATCTCTCTATCTCTCTATCTCTCTATCTCTCTATCTCTCTATCTCTCTATCTCTCTATCTCTCTATCTCTCTATCTCTCTATCTCTCTATCTCTCTATCTCTCTATCTCTCTATCTCTCTATCTCTCTATCTCTCTATCTCTCTATCTCTCTATCTCTCTATCTCTCTATCTCTCTATCTCTCTATCTCTCTATCTCTCTATCTCTCTATCTCTCTATCTCTCTATCTCTCTATCTCTCTATCTCTCTATCTCTCTATCTCTCTATCTCTCTATCTCTCTATCTCTCTATCTCTCTATCTCTCTATCTCTCTATCTCTCTATCTCTCTATCTCTCTATCTCTCTATCTCTCTATCTCTCTATCTCTCTATCTCTCTATCTCTCTATCTCTCTATCTCTCTATCTCTCTATCTCTCTATCTCTCTATCTCTCTATCTCTCTATCTCTCTATCTCTCTATCTCTCTATCTCTCTATCTCTCTATCTCTCTATCTCTCTATCTCTCTATCTCTCTATCTCTCTATCTCTCTATCTCTCTATCTCTCTATCTCTCTATCTCTCTATCTCTCTATCTCTCTATCTCTCTATCTCTCTATCTCTCTATCTCTCTATCTCTCTATCTCTCTATCTCTCTATCTCTCTATCTCTCTATCTCTCTATCTCTCTATCTCTCTATCTCTCTATCTCTCTATCTCTCTATCTCTCTATCTCTCTATCTCTCTATCTCTCTATCTCTCTATCTCTCTATCTCTCTATCTCTCTATCTCTCTATCTCTCTATCTCTCTATCTCTCTATCTCTCTATCTCTCTATCTCTCTATCTCTCTATAATATGTCATGTGAGTGTTAAATTCTCCAAACCCACTTTTCTCATGTGTTCCAGAAATTGCAACCGTTTCTTTCTGATTCAAATTATAAATATTCGTTTTGTTTCCATTTTCCTTAAAGGTTCCTCGTTATTCAAATGTCCGCCCACTTGAATGCTCAACATCTAATTGTACAAGCACATTTGTTACGCAAAATTGGCTCGTCATCCGTGAGGAAATGTTCCAGCATTAACTGCCATAAAGGAAGATAGTTATTACATAGCATTTCAAACACCATTTCTTTGTTTTTATTTGTTTTCCTTTTATTTAATGTTTAGTTTCACTTTTGAAAAAGATTGTTCTAGAAATTCCCAGTGCAAGTCTGTCATTGTTTTACACGTGTGGGTGTGTATTTCATACGTGAAAATATCCTGAAGTGTCATTTTTGATAAATGCTGATATAAAGATTGTTTTAATAGGCTTTTTTGTTTTTACAGCTCCTTGTAAAATTTGATGTCTCGTTTGTACTTTTAAATTTACGAATTTGCGGAAATAAACAAAGGGAAATTAGTTTACTTTGAAAGAAACATCTCTGGTTAATATCATCCTTATCGTGGCTAGTTTGGTTCGATCCTCACTGAGTGAACCATTGGATCTTCGACTATTAATAATGGTTGACATGTTTTGCACATAAACTCTCCTTTACTGATTTATCTATTGAGAACCTATCCGCTACTTTGATATGCATTTAACTTCGTCCATTGTTTCTGTTATCATCGTTAAATTGAATCTCCAAAAACATGTGGACTTGATGTTATCCCTGCAATAGGCCTTAATAAATCTGTTCCTGAAATGGCTCCTGCTCTCTGTAAACGGTATAATAAATTCGTGCTTCTTGCTTTCCAGATGGTTAGAAATCTTATGTAGTTACTCTCTTTAAGCACTCACGCGAATAGTATTATCGTTCTATCGAACTATAAGCTCTCTTTGGCAAGCTACGCGAGGCATTAATGAAATAAGAAACTATTTAAGCAAATCAGGTCGAAGGGATATCTTTCAGGCAAGCAATATGGCTTTCGCGTGACAAGACCTACTTTTGATGCGTTAATGATTATTGCTGACAGTCTGTCACGGTTTAGATAAGAATGGTGAAGCTGGGACTGTTGCTTTGAATATCTCGTAGGCATTTGACAATTGAGCATAATTATCTTCTTCACAAGTTGACAGATTATGGCATTTATGTTTTTATTTATCATCTGATTCAGTCTTTCTTATCAAACTGTGAAATGAAAGTTGTCTTGAACGGCTACTCTTCTAGATATGTTTAAATTTATGCGAGTGAACCCAGAGCTATGTCATTGGACATACATAGTTCCTTATTTTCTTCAACATCCTTACCGTTTAGATTAGTTCTGAAATCTATATCTATGCTGATCACACAACTATTTACTACTAACTTAATGGTATGTCTGAACGGTTCTATAAAGTCCAATCAGTAGCTGATCTCGAAAAATGACCTACAATCTGAGCAAGAAAATGCCTATAAATTTTAACGCCGCCGAAATAAAACCGATCTCTCTGTAGCATTAGAAGACCTATTTGTAATGTCCATCAGTCCTGCTTTTCGGCTGACACGATATTAAGCAATATACGGACAAGACAGTAATGGTAGACAATAGACAAAAACTAAAAATCCTTGAAGCAATATACATCAAACAGTTGAAACCCAATGTAAA
>OZ010573.1:107971800-108016800 GCA_963932145.1 Acanthosepion lycidas | reverse complement strand
TGATGAGCCAAGCTGGGCTCATATGTCAACAGATAACTATATTACAATAGTTCGAATCGTTCGACATAACGATTGTACATCATGACATAAAATATTACATTATTAATACACATATCAAATAATACATTTACTCTATGAAGTTTATTTCAGAATAGTTTTTCGATTTCTTAGCAAATGTACCTAATGTGCACATTATAAATAAAAAAAGATTTATTATTCCAGTGAATATAAACATTAAACTTAAGTAATGTCAATAATTTACGTTTTTGCTTTGAAAACAGCGTTAGTTATATAATTAGGATGATGGATAGCCTATTTGTAATTTCGAAATTTTCTTGGTATATCGAATTTTATAGCAATTTTTGCATGGAATATCATTTCTGGTTTTGGCTTAGGTGTTCTTTAGACTTTACCTATAGTTGATATATGCTAAGACATATCAACAGAAGAGGTGTTGTTTTAAAAAAGTTCAATTTTGTCTAGACTTTTAAGTGCGTGAAAACATCACGTGTAACTATTGTTGTGGTTGAATATAACAACCTAGTATTCAATCAGCGACACAAGTGAGCAAAAGAAAAGTTGCAAATTTAACTATTATGGAATAAATATAATAACTTACATCAGGATATTGCAATAATTCTATGATTTTAACCATGGTGTATGTTATTCAATCAAACCTATATAAATCTTCGAATGTTAATGGTAAGATTAACTTCCATTTGCAGACAATATTCACCGATCATTTAGTGTAAATGTTTGATATTTATTAAATCGGTTCAATGAAATATTTGCAGGAAATGTTACTCATGAAGTTCAACCAAAAGTTATAGCTCTTTCTCAGATTAATAGAAGTTTTTTATTAGGAGTTTTCTTTATGTAATTGGGGAACGTTTATAGCTTCATTAAATTATTATTATTGTTCGGCTAGATGTAGCTCCTCAGCTTGGAAAGGGTGTTCACCTAAGGGAAGAAAAACCATGATTGTAAGCTACCGCTACGTTGCGATCAAATCCAAACGCAGAAAAAGTACGTTCGGACAGAAAATCCGGTGTAGGGACGCGAAGGTTGTTGGCTATCGACATTGACAACCTTCTGGATAGTCATGCAATGAAACTGGCTACAAATGTAATGGTATATACTTTTTTCCAATCGTATTGGCACACTCGAGAGGAGGCGTGTAGTCTGGTCCGCGCACGGCCTTTATATATCATCGCCCTGGAGAGGTCATTAAAATCTTACTACCAAAGGACTGACTTTTCACCAAAGAGGGCACTACCATTAAATCACAAGATAAAAGTATGCTTACTACTACAAGTATTATTTTTTTTAAGAAATATGAAGTATTTCTGCCATATTTCTACTGAAGTTTCTCGATCTTCATTTTCCAGTTTTGATAAAGTTTAAATTCATTTATCCGGGGTTTTCGGGGAGGATTATACTCATCCGTTCAGCCTCTTTCTCACAGACGGAATGTGGCAAGCCTTTTCATGCCAAATGTTCAAATGAGCTCCATTTTTTTTTTAATTGCAATAGTTTTGTTCTTTATAGCCATGTTACTTAGACGAATCAGCCACGTTTCCACCGTATACCAAATGTAAGGATACGGTTCTGCACAGCATTTTCCAAAGAATTTCTATTTTGTGACTCACGTGGATACTTCATTGAACACGCCATATTAATTCAATGATTAACCATTATCTATCGTCACTCATAAATTCCTCTTTCAATCATATCGCAGGCATCATTCTTCGTAATTTTCATAGCAATCCTCTCTCCAATATGTCTCTCAATCTGGTATTCGGTGAAGTTTATTATAAAAATATTATCTTCTCGTTTTGTGCTACACGTCTTTGCTATCACTGTTGGAAGTGTTAAAGTGTTTTTGTGTGGGTGTGTTTTTTGGTTATTTGGTAAAGCTATTTGTTTGGGATTGTGTACCGCCAACATATAGGATTTGATGAATGACGGGAGAAGTATAATTACTTGGAAGGTTTTGTTGCGTTAATCGCCCAGTTATTGCAATTTTCTCGAATTTAAAAATAAACATTCGTAATCTTTGTTTTTATCAAGTTCTAATTGGAAAGCTGATCAAATCAACGGCCAAGTTTCTGTAACATAACGAAATATTACAAAATCGTTTCATCAGAAACTAATATGTTCTTGAGAGAGTGATTGTGATATATATATTATTAATAGTAATAATCTTATAAGTATAAGAAATTATACTCGTTCGGAAAACATTCAGTGTTTTGATTTGCAAATAATCAAACCAATACCAACGGGGAGAAAAAGGTATAAAAAAGAAAGAACCAAGAACATGTACGTTAGCCGAAAATAATCGTCTAGCATGCAAGCCCAAAGAAAAAAAATCCCGATACGAGTAAACAAATTAACTAATATATACATATACCAACAGTATAACTCACCTTTGACCGGTACTTTACTGGGAAATTTTGCCGTTCAAATGGAGCAGTTTAATTTTAAAGTCAATCTACCCGAAAATCAATATTAGTAACATTTGGATGCAACTGGGGCACATCGCCAAATGGGGGATTTAACAATTTGAATGGGGGGGGGGCTTGAAAACGAGACTGTATAATAATAATATTAGTGTAATAATTTAAACTGTTTGTTTTTATTAAAGTTTTATGAATGATATATATCCAAGAACAAATAGTAAAAACGTTACTGAGAGTTATAATGGAGAGGAAGTAGTGGAGAACCATTGTCGCCAAGAATTAAAAAAAAAATTCAAAATCAGATGAAAACTCTGAAAATGCATAAACATCCGATCACACCTACATATATACACGCACATATTTTGAGAATTATATATATATATATATATATATATATATATATATATACACGCCTGTAGACACAATTTAATGGATCCTATGCTTAATATTTGGAAGTTTTAGTCCCCAATCAAAATACATGAAATAACCGTATAATATTAGCGGTTATTTTATATATTTATGGTTCAACAGCAACACAAGTTGTAATTATATTTAGTTGATATAGAATAACATGTCGGTGAAAGTAGGTAGACTATTGAAGGCTATTGAACCGAATGTGTGTATTAAATTTTAAATTGCCAACTTCGATTATATTCCCTTTGACAGGACCCAAAAAAACTGCCGATCTGTTGTTTGTCTTATTTATGGATGAGCCAATATTTGGCAGGGATGAAATAACTAATTTGCACAACCAACATTTGCCGTCGGATCGGTATCCTCAGGGATCAATATAGGATAGACACATTAGTTTACGATTAATGTTTGTGCTGGAATTGGATGTGATTGTCTGTTTGTTTCATAACTTCTCCCAGCACGTCTTACAGAAGCTATCTACAGGGACTTTATTTCGAACACACTGCTAGAGGATGTAGCCCTGCCAATACGAAGTCGCATGTGGTTCATGCATGACCGGGCTCTAACACATTTTAATCACATGGTGTTAATTTCCTAATGCGGTGGTGTGTGTTTACATGGTATATGCTGGATTTTTTGGCTTCTCTTAATGATGTTATCGACGTATTTTATGGCCGCTACTGTGCAATAAGTTTTATTTTTGACTTATTCATAGACTTCATCTACCCAAACCACCCAAGGTTATTCCAGCGGGATAATGGATTAAAGTAGTCACGACTAATTCAGGAGCTTTGTAGTGTATTGTGATTAATGGCGTGAACACCACGTTCGCCCTATATGAGCCCGTTTTTACGTTATGTAGAGAAAACTCTTCGAATTGAAGATGATCCTGCTCCCACAAATAGTCGGGGACTACGAAATGCTATCAAGAAATTATGGATCACTTTCACTTCAGATGTCTTCCAATCACTTGTGGAATCGATGCCAAGTGGTGCTTCTAGGGTTTTTGTCTGGCTAAAGTGGGTCCTCAGCCATAATATTCCATGATTTTTAGCACGTCATTGAGTTGGTCGGTTTACAAGTAAAAATTAATTTATTTATCAATAATATGACAATATTATATCGCTAGCCAAAACATTCTCCTGGGGTTGGGTTTATCTGAATAATTTCATAAACCTCAAAATTCGGTATATGAAAATTTGCATCCAGACATCTGATTACGAAGCCATTTATTTTATTATAAATTGAACTTGGATTAGAAGTATCTATATTGGTTCCCTCGAGGCTGATCTGTTCTCTGTAGACGGAGGGAAAGTGAAGAGATCTTTAAAAAAAAAAAAAAACAGATAAAAAAAAACGTTGGAAATAATTGTCAGTCAAATGAAACTTATATTTGGTCAGAGTTGCTAACTGCGGCATTAGGCGAGAATTTTCAGGAGGGGATATCGTGTGGTGACACTTAACATGTATGAAAAGATTATCTACTCGCCTTAGAAAATGTCAGTTGAAATTCTGAAATTTATAACTAAGCCGAAGCACCGACAACTTGCGTCGGATACAAGTATGAAAGAAATTCAACAGCGGGATTGAAAAAAGTGGCTTATTGATTTTTTTTTTTTTTTTCTGCATATTTTCTTTGCCTCTCTTCTCTAAGGAATTTTAATGATTTATTGTGTTTAGCAAGGCCTTAATGTTTGTTTTCTTTATTTATTTTCATGTTCGCTGTTAGATGACTTTTATGTCCAAGTTTACATTTTAAACAAATAGTTTTGGAAGATGAAATCTTGTAAATAAATGAATAAAAAATCTTTTGGTGGGGATAAAAAGTCCAGTGAAAATATTTTCGTATAATTTATCACTTGATCAAGCATATTTGTTTATATGCCATATTCCTTCAGGTGTGCATGACTCTATACAACTTCCCGTTCCTTATAGCTCTAAGCTGCGTTTCACTCTTTACCACCCCTCTTATCTTCTCTGTCCTTTCATTCATTCACACCAAACTAAGTCGGTTAAACGTTGTTTCACTTTGCTTTTCCTTCCTTCAATATGTTATGCAATGATGTTTTCATCGAGTTAATGACTTACCATTATTTTTTATGAGGTATTGCTGGGCGGTATATATTTTTGCCTAATACTGTACAATCGTATACACGTCAATGTAAAGACTTTTGGTAACGTCCGAAGACAGAAAAACAAATTTTTACTACGTTACTTAAAAATTGGAAACTGAAATGAATAAGTACAAATAAACAAAATAATAAATTAACAAATCACTCCCGTTAGAATAGACGAAATAGAATAAATAAAAATAAAATGCATAAAAACAAATAAAAACAATCATCACAATAATAATTATCAAACCAATACCACCAAAATAACCGTCAGAATAGACAACAACCAATCCAAAAATCGAACTTTAAAATGGCTATAACTGCTATATATCGACAAAAAACTACGTTACTCAAAAACCGAAAACAAAATAGAATAAATAAAAATATACAAAATAAAGAATAAGTAAAAAAAAAAAAATAAACTAATAAAAATTAATCCAAATAAATAAATGAAAAATTAACAAATTGCCCCCGCTAAAATAACCGTTAAAACTAATAAAAATAAGCATAAATATGCAAATACAAGTAAAAATAATCAATCCAAATAAATTAAAAACTGTCCACTCGCCAAAATAACAGAATAGTCTACGGCAATCAATCTAAACATTAGACGAATAAATAGTGTTAATTATATTCCCAAACCAAAACTATTAAATAAGCGACCTAAGCAAATTCTCCCACCAAATGTTTTTACTGCGTCAATAAAACATCAAAAAACGAAATGAAAATGAATTAAAATAAATCAACCAAAATAAATAAAGAAGCCATTCCCACAAAAATAACCGCCCTAATAGATTACCCACAATGAACCACTGACATATATAAATAGCTGAGGAAAGGTCCAGCATTCGCGGCCTGACGATTGCGTCCAGCATGAAACAGCCTGTCACCTTTAAGTGTTTACTTTAATGTTCACTTTTATATTTATATTTACATACGCTCTCTCTGATATTGAGCACTTTATCCCATAAATATAGCACACCTTAAAACTATATTTCTTTATATATATATATATATATATATATATATATATATATATATATAATAAAGGAAAATCAACACCCAATAACATTAACTACAAACACTGCCAAAATGTGCTAACCGTATTTGGAAAATAAAACATCCGTATAACTTCAGACACATCCATAAAAACACACATGCAATTAAAAATTAAAAATCTTCCATGATAATGGCTAAAACATTAGCCAAAACAGCCGGGTATGCAGAACTTTTGAACAGATTTTACACACCTTTTGTCTAGAAAAATCTCTTGTATAAAGACAAAAAATGAGTTAAAATATTAATCGCTTTACCTTGTGAGTCGTCTCTAACAAAACTTGTATAAAAAAGGGATTCATTTTCAACACACACACACTATATATATATATATATATATATATATATATACCTGCTAAAGGGAAGGTGTAGTCAGACTAGGTCTGAAGAAAGCACTGAAACGTGGAATTGACATTCATCACTCAATTTTAATCCCTTGGTTTACGCTGGAAATATGGAAAACAGAAATGAAGTATCCAGAATATGTTTCGATATATGTATTGGTAACATAGATGGATTACAGTGAACTATCAAATGTATCGGTCAAAATGAGAACAAGTTCCATATTAGTACACTGTATATCCTCTTCCAATATACCCACAAGTCTTTATATTGACGTGTATACGATTGTACAGTGTTAGGCAGAAATATATACCGCCCAGCAATACCCCATAAAACATAATGGTAAGTCATTAACTCGATGAAAACATCATTGCCACTTGTCTAAGTTCATTTGCACGACACAGTGGGAAGTATTTCTGAGGCAAACTCTTGCTAATATCTTACTATTAGGGGGTGGAGATATTTCGGGGAGATAATTCTACCACACTCTGTATAAATTCTGAATTCCATTCTACGATACAATTTCACGCTTCATTAGTGGTCTAGATGAACGAGTGTAGTCTGACCAATCAAAATGTATGTTTAATATATAGCACTTATGGCTGGCAATCGTGTCGCTCAGGGAAGTGGTCAATAGCACGCAAGAATATGTTGAGTAGCATGTTGTCTGGATTTATTATCACTTTTCAGCTGTAGAAGTGTGAAAGAATGTCCTAATCGTACATAGCACTGTTCGAGGCTCTATCTACTAACGCGGTGAATCAAATGTGGTGAGTGTCCGGAATATTTTAAATTGTCTCGGAGCCTGTGTTACATCTGTTGTTTTTTTTTGTTTTGTTTTTTTCTGTTTATTTTTTTTATTATTTTTTATTTTTTTTGCAGTTTACGTGTTGTCTTAGATACAAATTCGGTTTTCCTCGTTTGTGAAAGATTTTTTTTCCTTCCTCCAATGCAGCTGTATTGTTTATAAATTTCAATGTCAATGCGTGGCTGACAATGTGGGACGAACCAAATAGCCACCCAGATCGTACATGTTCTTGACACAAGACACAGTATTTTGTATATGTTGGACCCAGTCTGTTCACGACTCAGCCATTAGTTAAAATTTTTTAGACAACTTGGAGTGTACGTCAAGGTATAGTGATGATTTATTTACTATCCTGTGTAGTGCTCTCTCAGCTCAGCATTTACGCATATAAGAAACGGTTTTTATTAAATTTTATTAGCCGCCTCTGTGCAGACAGAAGGGCCATTTTGTTCGCTTTAAGTCATTTCGGACTTTTCCGAGTAAATGATTCCATTTTATACTTACTAGGAACCCTTTACGCTGTATCTGTTGTCATTATATCTCCCTCGTTTTTATTAATAAATTTGTATTTTAATCATGGTTTCTTTTTATTCTCACTATATGCTTATTTTTAACAGTGCGAATTATTCTGTTAATATTTACCAACGTATTATTCTGATGAAGTGTTATTTGAAAAGGATACTTAAATTAATATTTTCCTGCATTTTCATATATATATATATATATATATATATTATTTTTATATACGAACAAAAACAACTTGCTCACTACAAAAATACATTATTGCTTCGATGCGACTGCATCTCGACTGGTGATAACCAAAAATGCTTACCGATATAAGCATTTTTGGGTCTCACCAGTCAAGATGCAGTCGCATCGAAACAAAGTATTTTTGTAGTGAGCAAGTTATTTTTGTCCGTATGTAAAAATTATAATAATTATTGCTCTACTCTTGGTGTTAAGTCCACTTTTGAATTAATGTTGTGAACGTTAGAATTTATATTATCTTCGTTCTCATTACATTCGGAGAGATATATATATATATATATATATATATAGCAAAACATGTTTTCATGATACAATGCTCGCTATTCTATCGCTATTGTCATAAATATGCAGACGTGCTATACTCCTATATTTCACTTGGGCCAGCCAGGACTCCTACACCATAGAACTGTATTAAATCCCTTCGTACTCCAGTAATAAGAATAGGATTCTACTGAGATAGCTTCTTCGAAAGAATTGTCACTATCTGAAGCAGCCTCACAATCATTAATATCTTAAACTCTTCAAGTATAGACACGGCGGTTATCTCTCCTACATCTCCTCATAATATGCCGTCCTCATATCTTCATTGTGTTCTCTAAAAACTTCATTCAGTCACCCTCTACCTTGAGGGACTCTTGGGCTTTGTATTGGTTGAACAATAATATTTAAAGAAAAAGACCATCATTTGATACACCCAGGTGACAGTCTTGCGAAACCACTAACGTGTACATTGTTTTAATGCATGACTGAAGGTTTAACTAAAGGTATGTTAGTTGGTATTTCTGCTATATATAAAGGATTCCGAAGTAGCTGTGTTGACAATCTTATATATTTATTTCACCTGAGTTATGCTGTAGATGTAGTTTGGTCTGCCATTGTTCCCTATCCCTTAAAATATTTCGATCTTTGTGTAGTTCTGTATTCTCTGACTATCTAGAATATAGGCTAGATGAATCGTATGTTCATTTGATTACTGTTAACATCACCGAAGCTTCAAGACCAACATGCAAGTCAAGAGAATGAACATTCAGTCTTTCAAAGAACTACAATCTGACCCGTCTCTAATTGAATATAAGGATCATGTGTGCATCTTCATAGAATGGCATCAGGTTGCATTGGATTTTTTTTTTCACCACATAGAAGCTTATCGCAACATTCATCACCATCTAACTGACACAAGCATTGCACGCGTTGGAGTGTAACTGGGCCGAAGACTGAATTTTTTTATCAGAATACCTACTGACACCTCAGTATGTACATACAGTAGTAGTCAAAATCTCTGTGCTTCTTCAGGATGTTACAAATTTATTTCCGCCAAATTGTGTATACATGTACCTTAACAAAGAAAATTCTTAGGTCTTTAACCAAATGTATGTGAATTGAAATGTGCTTTGCATGAACTATCCAATTTGCGAGCATATATAATTTATTTCAAAAACGTTATTTATTTTTGCTTTTAAACAGTGCAAAATGCACTGTGCATTCCTGAAACTTAACAAGAATGGACGCTTTCTGTCAAGGTTCGAACAGTCTCCACATTTTGAGAAATCACCGTCTGTTCCGGTAGGCTTGAAACCGCCGAGTTTGTGCTTACATATATATAATTATATATATATATATATATATATATAGCGTGATAGGCCAGCAACATTCAATTATGTTCTTGAATAAAACTGTCTCTTGATTAATTCTTCTCGAATGTCGATTGATTTTGTTATCTTAAACTTACACAAAGTAATTTCTAAGAAATCAGTAGATATTTTCCTTTTTCCGCATTATTTTCTCTCTCGAATACGAAGGCCAGTAGCCATCGACTCGAATATAGGTATCCACAGAATAATGTTCGGAGTATATAGCGAAGAAAACGGCGAATTCCCTCGCCAAACCAAGCGACAGCGTGTTGCGTGTATCCTACGACGGAAAATGTGGCGAAAAAGAAAGTTACTTACTGAAAAGAAAAAAAAAAGGCACGTATTCTGCATGATATGCTGTAGACGGAATATTCAAATTAGAAACATGTTAGTCGCCATAAAAGTATTTTGGATATGCTAATAGTGTGCGTCCTCACTCAGTTCTTGAAGAAAGAAAAAAAATACTCGGTGGATGGAAGCAGTTAGAAAATAAATAAAAATCCATAGATTTAGATGGCTGACCACTCATATCCGAGGATGCTCGTTTACTAAGCCATGCTCGGATACGATGGCGGCTAACCATTCCCAGTAGCAGTTTGTGTCTGTTAAACACCCCAGAGTGCCCACCTGTAGTTTAAACTGTAACTATGCAGAACAGACCTAGTTTACACTTTCTGGAAGAGAGCGGATTATATAGTGATAAGCAGATTGGACAAGGACAGCACGTTCAAACTCTGTCACGATTAATTGAGATTTCATGCTAGCAAAACCATCGACGGCTGCCAAAGTGTTCTTCATACGTAATTTCACACACAAGACTTGGGTCAACCTGTGGAATTGTTTCCAGATAATTTCTATATTTTATATATATAATATATATATATTATTTATATATTATTTTTATATATATATATATATATATATATTATTTATTTGTATAAAAAATAAATCCAAGAGGATAGAACTCAATGTCCAGGACAGAGTAAGAATATAATAAAAAGGCTCAAACAATATGCCATGGTCATAATTTATTCCATTGGAATCGTAATCACGATCCAATTTATCAGACCCACAAATTCAAGAATTTAACAGATATATTCAGATTTCTTTTAGAATTTGTTAGTCTGATGAATTGGATCGTGATTACGATTCCAATGTAATAAATTATAACCATGCAATAGTAGTTTTTCAGCCTTTATTTTATTTTGGATTTTATATATGAGTACAGACTATCCTTAAAAATTCATTCGATTAAAATTTATTCATGAATATAGAAATATTCATCTCTTCAGACCGATGTTTTTTTTAATAAACGAAGTCCATTTATCCAAACGAAAAAGGGCGCCCCAAAGTGTTGTAACGGTTATCAAGACTGCCGAGCTAGAACAATTCGGAATGAGTTGAGTTCGATCCTCACTGCGTGCCCCATACTTTCGGTCTTGTGCCACATCTAAGCTACGATTGGAAAATTACTATGCAAACGAAACTAAAAAGGAGCGAAAAAAAAATTTATTGCAAGAGGAAGAAAGAAACATAAAAACTTCAATGTAAGGCTTTAAAAAAATTCGGGTGAATGGGAGAGAGGCGGATGGATAGAGAAAGAGAGTGTGAGAGAGTGTGAGAGAAAGAAAACCAAGGGAAGAAGGAAAAATTAAATATTAGCGGATATGGTGACCTAGAAATGATTTTTTTTTTCTTTAACGGCTAAACAACTTAAAATACAGGATTAGGGAGGGGAGTGATCAGATTTAAAATTGATACATTGAATTGTTTGATATTCATATCATTTTCAACAGGAAATTATCATCGCAATTTCAAATTGATATCAAGTTCAACCACTGTTTCTTTCTGTTTTTCGAGAACCTCAGGGTCCACATTTGAAGGCTTATTCAGTAACCCATCAAAGTTTTCTTCCAACTCTTAGCCATACCATCCATGTCTGTGAGGAGATTATTGCAGTCCTCTGCTTTGAGATGGGAAATCTTGGTGGATCTCTGACCAAAAAATGTTTCAAGCAATACATTTGCTTGGTATTGAATGCGCTGTATTTCATCTGTTAGTTTTGACCACCATTTTTCCTGCATAGTTCAAAGAGCATGTTTCGGTTCTGCTTTTGAAGCTTTCAATTCCTTGCACATTTTGCTGTGTTTTTCTTTGGCCAGGCCTGATTCTTTCTTGTAATGATCTCCTAGATAGCACCATCGTTTTCATCAAATCAGTCTCGATTATTTGCAGGCATTTTACTCAGAACTTCCTCAGCCGCTTTATATATATTCTTGAATGAGTCCCATGAAGATGTATCTTTGACTTCAGTACGTTATTGTTTTAGTGATTCCTGTGTTTCCAGGGAATGCAGTTTTGCGACACTCAAAAGTGCAGAAGGATTTCCATTGTTTTGTATAGTTGCCGTTTTAAGAACAAAATTCATCTTGACCCTCACTAGGGCATGATCAGTCCGGCAATCCGCACCACGCATAGATCTAACAATATGGACATGCTTCATATCTCTCTTGCGGACGATGACATAATCAATGAGATACCATAGGTGTAAACGGGGATACATCCACGAAGAAACATTATCACCTCTGTGTTTGAATTGAGTGCTTTTACAGGTAAAAGATTAAACTAGGTGCAGAGTTAAAGAAGCATTAAAACATTGGTGTTGATTTTCCCAAATCCATATTTCCCCAAACTACTCCAGGTCTCCCAATCTACACCAACTCGGGCGTTGAATTCACCAAGAAGGATATTCTTGTCATTTTTTGGAATCATGTAGAGTATACTTTTCAAAGATTCATAGAATTCAGTCTTTAGAATGCCGGTAATGCCCATTCTTGGAGCGTAGGCACTAATGATTATAGCGTATCGTGATCCATTCAGATGTAGGCGAAGAGTCATTAAACGCTCACTGACTCCTTTAGGAAGTTCAGAAAGTTTTGGGACAAGTGTGCTACGTACAGCAAAGCCCACACTAGCTACTCTATTCTCCTCAGCGCACTTTCCTTCCCAGAAGAAAATGTAGCCACCTCCAACTTCTTGAAGTTGACCATCACCAGCTAAACGTGTTTCTAGAGAGCAGATACATATGTAGAATATCTCTCTAGCTCCCTAGACACCAGAGCTGTTCTGATTGAGGAGCAGATCCCATAGGATTATCTATGAGAGTCCGTATGTTCCATCAAGATAGTTTGTTTCATCATTAGTAATTTTACTTTTGTTCGTGAGCCAGTTATATATCCGCCGGCCGTTCTATTCTGGCCAGATAAATGTAACAGGCAATTATTGTGTCACCTTTTCTAGCCCCTTTCGACAATCTTCTGGTGAGCAGTGCTCTTCTTTAAAAGGGCTGCTCAGAAACCTATGGAACAACCGAAAGCCATCCATACCTCAATGAAGATGAGTTAGCAAATTTACATCTACCCAGAGGTCGCCAAATGTGCATGTCAGCAGCTACGCACTTCCAGACCGTCAGACCTGAATTCCCTTCTCTTAGGAGACTGACATAAGGCTTGGAAGGTCCAGCCAAATATTTCTATGGCCTCGCTTAGAGATAGCTACATGGCTGGTGACCTCTTAATGAGATTCATCCGCCCTTTGGCAGGTCTTGTTTTATCCTATAGGGATTCTAGCCTCGCTCCTCACTAATATATAAAGTACGTGGTGCAGTTAAATTTACATTACATAAATCATTCATACAAAAAACAGATATAGAAGTTAATGATTTAAATAGCGAGAAGACATCTTCGCAAACAGATTTAAGAAAGTACATTAACCCCGAACCTGTATATGAATGTTATGATCCCTGTTTATAAATTCCAGTTACATAAGGTCTTTTTTAGTTTTTTTACAAGCTTTCGTCTGTTCCTACAGACATCTTCAGGTATGGAAATAGATTTGGTCTTGTTTTTTACTCCTCGGTAATAACAGGATAACGAAAATATAGATCTAATCCGAAAAAATGTTTTTAGAAATGTGTTATTGTTAATTGTAAGAATTTTTTGGAGCGTGTGGTCGCAACGCTGAGGTTGAATTTTTAAATTTTAAGATTGTGCGTTTTTGTACTAATGTTAATAACGCATAATCTCAGTGTCGCACTTTCCGTCCTCTGTTAGAACATTTCCCAGACATGTAAATTTCTGTACCCGATTGATTTTAGTATTCCTCTACTTGCAATGTGCATATTAGGCTAATGCCTTCTCTCTTGGATTTTATGCTTAGTCCTTTCTTCTAGCTTTCCTTCTCTAGAAGATTCAATAGCTTCTTTTCTGTGTCTGCTATCAGCACTGTCTCATCTGAATATCTTAAAATTAAGATTGTGGCCGTCAATAATGACTCCTGGTGGGACTTCTCGTTCTCTCAAAATTACCTCACAGTACAAGTTGAATAAATCCGGTTAGAAGTTTCACACTTTTCTTACACCCCTTTTTATTTTTGTATATCTGCTGGACCCATTTTCTCTCTGTATGCAGGTGATTTGCTCCAGTATACGTCCATGATAATTCTAATTTCTCTCCCGAATATGTCACGGTTGCTGAGCAGCTCTAACAGGTCTTTTTGGCGTACTTCGTCGATCGTCTTCGCGTAGTCTACAAAACACAAGTACACGTCCTGCTGCATTTGTATTGCTCTTTCTGATATCATTCTGTGCATGATTATCACATTCCTTTTTTCGGTGTCGTCAACGGACCAACACTGTTTTTGTCCTGTCTCTGCTCTGATACTACTGTGTGCATTATTCTTCAGATTTCGGAGTTTTGTTATGTGGCTCAAGAGGCTGATTGTGCAGTGGATTTCACATTTGCTCAGTTTGCGCCTGGTTTCTTAGGCAATGCTTAGGTCTTCCGGTATATCCCCACAGTTGCAGATTTCATTTATTATTTCTTTGATCTTGTCTAAGACTTAAAATTCCGTCTTGCTCTGTCGCTTTGTTTCTGTTCAATTTGGCTAGTGCAGCTTCCACTTCGGTTTTTAATATATCCGCTCTCTGTATTTCTGTGTATTGCCGGATCTTCTTTTTCGTCTTAGAAGAGTTCTCCTATATATTTGTTCGATCTCTGACGTAGTTTCTCTGTTTCTAATATCAGCGCCCCGGCCTTAGTTTTGGTGTAGACTGTTAGTTCTCTTGTTTTGTTTTTTTTTTTTTTTTTTTTTTTAAGCATATCCTGCTTATCTGTGACACTCGATCTTACTATTTCTGCGCATTTTTTCGTTTAGCCACTCTTCATTAGTCTGCCTGCATTTGCTCCTTATTTCTTTTTATTATAGTTTTCTGTATTCCGTTCCATGTCTTGGCATTGTTTTCTGTCTCTTTTGCATCGTGTCTAGAATCTCAATTGTGTGCCATTCATTTATTCTTCTTCGTTCATTTTCCTTTGAGATGATCTCTTTGATGATGTCACAAAAGATTCTCTTAGTTAGTCCAACTTCGATTTCCCATTTCGTCCCTTGTATTAACTTTCCCCATATATTTTCCTTGGGGTCCTGGTCGTTCAGGAGCCTGTTGTATTGCAGTTTTGGCGCTGCATTAGGTTTCTTCAGTTTCCGTAATTTCAGTCTTAGTTTACGTATGACAGGGACGTGGTCGCTTCCGCAGTCGGCACTTGGATAGCTTTTGGAGTGAACAAATGCATTTCTTGTTGACAGTTACGTAGTCGATTAGGTTTTTAGCATTCATACTTACCTATGTATGTATGTATGTACACACACACACATATATATATATATATATATATATATATATACACATCCACCTGTGCAAATGCAAAGCTCTTCAGTAAAATGAATCGAGACCTATGGCTAATTGGTATTTTACATTCGTAAAAAAATTACGCTAGATTTAGCCAGATCATTCTGTCGAATGAAGACAGCTCAGTGATAGATACTCTGACACCATATCGGTTGGGTTTCAACTCCGACTTGAGGCATTCGGATGCCTAGTCGCACTGATGAACTGTGATACCGCGAAATAGTACTATCTTCGAATGACATACATATATATATATATATATATATATATATATATATGCACACAAGCACAGACATATACCTTGGAGCAAATGTATGAACACACTGGAAGAAATAACAAGTTAGAACAAAAAAGAGTAGACCTGAAAATAACAAACATGCATACATTTAAAGACTGCATGATGGCCTTTGACCAACTGTAAAGAATAGATAATGGCCGGAATATGCTATTCGACGCCATTCAGAAGGGTTTAAATTTATTTCTGTCTAAATCTCCCTTACTCTACCCAAGGATTGAACTCAAAATTACTATATCACGAATTTCACGAATCATCAGTTTCATTCACTAGGCTATTATCTCGTGGGACAATTCTATGTCATAAATGAAGTTTTTATTTATTTTTCCCAGATCCAATAGGATCACGTAAGTTTTTTTTGTTTTTGATTTTTTTTTTTCTTGTCAGATTTTCTCATTTGCTTACACATTAACCTATATATTCTATTCTATTTACTACATTCTTATTTTGTTTCAATAAAACCCTTGTTATAGGATAAATTAGATTCAAATATAAACATTCTGAAAAGTAGACATGTATATGGCCTAACCATTATTTAGCCAAGGTATATTGTTACGGACATTTTCTAGTGTCGAACAGAGAAAGATGAATATTTTTCGTAAGAAATAGTGGATTTAATGAAATATGTGAAATTTAACATCTTTTATCTCCTGCTCCAGGACAATCTCTGCTTTCGCGACCTTCCCCCCCAAATTCCCGCCACGGTAAAAAGGTCGAAAACTTGCTAAAACATTGCATAGTTCATCTGACCCTTCTTCGGGAACACTGCCATTTTTGAGTTGCCGGCATGTTTACTTCTGCAGTCTCAATCAAATTTACCAGCAAAAGGCTTCAATATTGCCACCGTTTGAAAATAGGTAGAACTAGAATTCGTAGCCAAGTCAGATAAATTAAATTGTACGAATTTAACAGCAGAAATAATTCCATGACCTATCATTGCGTGATGTGATATCAACCAAATATCTTCAGGCAGAAGCCCCTAAGTCCAAAATAAAATAAGTTGGACGTCCCCGAGATGTCAACAGAAACTAGAGAAAATTTAATAGAAAATTTTGCCAACCATGGTTCACCCCGTCGATCCCAAATGAATTGCGAGATGCCCTGGTCTTTGAGAAAATTTTATCGCCTCCCCCCCCCTCATGATAAATAAAACAGTAGCGGAAGAATGTGATGGTAAAGGACCGTTTTGATTATCTCTCTTTGCGTAACTCAAAACCGACAAAAGCGTCGTTTCCTAGTTTCCTAATTAATGCTTTTGTTCACTTAATCAGATGACTTTTTTCGCTTTGAGTCACTACAATCAAAATGCCATATTGCATCGTCCTCAATTTAATGTTATGTTCGAATGTAAGCATACATTTTTCCTGATGATACGAGTTGACAGCGAAACCTCGAAGTAAAAATTTTCTAACAGATTAGAATGTTTTGCAACACGCTGACAAATTTTGAAGTTATCGCTAAAAAAAAATTTCGTGATATACGAAATCTGCCTGAACCTTTTTCACATGGAATTGAGATTTTTAATGCTATTACTTAAATCGATTGAATTTTTACAATTATTAATCGGGATTTCCCAAATTTATATCTTTCACTGTCAGATTTGTCCCTCCCTTTCTCTCACGCATATTTGTCCCTCCCTTTCTCTCACGCATATTTGTCCCTCCCTTTCTCTCGCGCATATTTGTCCCTCCCTTTCTCTCGCACATATTTGTCCCTCCCATTCTCTCGCACATATTTGTCCCTCCCATTCTCTCGCACATATTTGTCCCTCCCATTCTCTCGCACATATTTGTCCCTCCCATTCTCTCGCACATATTTGTCCCTCCCATTCTCTCGCACATATTTGTCCCTCCCATTCTCTCGCACATATTTGTCCCTCCCTTTCTCTCTCACATATGTCTCTCCCTTTCTCTCTCACATATGTCTCTCCCTTTCTCTCTCACATATGTCTCTCCCTTTCTCTCTCACATATGTCTCTCCCTTTCTCTCTCACATATGTCTCTCCCTTTCTCTCTCACATATGTCTCTCCCTTTCTCTCTCACATATGTCTCTCCCTTTCTCTCTCACATATGTCTCTCCCTTTCTCTCTCACATATGTCTCTCCCTTTCTCTCTCACATATGTCTCTCCCTTTCTCTCTCACATATGTCTCTCCCTTTCTCTCTCACATATGTCTCTCCCTTTCTCTCTCACATATGTCTCTCCCTTTCTCTCTCACATATGTCTCTCCCTTTCTCTCTCACATATGTCTCTCCCTTTCTCTCTCACATATGTCTCTCCCTTTCTCTCTCACATATGTCTCTCCCTTTCTCTCTCACATATGTCTCTCCCTTTCTTTTTGTCAGCGTTTTAGCCTTTATCATGTCTTTACCTAATGTAACACAAGAGATACCCCAGTGGGAGATGGAGACTGCCCTAATGTCAAGAAGAATAGAAGTAGAAATGACTAGACTTCAAATAGGCCACATCGCTTTCACCCCTTCACACCTGCTTAAAGGTGAACAAGCCCCAATTTACATTGCATACCAGAAGCTTTACACAGTGAAACATTTACTAACAAGCTGCATAGATCTTGAACAGATACGATTAAGATACTATCAAGAAAACAATCTGAAAGACATCTTCAACAAAACTAACCGAAATAACCTTTTAGAATTTCTAAAAGAAACAAAATTATATAACAAAATATAGTCGAAAAAGAAGATAACATATAACCATGTACTAAATCCCAACACCTCTACCTATATCTTGAAAACCAAAGAAATTCTTCAGCATTAAATAACCCAACAGGGTTGGTATGCTGATAAAACAAACAACTAAACAAATGACTAAATTTCGTTACGTGTTTATCCATAAAAGCTTCCTTTAATATGGTCTTAAACATTTGTCCAGCTAGTGTTTAGCCAAATTTCATAGCATTCAATTTTCTCCTATTAAATGCTAAAAATGTTTTTAAAATATTTTTTATTTTCATTTTTCGGAGCTCTATCCAAGTAAGTGGTTGAGCCCATTAAAACAAAAGTTATAATTTTATTTGCCTTAAAATGTTGCGCAGTAGCGTATATATTTATTTCTCTCTCACTCACTGATAAAACAATATATATATATATATATATACACATATATATATATATATATATATATATATATATATGGTGCGATGGGTAAATGGTCGACAATTTATATTTTTAATTTCGCACGTGCGCATTATTTGATTTTGTTTACTGCAGACAATAGTAGGGTCTCTGGGACATCTTCGAAGAGAAAGGAGGACAATGTCGCAATTCTCTACGACAGAAACTTGAAGACGTCATGCTGTACAGTTCGGCATTAACCCAGGAAACGCCAATTTCAGAGTGTTTGGGTATCAATCTGATGACACTACAAAGAATTCGGAAAGGGTTGGATGAGTCTAATAGTGATTACTAATGTACGGTATCTCTGAGCGTACTGATAATAAAAGAACTCCCAAAATAGTTGGTGAGGACTGCAGACTCAACACGGCGGTCTAGCTCAAGTGCCTTGACAAGATAGTGATGTCTGGGGTCAAGAGTGTGGCTGCTGGAAGTCACTATGTCTGGCAACAGGAGACTGAACCATTGTACTCAAGTCGTCTGGAGGCCGTGGTTGAAGCAAAAGGCTATTGTATTGAATATACTCACTCCTTAATATAAGATATAGTTGTATTATATATAATTGCAGACATTTCACGTTACAATATGGTTAAACTTTGAATTTGTACTATTTCCTATTGTCATAATTAATAAGTAAATTGAAGCACACCGTCTATGAGTGATTTTTTTTTTATTTGCGTTATAGCAATCTATAGCTGTCTAGTCGTTAATAATAACTTCTTTTAGGGATGTACCACATTTTTTAAAATTTTAAACGGTTTAATTGTATTACTAGTTTCTTTAAAAAAAAGAAGTCTTTTAATTTTCAACTACACAAAGTATATTACCATCAGCTATAAGTATGATTACTTTCCTAACACTTCCATTGGTTTCCTAGAGAAAATTGAGCAAGTCATATGTCTGTACATTTTGATAGTGTTGCCACTTGCTTATACTTTGAATTAATTTCATGTCTCCCTCAAATGTACTTGTCTATGATTCCATTTCAGTCGACATTATGATATGATCTAAATTATCTTTTACGTTTTAGTTTAATTTTGAATTTTTTGTAGTTCTGACACATTAGTTAAGCAATGTGGGCTCTGACGATTGCATATAGCATGAAACACTGTCGCCTCCAAGTGTTGACTTCTATGTTCACTTTTATATTTACACACGCTCTATCTCTGATACTGAGCACTTTATCCCATAAATATAGCACATCTTAAAACTATATTTCTTTATATATATATATATATATACACACACACACACAACATCCATTTACTGTCTGTGTGTATATATATATATATATATATATATATATATATATGCGTGTGTGTGATTGAATACGACAATGTATTTCGATTTAGTTACTGTAATCTAATAATTATTTCCTTTTTGGATAAACTTTATAAAAAACTTTCTAATTATTCTTTTTAACCGATCGCTTTCGGCTATACATTTAGCTATTTTCAACGTCAAAATATATTAAGCGTTAACAAGAACTATATTACATGTCATATTATGATATGAATACATAGTCTTACATATATATATCAAATATAATGTGTATATATATATATATATATATATACGTATACGTTTATATATGTGTGTATAGGTACATATATTTGTGTATGTATGTCCGTCCGTGTGTAATATATATGCGTGTGTGTTGTACAGCATGTGTTTCTGTATTACTTACAGATTTTGGGAATCTATTATTTGCATAATTTATTCTAAGTTTAAATTGTTTTGCCTTTAAATCCCCTATCACTTAATAATATAAAACATTTATTGTCGAAATACAGTATATTGTCAATCCTATTAAAATATATGTTATAGTTTGGTATCCCCTAGCAGGAACCTAAATTCATGTACATACAACTAATGTTTTTTGTCATAAATAAACCCTCATTCCGGCCCAACTCTCTTTCCAGAGATTCCTCACGCCCTCCCCTTTTCACCAACACAGGCCTCTACCTTCTCCCTGATTTCGAGATATCAGTCTAGGGTTGAAAGAAACTGGTATGAGGTTGTGCGGTTTGAAATAGACTATACCCGCATGAGGTAATTTAGGAGTATTGCTGTATAAAATATATATATTTATAGCAAAAATACCAAATAAAATATAAATAGATATAAGTAGAAGGCATATATATATATATATATATATATATATATATATATATATATATATATATATATATATATACCTGCCTTTTATTTTACGTGCTCATTTGACTGTTCCTTTTCTCATTGTCTATGCTCACACTCGCCTTACCTTGTCTCCATTTAAGCCTTTTAAATTCTCTCTTTATATACCCCAAGAGTCGGCTTTTAGTCGTGAGAAAAAAAGTCGACGTGCGAAAACGAGCAGCAGCGATAAAGTCTCTTATCTCGCTCGGAGATGATTTTATTCAATCAACGTAGGCAGCAGTTCTTTACAATTCATATCCTCTGAATAAATTGAACAACACATCTCTACGTGATGTTTGATAACTTTGTGCTTTTGGCTTTTCTTTCAATACGACATGATGGAAAAACTCTTCACACGCACATCTATTCATGTCTGACTCTTTTCAAATATAGGTTATCACTAAACTATAGCCAAGTCAAATTGTTTTGAAAATACAACTCTTGACAAAAAGGCCTTTATCATTTTTTCTTTCTTTTAGAATTACTGAATTCATACAGTTACACCATTTTTATTATTGCTATAAAAACGTACATATTAAAAAAACTCATTACCATAAGGGGACGTTTACAAAAGAAATTACCATAAAATGGTAATATTAATACATAATAATGATTAATATAAAAGGTAACTAAACTTAGCCCTGTTGACTCAATGGTTGAAGGACTGACTTTTAATATTCAATGCCTATGTAACTGTGTCATCACAATGAAGACCTTCAATTTTGCCTCTCGCAAGGAACGTATGTTATCTAAAGGAGACTCCTTACCTTGAACGCTTATTGGGATTCCATCTCTCCACAGAACTGAAGATACTAGTATATACGATCTATTCGATGGTTAGTTCTTTATATCACTCCAGTAACTATCTGACTTCTGCTATACTTTATATATACAAGAGACAGATCAGACCAAAAGTCATCACCTGCTTCACTTGATAGATTTCAAAACCGTGTATACTGTGTTGTGGGTGAGGAAATATTTCCGCCACTCAATAATTTCCCAGACTAAACCTCTCGCTAACGCTAATTCTGTGCCATGGGTTCTTCTGAGTTGCATTCTTTAGTCCTAGCAGCCCTCCCCTTTAGAACTGGGTGCCGCCATGCCACGTAAACAAATGTAAATATTATCCCTTCTATTCATGTCCCCTTAGTATGCATTAGGTTCCACAGGAACACCTTGCTGTAATAAACATGACTATGGTACCACGAAAAACAAGTATAGACGACGAGGTGAAAGGAAATGTATACAATAATTGTGAGGATGTGGTCGATCTATGTGGGCAAGGTGCAGTTGCTTTGGCCTGAAGCTGGTGCGTTTGTCGGGTCGGTTAAACGAGATAATAGGTGTTGATGTTGAAAGCGTGCCGGACGTCGATAGGTGGTCCGTTCGTTATGTTTCTGAGCCAGATGTCTATGACTGGCTTTCTTAAAGCAAATGCAGTGGCTCCCACACTCACTTATTTCTTTAAAGGCAACTTTCGTTAATGGCTTCTTTTGTGTTTTATAATTTTTGATGCGATTTATTTCGTGAGTTAGCTGTAATGCATGGAGCCCGTGTGTAGAGGAGGGCTTGTTTTTGTTTCTTTGCATTCCCATCCTGTCGACATCTAGGGTAAAACAGATCCATTTTTAAGTGTATAACATCGCCAAGAACTGATGTTTTTTGATGTTTTCTCAATCACTACTATATTGACAAATATAAGCCTTATGTTTCCTGCATAAACCAATAAACTTCACTTCGTACTTTTTCTTATGCTCATAGATTAACACTTGTTTTTTATTGTCTCTCGGGTCTTGTGTTGCGTGAAAATCAGTATATAAACACTGTTTTTCAGTCCTCTCTCATCAAGCAAACATCGATAAAAAAATGTTCATAGCGACGAAATCGAATTAAAACCTTTATATATATATATATATATATATATATATATATAACCTCGAAAATAAGATATTTACAGACGTTAAAAAAACTTTCATCTATCTATGTTGACGATATCCTTATGTCAGTCAAAAATACAGATGAAATAATTCAACTTCAAAAACGTTTCCAAAATAATTCTGTCCTTAAATTCACGTATGAACTCAATACTACTAATAAAATCCCCTTCCTTGACATATTGATAAACACAAATAACAAATTTACAATTTCACCATACAAAAAACTACCAGCATAAATTCATGTACACTTAACTACAAGAGCGAATGTCGATATGACTACAAAATAGCAATTATAAAAAATCTAATACATCGTGCAGAAACTAATTCGTCTACAAAACAGATTTTTTTACAGTGAACTAAAGAATATAAAACAGACACTTATTAATAATAGCTCTCCAAACTATATAGTTGATTAATCTCTTATATCGTAGTCAAATGCCTCCTAATTATAAACAAGATGAAAATATACTAAAAAATTATTAAATACTAGTATATCCAACTTAATTGTTCGCAATGATTCCCACCCTCCCCGTTAGCAATTTGCAAAAAACCAACATAGTTTACAAATTCAAGTGCCCTTTGGGAAATTGTATCTTCAATTGATTAAATAATATTTATGTTGGTCATACCACAAACTCGCTTTCACGACGTTTGACTCTATATTTGAATGATAACTCTAACATTTTTAGGCATTTAAAACAACATGCCTGGCCCGGTACACAATTCCGGAAAGATCCTTGTTGAAAACACAACTATATTTAAACATGAAAACAATAAACAAAAACTATAAATTTTTGAGGCTATATACATAAAACAGTTGAAACCTAACCTGAACCATATAAACTATATCTCCGCAAATATTCTTAAATGCCTATAATTGTTAACAGAAGCCATTGGTTTATACCAACGGCTTTCCTTACTTAATACTTCTCGTTTTCTCTCTAACGTGGTCATGTGTGACGTCATGAGCTGTGACGTGATTTCCGCGTCTCGTATATACGTATTAATCGTTGCTTTGAAAATTTTCATGCAACAAAAGCAGACTATCATTATTGTTCTGTGTATTGGTTGATATACTGAAATGTAATCGTCATCTGTAAGCCGACAGATTAGAGTGTACTTAAACATGTATCAATATGGTGATTTCCTTTCGTCCTTCAAGGATAAAGTTATTAAACTTATCAAAAAATATGGAAATAAATAGACAAAACTTGTCTATAGTATTTAATGAAACATGCATCAATGAAAAATTGCTGCCTCAATGTACAATATATATATATATATATATATATATATATATATATATATATGAGACAGAGAAAATACCGCGAAACAAAATCAACCAATCGTTTCTTCTTCCCTTCGGTCATTTCTTTTTTTTTTTTTTTTTTTTTTTTTTTTTTTGTACTGTTCATCATTTGTCTTTTTCTTTTCATCTTTTTTTGTTTTCCATTATATTGATTTTCTTTTTCAATTACTGTTTAGATTTTCTTTTTTCAATTATTGTTTAGTTTAAATTTTTCCTTTCGCCTTGTTCTTTTCTCTTTTCTTTCGCCTTGTTCTTTTCTCTTTTCTTTCGCCTTGTTCTTTTCTCTTTTCTTTCGCCTTGTTCTTTTCTCTTTTCTTTCGCCTTGTTCTTTTCTCTTTTCTTTCGCCTTGTTCTTTTCTCTTTTCTTTCGCCTTGTTCTTTTCTCTTTTCTTTCGCCTTGTTCTTTTCTCTTTTCTTTCGCCTTGTTCTTTTCTCTTTTCTTTCGCCTTGTTCTTTTCTCTTTTCTTTCGCCTTGTTCTTTTCTCTTTCTTTCGCCTTGTTCTTTTCTCTTTCTTTCGCCTTGTTCTTTTCTCTTTCTTTCGCCTTGTTCTTTTCTCTTTCTTTCGCCTTGTTCTTTTCTCTTTCTTTCGCCTTGTTCTTTTCTCTTTCTTTCGCCTTGTTCTTTTCTCTTTCTTTCGCCTTGTTCTTTTCTCTTTCTTTCGCCTTGTTCTTTTCTCTTTCTTTCGCCTTGTTCTTTTCTCTTTCTTTCGCCTTGTTCTTTTCTCTTTCTTTCGCCTTGTTCTTTTCTCTTTCTTTCGCCTTGTTCTTTTCTCTTTCTTTCGCCTTGTTCTTTTCTCTTTCTTTCGCCTTGTTCTTTTCTCTTTCTTTCGCCTTGTTCTTTTCTCTTTCTTTCGCCTTGTTCTTTTCTCTTTCTTTCGCCTTGTTCTTTTCTCTTTCTTTCGCCTTGTTCTTTTCTCTTTCTTTCGCCTTGTTCTTTTCTCTTTCTTTCGCCTTGTTCTTTTCTCTTTCCTTCACTCTTTTCTTCTCTGCAGTCTCTACTTTTCTCTATAGATTTCTTCATCTCTTCTCGCATTACATGTTCACACCAAATTCTTCCTTTTCAACTCTGATGACAGTGATAGAAAGTCACCTCAATTTATCTATCGGCTCCATCAGTAACTATGCAGAACCCAGCCCCACAACAAAATGTACAGTTTCAAACCTTTCTTGTGGATTATAATTTATCTAGTTTAATTTCCAGTTTTCTCAACACAATTCCGGTGCATCTACTCTTATTTCCGCCATTCTAACTTTGATATACCACGGTGTTTTCTTTCAAATTAACTCTGATTCAATGTCACACTCAGATTCCCGATTCATCATTCCCCGGAATCCCAACTATGATATCCGGTCTTATTTCTTCATTTAACAATCAGAATCCAGAGATCTAGGCAGCCATAGCTATCAATAACTTTCTATCATTTGTAGCTCAAGCAGTCTGTTTTATCATCCATTTATACCGGCTTTTTAAATTGGTTTCCCTCTGCCGTTTTTCATTCGAAATGTCCTGTCAATGTCAAATATCCCAAGTCCTTTTTTTCATTGTGTCATAGAAACCCCAGCTCATTTTCTTTCCAAGTATTTGATCTCTATTTTCCGTTTTCCTTAAAACTTCACTATTGCTTTAATGTTCCATCATCCATTTGTAGAATCACATCTTCTACTGAACTTTCTTTTTTATCCAGTAGTCACTGCCATATTAGAGAACTGATATTACATAATTGTTCAAGACTTTTTTTTTTTTTTTTTTGTCACTAACAAAATTTTCCTTTCTCTTAATACTTGCTTTAACTTTTGCGTTACAGTTTTCGATATTCTTGTATCAGTCCGTCAATGTAACCATTACCAGGAAGAATGCCTACAAAGAGGAAATATCGTTACATTGCAGAATATGTAAGAAATATGAAAAAAGAGCAGCACACATTGAGTTTAACTTAGAATCAGTCTAAAAGATGGATAAGTTAACAAAAACATTAACTGAAAGTTGTGCGAGAAGTTTTGTTTACAGCTAGAGAATATCGTACAATCATAAAACTGAAAAAGTCATTGAGTCAGAAAATCTTAGAATAGTTTCTTGAATAATATGTGCTTCATTTAGTTGTTACTATTGGACGCTATAGCTACGAGTGGTTTAGTCGAACGTAAGGTCTAACTATAGAAAGATGAATAAAAATAAATACGGATTTATAGTACAAATAATTATTAGGCGGAAAACTGATACTGTGGAAAAGAAAGATACTGTGTTAGTGTCAAAGTAATTAGTTCGTTGTCGGAACGGTATGCCCCAATCATAATTCTGCCAAAAATTTTGAAATTGTATTTGGTTTTAGTTTACTAATAATTTGTCTGTCACTATTCTCCCTGTCGCTATAGCGCTGTCTGTAAACGCTAGTTCTGCGCTTTCGCTATAGCCATTTAATCCTTCGATTACATTTTCTGATAATCCATTTTTGACGGTTTCCTGGTATCTGTCACATTGTGAATATAATATAACCGAGAATAATTTACGATTTCTATTAAGAACATTATCTTATTAATAATACACCACATAGATTGCTCAAAATATATAGTTGGTTGTATTTGACAGGTTCAATTGACGGTTACAAATACAAAACAAAAAAATATGAAAATGTATGTGGCGGTACCTTTCCATTAGTCCGTAAACCAAACGAATAAACAATTAGTGGGGGGACGTAAGATTTACTGATAAAAAGGGTTATTTTCCATTGAAATTCTTATGTGTGGATTTCTTTTTTGTTTTTGTTTTTTTGTGGCACATTGTTTACGACAATTTGGGCCTGGAAAGTCTTTCTCATTAACTTTGCCCCGATCTGTCACTGAGAAATAGTCGGTAAAAAGTATCTTCAAATACAGAAAACATGCGTTTTATTATTCGTTACTACAAGAGAGACTAGCGAAAAGGCGGCTGATTTGACATTCAGGTAAAATCAGTCAATGCAACTTTGTGACTGTGGCTTGAAGGCACCTGGAAAGACTAAATCTATGACGCAACCAGTACATCCGAGTACATCTGAGACCCATGTAATGTGACAATATCACAGTATCGATTTTTTGTTTGATGTTAGGTGTATATTTATAAAATATTGTCAAAATCTTTGTACATTTCGTGTTCATTAGACCATTCCTATGTCTTTGCATATTCTCAGCATTGGAAGCGCTCCTGGTTGTCATTTGATCTGTGCTTTTATTTTCACGGGACTTTCTTTTTCTCGCTGCAGCCTTGGCTCTTTTGATTGCAATCTGGTCCGCTGTTAGCGGAAATTGCTTTTTACGAGGCATGTTGCTGCTCTATGCGATAGGCAACAATAAATACAGAACTCATCATTGATCGCTATATTTAAGTATCGCCCTAATATTCAAGCTTACCTTTTAAAAGTTCAACGATAATTCTTCTGCCGCCACTTAATTCAAAGACAATTCAATCTGTGTAGATCCTTACTTCCCCTACAAACAATTATTTCATGGGTGACTTTCGCTGGATTTATCAGTTAATTTCAATTATTGCTATATTTATTTCTAAGTTATAAAAATTATCGTACAAAAATTTCGTCGAAAAAAGAATCACGTAAAAGAATAGCCAAGAAATGACAGTAATGAAAAATTGGGAATCCAAAATTTCAGGAGTCACTTTCTTAAATCTGGCCATAGATGCGATAAATTCACTTGATTTATGGTCCTTGTTCATACATTTTTCCTTACATACAGTTTGTTTTTTTTGTTTTTTTTAAACATTCTAACCTAAAAAAAAAACCTGATATAGCAAACGCTCTAGGCTAAACGCGATGTTTATAGTTTTTCCACTTTCTCATTATTTTTCACTTTTGTTTCGGATACTATTACGTTGGTGCAAAAATAATGACGTAATAATGTCGTTGTTTGACGTTAAAAAATACGTCAAAAAACGACATTATTACGTCATTACTTTTTGCACCAACCTAATATTATGCGTCCTATAAACGCATGTCTCAAACTGTAATACGCGTTGAAAAGTGATGGCAGCTCTTATAAAAATTAAAAAAAAAAACAACCGTTAAAATCATCAATGATGAACACAGCAACAGTTTTATTGTAGATTTGGAAATTTTAGATTATTTCTACACTCTTCTGAAACCAATATTTTGAACAATTTTATAATCATTAATTCCAAAAAAGAAAACACTTTTATGCATACAAGAAAATGTATATAACTGAAGTGAGAGTTGATATAAATGGAATAAAATGACTATTTAAAAAAAAAAAAAAAGTACTCAGTAAAAAGTAGAGCGAATAATATTTATTTAAAAATTATAACATAAGCATACAATATATAGCTAAGAACAATACATGAAAATATTGATATATTTTCCCCATGTCTTCTTTGAATAATTTTGTAATTTTTAAAAAATTTTAAAGCATGCTAATATTTAAAATTTCATATTCGTTATTATTATTTTTTAAATGCATAGTAAATTAATAATTAGTTGTACCAATTTCCAATCTAATCTAATATTAATATTAAAGTATTACTCAATTGTATTCGTTGTCAAGTTATTTGAAATATCATATACGTGTGTTGTGACAGTTCATCATAACTTACGTAATAATGTTCCCCCAATTGCGTAGCGAGGGGAGTGTTTTATGAACTCAAGACACAAGTAGCGTTGAAACAAAATGGCTGTTTTCGTTGTGATGTTATAACATGTTTTATTAGGTTGGTGCAAAAATAATGACGTAATAATGTCGTTTTTTGACGTTAAAAATACGTCAAAAAACGACATTATTACGTCATATTTGCAGCAACCTAATATATAGATATAAGGCCCAACTAATGAGGTAAAAACCATAAGAATTAAGGTTTTCTGAGAATGAAAAAATTATAACGGGATTAAAGTAAGCAGAAAACGACGATTTACATTTTTGAAGATTGTAATTGACAGGAAAGTCAGTAGCTAGGGGAGAGTTTCCCAAGCGAGAAGTGCGAGTGAAAAAAAAAAAAGGATAGAATTTACAACTAGCATTTTCAATGGTGAATGTATGAGACGTAGCTTCACATCTGGTATTAAGATTACATCCATAAAGCTGTATATAAACAAATTATGAAAACTAGGGTTCCTACATAATTCCACCACTTAGCAACTTTTTCGTCATAATACATTTATAAGTGACTTTTATAATAGTTTGTCAAGTGGAAATATATAATATTTCGTCGTCTTTTGTCATTTCTAGTTTATTTTATGATATATGTCTATAGATAAAGATTTTCAAACCAGCTGGAGCCTCCTTTGCGCCATTGATAACCGTGTGAAGTGGTTTTACCTTCAGAGGAATTTCTTCTTTGAAATTGTGAAGTTACAATAATCTCTGGTTATCACATCTTTCTTTTACTTTGTCTTAATTTCTTCATGCTGAACCAATATTTCTCACCTCCAGTTTTAAATGTTCTGTGTTGAGAAACTAGTAACCATATCTGAATTAAATCGGGCAAGGAATAATGAGTGGCGTTTTCTTAGAATTTAAAAAGTTATACATCATCCGAAGAAAGCTTCTAAATAAATATAATTTACAATGCTTCATTGTAATGTGTATTTCAAGGCTGGTCGAATTTTGGTTCACGATGGTGAGAATTCTGAACGAGTAATTAGTTATAACAAATTTTTTTTCGTGTTTTTTTTTTTTTTTTTTTTGGTTGTTTGTTTTATTTTGGGGTTTTTTGGGGGGTGTTTTTTCTTTGGTTGTTTTGGGGGGGTTGTTTTTTGTTTGTTGTTTTTTTTTCTGTTTTTTGTTTTTTTTTTGTTGTCGAGTTGTTTTTTTGTGTGTTTTTTTTTTTTTTTTTTTTTTTTAGTGGGGTGTTTGTTTTTTTTTTTTTTTGTTTTTTTTGTTTTTTGTTTTTTTTTGGGGGGGGGTTGCGATGATGTTCACCCTGTACAAGATCCGAGAATCACGATTGACAGAATTACAAATAATGGGTCATAGTTTATGAGGATATGTGAGGAAGAAAACTGTCAATCCTAGACTTGAACATAGGAAGATTGTAGTGATCTACAAATAGCGGTAGGTGGGACTCACATCTCGCCAATGAAATACAATGGGAATGAGTGTGGTTCCTTCAGAGACCTATCCGTTATTGAGAAAACTCTTCCTGTGATTCCATAATTTTTCAATATCTCTCTATACAGAAACTTGCCAAAGACCTTCAAAATATGTAATGCGATCTTCTTTGAGATGTATTTATCTCGGGCGTCAATGATTCTGGGAGTGATGACAGTTAATATATCTGCATTGCACAGAGGCATACTGCTTGTCACTGAAGAGATCGTCCCATATAAGACGTAGGATAGGAGAACATACAATATAGGATATGCAAGGTGTAGTTTCGCACAATACCGCAAACTGCTACAAAACAGAAACAATAACCTGACCTTAACTTGAGACAGGTCCTTAAATAGCATCGTCAAATCGTGACTTTCATAATCCTGTAATACATGATACCAAACATATTCAGAAATATTTAAGTTGTATACAACCGCTTCCTCTGGTCGATTTTCTTTGTTTGAACGGTATATCAACTTCCTTTTGGGTCATTTAATGCCGAAATTTAATTTTTTTGTCCCTGTTCATTGTAATAAAAATGTTATTCTGCTTTCACAATTGAATACATGGTGTAGATTATAACCAGCTTTTACGTATATACATGTTTGTGAAGGCATAATTAATAAAGGCGTTGATATGGGTGTTTCATGTTGTAGTTTTATTAAAGCTATATTTTTATACGGTTTTATTTATTTAAGAAATTTTAGGATATATGAATTAATGTCATGACAACTTTATTTCGTGTTTGTTGGTTGGGTGATTTTGTTTAGTACCATGTCAACCTCTAGATCTTAAAGCTAAAATCTAAATATTTCGAACGCAATTTTATGAGTCGACTAAATATAATTTAAACATAATTGTATCCCCTCAGCTACAATTACAACGTATTGTTGGTCAGTTTCTATAAAATATATTGTTGGGACTTTCTGAAAATCAGCAGCAAAAGCTGAAATGAACATCGCATGTGCGGGGAATGATGTCTCCATCAACACCGGAAAGTTAAGTTTCTCTAATGAACTATTTACCTGAAAAATGGTTTTAGTAGTTATATACATTGCAATCTACAGTAGTATTGTCATTGTACCGTCTGTTCGCCTAGAACAAAGCTATTAGTCTGGGAGTGCATTCCATCCCCGGGAAGGATAACGCTTATTTAAAAACGCCGCTACCCTAGGGGTAATATAGGGAAAGGTGAAGCTCCTTAGCTGTAGTGCAGGCAGTATGTTTTGGAAAAGATATGAATTCCGATATAAACAGACATATTATAAGTATAATTTCCAGGTTGACATCTGGGGAGAGGAAACCCGTTTTATAAAGGAGAAAAGCCCTTTTAAACCCTGAGTATGTGTATACATATTTCCAACATCAGAGTATGATATAAAAGTTCTTCTAAACCAACATAAACTTAGAGTCAATAAAACTAAGATGAAATTATAAAACAAATCATTTCTAAACCAGATGGAGTCCTCATCATGTGATGAGGAGAGCGGTAAACAACTTCGGACAGATGGCGATAGGGACGATCGGAAGATAAATCTAGCAGCATATCAAGTGGGATGTCTCGCGTGACCAAAGGATATTAAATGCAATCATTCTTAGCCGAGCTCTTTCAAGATGACTATCTTATATTAGTGCGTAGGAAATGATGATTCTCTGTGCGAAAAGAATGAGATCTGTCGCCATAGATAGCTTCCTGCTCAAGTTTCCCATTTTTTCTTTTATTTTCTATGTCCACGTCATGGCGTAGGCGATCATGTCTCTCTCCAAAATTCCCGGACCTTTACTGGTTTTAGCAATATTTGTCTTCCCATAAGTATTCCCTTCCATTTAGGCTATTAATTTCTTTAGCTTATTCTTGATAAGACCATAAACTGATCGATCGAGACAAGCAGCTAACCATTAACTCACTTCGAAGTGCGCCATATCCGCTAATCCTAAACTATGTTCAGTGCCTAATCTAAGGATTTATATCACAACCGTAAGGTAGCTAGTGCTACTTAGGTTTTCTTTTTGCCGTAGGACAATTGAGTATCGGAACCATTAACATACTGCTTGTCCTTTTCAGAAATAACAGTACAACAGTAATAATAATAGTCATTTCCTGATAAGGAAATAACTGATTAGCTGCTATCACCCTATTTGTATTGAGGGTACTTTCTTCCTAACCTTTTGTTTGAAGTAGTGTGGAACGTCAGATATTTTATGTCCTCCTTTTCTTTTCTTTTCTCTTTTAAAGCCTTTTACCTCAAACAAGGAGGGAGTGCCACTAGTAAGCACGGTGTTACAGAGTGAAAGTGAGAGAAAAGACTGGCCATAAGGGTTGTTTATTAAGATGAATCAAGAAAACAGAAGATTGAAATTAACGTTGCATATACATTTTTGAAGATTGTAGTTATCAGAGAAGCATGTAAAAGGAAGGGTGTTCCACTGTCGGGAAGTGCGAGAAAATAAACTGTTGGAGTGGAATTTGCGGTTAGGTTTAACTATTTCAACTTAAAAAGGGTGGGACCTAGATTCCAATCTAGTAGCACTCTTAAATTCATGTAGTCGGGGCACCAGAGGAAGATGGTTGTCAGAGCAGTTGCAATGAAAATATTTGTAGAAAAGACAGGGAAGCCACATCACGTCTGTGAGAGTGATTGAAGCCGAGATGCCAAGTTTCAAGTTAGTTGTGATATCCATTTTATTTGCCGCCATTTTTCAAAGTCTTCAAGGGATCTGATTTGTGTTATTTGAAACTGTGAATCTGTAACGTTAATTCACAAGGTCAGAGGGAATATTTACATGGTCCCCTGGTACAAAGACGCGTTCAACTATTGATATAATAAAGTGGTTGTAAATAGATGACTAATTTTTACGAACGTTTTGTGCATTACATCCGTATGCAAGCTCCAATTTGACGAAACTATTTAAGAACATGACTCTAGTTTATATGTGAATATTTTGATTTTGTAGCAATGTGTGATATTGTGCGAAACTGGCCCCTGTACAGTCTATCCGATGTTCAGTTGCCTTATCTCCTGTACGAAATTTAGAACTTATCCATACGCCGGGTTATTTGAAATGTTTAGTATTCATTATATCCATATCATAAAGTCTTATAATAGATTCACGATACGTGATATTATTGCTTTCGTTCCAGTTCCAGATTATTGATTGTTTTACAAAGATATGTATTGTCTTCTATTTCTTTGAATACTTGTTAGATAACGCTGATTTTTAGCTCAAGACTCCTCTTATCCCAACAGTAAAAACGTATATAATGGGCATACCTCACCACCACATCAATACATTAAGCTCGGGAGGGTAAGCAAGAACGCTGGTTTATATTAGTAGATTTGATTGGGCTGTTGTGTGTAATATTTAATTTATATGCGCTTCTATATGCATAGGTTATAGTCTACGAAAAGATTAAATAAACTGAGATACTTTTTCCTGCCGTCCTAATGAAGTTTGAAATGTTTCCTTGGGTTACTCGTAGGATCTGTATCCTCTCTCAGTTTTAGACTTTCAATTGAGTCAGTGCTTGTAAAATAGATTTCTAATGGATGTGAAGATGAAGTTTATATTGATGTATTAATATTCTCCTGTAAGTCCGATATATACCCATTCTATTTTTGTAAATTTACTGAATTCATTTTTCAATTAGATGCAGGTGCTTTGCTCCCAAAATAATTCTAAATTTTTTATGTCATAGCTTATCAAATACTACCTTAATCTAGCTGTTCTAAATTGACAAAGTCAGTGATTGTTAGTCAGGTTTTGAAGACAGCCCTGATGTTTTAACTTAAGATCGTACAATTTGTTGACACTTGTATTGTTTTTATAATTATTAAACATGAATTTGTCATGATTTTATAAAAAACTAAAATAGTACCCTATAATTGAATAATATAGAAAATACTTTTGAATTAATTAGATACATTGTTTTATACAGATGTGAACACTTCTATATATATATATATTCCACTATTTGGGAGTTAGAATTCCTGTTGCTTTTGTTTGTTACTTCTTAATTGTGATATATATATATATAATTGCGTGGTGTGGAACAAAACCCACCAGAGAGACCATTGAAAGAAGACAAACCTCTGAACTATGTAAATCTTTTACATAAAAGCTGTCTGCATGCAATCTGTGGATTTAAGCTTCAAGATAGGACATCTAACGTAGACCTGTTTGACAGGTGTAATATTGGAGGAATCGAGACTTTTCACATGCAGTCTCATTTACGATGGACTGGTCATGTCTTGAGAATGTCTGATGACAGGATACCCAAGATCCTAATATACAGGCAGTTAGATCAGGGCAACAGGAATGTAGGACGCCCATGGCTAAGATATATATATATATATATATATTATATTTATGTGTTAAATTGCTCAATATCTAGTACAGATATTATGCAAATGTAAAAGTGGATATGGAGCCAACATCCAGAGACTACAGTCTGTTTCAAGCTAAACCCAATCATCATGCCATATAAGAGATTTTTATGCGTGAAGATATATTAGGTTGGTGCAAAAATAATACCGTTTTTTGACGTATTTTTAACGTCAAAAAACGATATTATTTTAGCACCAACCTAATATATTTGTTAAAGTCTAACATAAGTTCTTTGAGTTTTCTTCTTCTTTTTCCGAACTTTTACCATATTTCTGATGCACTTTTGAATATAAATTATTCGATGTCTAAATTCGTAGTCTTTCATAATTTCATACAATATATTTTTTTTAATGTTTGTTTTTAGTTATCTACTGTATTTTTCTTGCGCGATCCCACTTATAGGTTGAAAAAGAAATAAAAGCATATCGCCTCCATTGTTTTGAAAACCACTACTCGAAAACCTGACTACCTGTGATACAGATCCTGAACTCTCGATCAGATCCCAACCATAACCGTGTAAAATATTTTACCAAGTACGTAACTTCAGCCATCATCAGCAAGGAGAGTAAAATCCCAGATAAAATCCAAATTTTAAGCAAGACCTCATCAAACATTACTGGACAAAGACCTTTCTAAAATCGTGACTTTTATGTCTGTTATTTTGTCCTATGCCTTAACTGCAAACCTATGGATCTCCATTTTTTATCCCCACCTTTTTATTACTGATATTACTGCATGATGAACAGCAATCAGCCATGATATTACTTCATCTTTTATTTTTGCTATCATTCCCATTGACGTCAATTTTCCTTCTAAGTTACCTTATCGCTTAGTTTTTGCGCCTGCCATAATTTTCTCTGTTTCTGTGTTTTACAGACCTTCTCGTTACCTTGAACTTTGTGCGTTTCTTTTCGACAATGTTTCACAACTTGCGTTATGGCTGTCATCATACGTTTCTTATACGCTTTACGTTTTAAGTATCTTGGCATAATGCTTTCTATTATGTCTTTATTACATGCTTTGCTATCCGAACAAGCATTCTAATCTTCGTTGTACGCTCCGGCCTTCAGGTGTTTGTTTGTACTTGTAACCTTGTTGGCATTTCGAAACTAGTTTATTCAATCCACCTCTCGTCGCGCTTTCAATGTTCAGAGGATATTTCATATGAATTCATACTCACCAGTCTTTCTAGTCCTACTGAATCAGATTCTATGAATTGCCCGTACTACCAAACCCACAGATTAAACGAACAACCACCAGAGAAACCGATACATTTCAAATGTCGCTTTAATCCACTAAAATTGAAAAAAAATATATTTAAATTATTTCAAGATATTTTTGTGTAATTCTGGTAATTATATCTGAGATGTCAGTGCTATTTTCATTTTCAGTTAATTTAGACAACAATTCATTAATCCTCTCTCATATATATATATATATATATGTGTATGTGGTGATAGAAATTTGGTGGGGATTTGGATAATCATTTATAATCATTTATCGAGCCTGGAAGAATCCTCAAGACAATGCAAAAAAAAAAACCCCAAAAAATACTGGAACGCCCGTTTCGTTCTCTTTGGGACTCATCAGCAGTGCGCATCCACTACCGAGAATCTAACCCGGACCCTAATATATATATATATATATATATATATTCTTGGTGCGCATCCACTACTAAGAATATATACACACATATATATATATATATATATATATATATATATATATATATATATATATATTACGGTCCGGGTTAGATTCTCAGTTGTGGATGCGCACTGCTGAAGAGTCCCAAAGAAAACGAAACGGGCGTTCCAGTGTTTTTTGCATTCTCTTAAGCATTCTACTAGACTCGTCAAATGATTATAAATGATTATCCAAATCCCACCCAAAATTTCTATCACTAGTTTTGAATCATACCCGGCTTCTAATAATGACACAATAGAAATCACACCAAAATGCCAATTACGTCCCCTGAGATTTCTCTTAGAGATACAAGGCACATGCTTAGACAAATTTCATACATACAAGCAATGTTTTTATTCACCATTTTGTTTTGTTTGAAACTTAAGGAAATCCATATGCATTGTATCTCACATTCTTAGGGAATTTTAATTTTATTTCATTTTTAGAGAGCTAATGAAGAGGTCCGTGTAAATAAATTTACTGTTAATAATCAGGTTATTTCACATAATATGAATTCTGGTAGACTATATTAGGTTGGTGCAAAAATAATGACGGAATAATGTCGTTTTTTGACGTTAAAAATACGTCAAAAAACGACATTATTACGTCATTATTTTTGCACCAACCTAATAGTTTAACAATGTGAGAGTTTATTTAATTACTTTCTAATGGTCTCATAACTAGTAAATTAAGTGAAACTCTAAGAAAAAGTTTACTGCAGTGAAAACTATAGTTACCGGACGAAAGGAAATTTTAAGAAATTATTGAAAACCATTTCATTGTAATTACAAAAGTTTTAACACATGTAGGCGCCATGTTCTGCAGGTAGTTTTAAAAATCTTCCTTCCTTTGTCTTCCATGTTCTTGGATTACTTCACATAAAACCCAAAATTGCAACAATACAAAAACTAAAGGCCAATTACAGTGGAATTGCAAGTAGAAACACATACCGTTATTATAATGTTATATGATAAACAGAAAAAAACGGGCAGACATCACAAACTTTGTATTGAAGAGGAACAGAAAAACCAAAGAATTTAAAAATATGAAAAAATAAAAGCAATTAAATTATTTCAAACTGTTGATGTGTTCATTTTGAAGAATATGAAAAGAATCAGAAACCTATGAAGTGTGTATGATCCAGAAGAACCTATTTTCAAAAATTGATACGTATGAAAGATTCTTCAAATACCGAAGTAAATAGGGGGAAACGTTATTTATAATATGTCTATAATAGCAATAATTACCTTCCCAGACCAACACAAATTATCAAATAAACGATTAGAAATGTACTGTCTCCCTCGCTGTCTCCCTCGCTGTCTCCCTCGCTGTCTCCCTCGCTGTCTCCCTCGCTGTCTCCCTCGCGTTCACCACTGCTGACTAGGCCCAAAGAGTTGTGAGTTCAGTACCAGGCTACGGCAGTGGTGAACCGTAACTTGGAGAGTTGAATGAAAAGGAAATAATTGAGACATTCGGAAGAGGCATTGAACGTGGAACTAGAACAATCTACCCCGGTGGACGATATAAAGGGTTCGCTCCGAAATTCCAAGCTTCTAAAGAAGGCCGGAGCGTACAACGGCCGAAACGCTGTGAATATGGCAATGAAGATCAGGATAACAGTCAGAATAATGTAAATAATACAAGTAGCCAAGTGGATAATTTCATATCTTTTGCTACTTGATTTAAGGAACCAATACCTTATCGTTGACACGCCATATAATGTGCGTTTATCTGCACCAACGTCTCTCGGGATCTCAGAATTTGTTCGAACCTGATGAATATTTTCGGAATAGATTTTACATTTTACAATTATTGGAGTGATAAAATATCTCTTTTTCCCATAAATAAGACTTCAGACCCATTATAAAGTTTCAAACTTGTTCATGATTTGAAATTTCGTAGACAGGACATTTCCTTTTCTTTTTTCTTTTTTTCATCTTGTAGGTTCATACACCATAATTCTGCAATTAAATATTTTGATTATAATACGAATTCATATTATTTACGTATGTAAAGCATGCATTTTATAGGAGTAGTACATTATATGAAGTCAGAATATTTATAAACATAGCCTGTATATTTTCAATATGGGTTTATGGTTATGTGCTATTTAGCTGTACATGAAGGTAAGTAGAGGGACTCCTAGTTTATAATCAATTTTTCCCTATCTCAGTGCAGATCTAGATAAAAATTCTGAGAAATCGATCATTCGGAAGGTGAAAATAAGTCGCCATTTATACACACACACACACCATATATATATATATATATATATATATATGGTAAGTAGTAGTGATCATTTTGATTGTAAGATTTGAATACATGTATACTGGGCGAAGAATCTCCAATGGATTTCTTCCGAGCAATGCTTTATGCAAGGGATTAATTTATCCCTCTTTGCAAACCATATTTGTGGTTCCAAAATATGTCTTGAGACGATGTTCCACAAGTTCACAGTAGCATTGGTATGTGGTTAGTTAACAGGCTTTTCTCCCTCCAATCTTCCTCTACCTTCATACTATTCCTTGGTCACCATAGCATTATGGATACTTGTGGTATAATGCTTTGACAATTCAGTTTAAAATTATTTGGAAAATTCCTAATGACGATTCTACACCTGCTAATTTTTCATTTCTTATACAATAGTATAATTTATTTTTTCTTCACATGATAAACCAGCCGTTATTTTTTGCCTCCTCTCGGCTTCTTCAGATCATGAATCAAATGTTATGCGTGTATAGTACATAGAGTAAGCAAACAACAACTGATAATTTCTCGTACGATTACAAAGGAAGTTAGATCAATAGAAACCCATTAAGAAAGATCAGGATATCATCTTTTTCAAAGACATCAATTTCCACGTGATTCTTTTCAAGATTGGCATAAAATAAAAGGCAGTTTAATTTAGATTTAAAACTCGAATTCCTCTTTATTTTCTTTTTTTTTACATATAAAGGGGTGACTTACGCTATTAGAACAATAATTTAAAATTACAAACTATATTTATTGAAATTTATTATTTATTGCCCTTTGTCGTTTATGTACAGGGTGCGATGGATACATTGTCGCCATATTATGTTTAATTTCGCGCATGCGCGTTGTTTGTTATTCATTTTGTCGAATGCACAGTATAGTACGGTAAGTTGGGCACCGTCTATGAGAAAAAGAGCATTTAGTTAAATGTAGATTACGCAGTTTTTTGGAATGATTACTAGTGATAGTGACATTATCCTTCCATTCATCTTCTTACAGGGGCTCAGACTCAACACGGAGGCCTACATCAAGTAACTTGCGGAGTTACTGCTGCCCTGGGTCATGAGATGACGAAGAAGGAACTGAATAGACTCGATATATACTCACAAATTCTGTAGTGATACTCATCCAAGTATCCATGACCTAACGGATTGTTGTATATATATATATATATATATATATATATATACATATATATATATATATATATATAAAACTAAATTTGGCATTAAATGACCTAGTCGTTGATATGCCATGAAACCCAATCAACCAACGGACTGTGCCCAAAGAGCGCTATATTAAGACTATTTAGTTTCTTCTTCGTCACCAATACCCGTTGCTACAGTTTGTATGACGCTTGCGTTATATCGAAACTGTTCGGATTCGAATCTCTGTGGTGGAGGCACATTGCTGATGAGTCCCAAACTACGACGAAATGGCCGTCCAGTGCTTTCTGCATTCTGTTGAGAATTTTTCTAGATTCGATGAATTACTTTAAACATTTACCTAAAATTCTAATATCATATATATATATATATATATATAATTTATATTTTATTTATCATTTTCTCCCTAGCAAGGCGGGAATGTCACTAGTATGCAGGTTGTTAGAGAGAGTGAAAGTGAGTAAAAAGACTGGGTATACGAGGCGGGGTTTGAGGAAAGGATAAAAGATGAACCAGATTCAAGATGATGACGATTGACACTGTGTTTAAATTTCTGAAGATTATCAGCTAAGCAAGCAAGTGGAAGAGATTTCCGCAGGCGGGAAGTACGAGAAAGAAACTGCTGGAGTAGAAGTGGCGGTTATATTTAACTATTTCGACATTAAAATATGGTTACTTGATGCCAATCTAGTAGCACGCTTACATTCACGGAGTCGGAACACCATTGAAAAAAGCTTGTCAAAGCAGCCGCCATGACAATATTTATAGAGAATATAGAGGCAAGACACGTCATGTTTGGTGAGAAAGTGACTGAAAACGAGATTACAAATCAGGATAGGTTAAATTGTAGATCTTTCTTTGGAGTTTGTCAATCTTTTAATGAATAGCAGGAGCAAGAGACCAGATATGGCATCCGTATTTAATGCATGAACGAATGGTAAATTGGTAAATACGCAAGATCGACACTGCTGAGAAAATTCTTCTGGCACGATATAGTGGCCCAAATTTCCTTGTAGTAGACGTGTTACTTCAAGTCACTTGAAAACGTAAGGTCAAAACTTAAGGAAAACTTAAGGTTAAGGTCGGTGTATTGCTCTCCAAGAATCGGCTATGCTGATGACGGACAGTAAAGTTTCGCAACATTGGTTTAATGAGAACAGATTTGTTTTGGGGGGCATTAATATTTACAAACCATTTCCACTGATTTGAGGTCCTTTTCAAGTACCACAGCCGGTTAATTTCGTCAGCTGTGACGGATTTGCTTTTGATAAATTGCACTGTCATCTGCTTAAAAACATACTTTGTAACTGATGACATCAGAAGATCATTGATGAAGATAAGAAACAGCATAGGACTAAAGATAGAGCCTTGGGGTATCTGGAAACGAGCGCGTTCAAATCGACTTTCATTTCAGGATATGATAGGAACGATTGGATTAAATAAAAAAATAAAAAAAACTTCCTATAATACCGTAGCTCTGGGGCTTACGTAGAAGACCAGCTTGCCAAACACTGTCAAACACATTTGAGATATCTAAAGCCACCGCTCTAACCGTTTTTATCAAGAGATTGATATACATATCCAGTGATGGCCGTTAGAACATAAGCAGTAGATCTGGGAAACCGGAAGTCATATTGTTTGTCAGGGAGTAGGTCGTGAACAGTAAGAGTTTTAACCACTTCAGCATTGATTAAATCTCGAATACTTTGCCGAAAAGCAGTAGTAGATAAATAGGACGATAGTTAGAGGAGTCAGAAGGTTATTCAGAGTACTTAAAAGCATGAACTACAAAAGAGGACTTCCAACAAGCCGAGACAATAGCTGTAGAATTTAGAGAAGTGGGAGCTAGCTCTGAACGACGGCTGGGAATCTGTCAACTCCGCTTGCCGTGTGGGAGTAATTTAAAGATGATGTCCGAGTCCAATGACTGGGTAATGCGCATATCATTAGCCTCTGTTCTAGTGTGGAAATCGGGTGTATGTACTCTCAAATAAATGAGTGAGTTGGAATAAAATTTCCGAGCAAAGCATCCTTCCTTATAGACTGTAGATGTCAGTACCTGGAATTGATTGAATAGGGGAGGGATTGCGGAATTGCAGCGGTTAAGCAGACACTTTCAAAGCTGCCAGTAATCTCTAGAACCGAACTTGCAATATGCTATACGTTGTTTCATTCTATCAGCAAACGGTAACTTCGCTTATTTGAGGATCCTCTTGCACGCGTTACGATCGGAGACAAAAAGACGTCCGTTGCAAGCAGACTTGTCGCTATGGTGCAGCCGGAAGAAGTGATTCCTGTGTGGGTTATTGAGGCTGAGAAAGCAGGTGAGAACCAAGGAGATGGACGTGACTTTACTTGGTACTACCTGGAATGAAAGCATCGATGGCGACTTTTGCCCAGTAGGTGGCCCCAAACGCTCATTTGTGAACAGGAAGAAATGAAACGTAATTGCAATGGACGTCATGAAGGAAATCACGTTGATAACAGGATATAAATACACGGTTGTGCGTGCGCACGCGCATTGAGGAAATTGAGACAAAATGGCTTGTTTATTTTTAAACCTTTCCTATTTTGTCTTAAAACTTCCTCTAAAATATATATCGTTATCTCATTCATTATATATATATATATATATATATATATATATATATATATATATATATATATATATATATATGGTGTAACAACATAACTGTCCATTCCACAAAACATTAATATCTAAACAAACACGAAATTAATTTTCTCCTTTCCAGGTTTTCATATAAGCCGTTAAGCTATCTTGGCCCTATTTAATTTATTCAGCTATAAAGAGAAAAGGCTAAATCCTTTTGTGTTTTCCTAACTGAGCAATGGTGAGAGAAAAAAGATCATTCATGTCTTCAGTAATGGTACAAACATTCCTACTTTGTCGTCCATCTTCAAAGTGCTTTAAAAAAGAGGGAACAGTAGAGAGAACTGGATCAGGAGGTCACAGCAGGAATAGAGATTATCATTTCAATTTAAAGCTAAAAGATCATTTTGAAAAGTTGAAACTCAATTCGTAAGACGACAGACACGTGAAATGAATTACAGCCCAAAGGGTAGCGAAAAAAGACTTGAAAATGAAATCGTAACTGAAACTTGTGAGGCAACTTCTTACTCCAGGACAGAAGGCGGAGATTATCTAGAATAAGTTGGAAAATGATACTGGAATAATATATATTTGAACTTTATTTCAACCCTTCATGAGCTTCCGATGCTTATCTATGTTTAATTAATGAACATCACGATTCTTCTTTTAAGGTTGGAGAGTAATCATACATTCTTGTTGCTCAACCAAAGTCCAGGGGTATTAGAAAAACCGGAGAATTCCAGTAATATATCTTGAATCATTTCTAAGATACAAAGATTCTGAGTTTAATCTAACATTTGGACAATTTTGGTGTTACACGATTTGGACAATTTTGCTTCTACACGTGGTATATGTACACACACACACACACACACACACACACATATATATATATATATATATATGTTATAAAATGTCCACATTTTATAAGTATTTCGCCCCAAGCTAGGGTGACAGATAATTAGAAGTTTGATATGGGGAAAGAATACAAAAAAAGAACGGGTTTCATAAAATAAGATGGCGATTAGCACTGTTTTTAATTATTTGTAAGTTTGTAAATAGCAGGTTAGCTAGAAAGCGGAAAGGGTGTTCCACAGGTGAGAAGCGCGAAGACAGATTATAAGAATCAACCAGTGCGGAAACACAGCTGATGCTTTTAACTGGTTCTCTAAAATAGAAAAAAGAAAAATTAATGCACCTTTATGCATATTTCATAACTGTAACTTTTACCTGTCGATCACGGATAAATCTACCACCGGCGTCTATAAATCTGGCCAATTAATAACCAGGAAGTTAACATCATAAAACAATACCAAAAACTGATTTTATTTCATGATGCTTCCATAGGACCAAAACAACAATCAACCCGAACTTTTCTGTAGCGATGGGGGCGTTTGACTCTGTAGAAGCTTGTGAATTGGTTGGTTTACTGCTACTTTGCAGATTTAGGTGCACATTTGATATCAACAGCACTGGACTGGATAAGGGTGAAGTGATTACCCTTCTACCTAACACCAACCCACAACAAAAAGACCGACTTAGAAAAACTAACCAAATGCTTCAAGGGTCATAGATTACGTATTGCTGATAGCACCAACATCAAGGTGATCAACGTAATGGAAGTCACTTTTGCTCACTCTAAGGGAATATATAAAACTTACGTTAAAGGACTGTACAACCTTAGATACATTAGTAAGAACTCTAACACCCTAGAATTTTAAATAATTTAACCAAATCAGTAAATTTTAGACTTTCAACTAACTCTAGAAATAAAGGCAATTTTAAGAAGCACAAAAAACAAACATGTAGATATCTTAGAAAAATGTAAGCACAAATTTATACTCGAATACATAAATTAAAACAAGACAGATAACAGGCATAAGCCTAAAAAAGGCGACATAATTTAACCCACTGTCTAACCTCAATGTAAAAACTAATATCGGTAGAATTTATTTCAATTTAATCCATAAACATTTCAACCGTACCCCAATACCGAAAAAACAATTTCAACAAAAACATTGAAGTTAACAATAAAAGTACAAAGAACCTTGAACAAATATATATATATATATATATATATCATCATAATAATATATTAAACAACCTCAATAGCAATATTGAAAAGAAAAAAAACTTGTAACTACAGTAAAACAAGAACTGCCCACTGTATTTCAAATGCATATTTAAAGGTATTGTTTATAAAGCTAGTATTAGACATAATGGAGAAACTAAATTTTATTTTGGTTCCACTGCAAACCACTGGAAATCCCGGTATTATCAACACACAATGATGCTTACCAATAGTCAATATTCCAACAACTCTAAATATTTCTGGGAAATTAAGACAGGATAAATACATCCATTAGTAACATGAATTATCTAACCTTTTGGAAAAACTTATCATGCCTAAAGACATTGATAACCCCACTCGACTGAACAACCAAGTGAACATGGATTCATAGAAAAAAACTTTTTTAAATATTTCGATTCCGATTAACCTAATAAATCTAACAATTCATAGTTTATCCCACTTATCCCGTCTTAGTTTTTTTTTTTTTTTTTTTTTATTATTGTTTCCAGACTCCTCGGTAATTAACATCATTTTTATGTGATT
>OZ010573.1:107956101-107958601 GCA_963932145.1 Acanthosepion lycidas | reverse complement strand
CACCTAACGCTTCTTGTCTGTCTGTCTGTCTCTCACCTAACGCTTCTTGTCTGTCTGTCTGTCTCTCACCTAACGCTTCTTGTCTGTCTGTCTGTCTCTCACCTAACGCTTCTTGTCTGTCTGTCTGTCTCTCACCTAACGCTTCTTGTCTGTCTGTCTCTCACCTAACGCTTCTTGTCTGTCTGTCTCTCACCTAACGCTTCTTGTCTGTCTGTCTCTCACCTAACGCTTCTTGTCTGTCTGTCTCTCACCTAACGCTTCTTGTCTGTCTGTCTCTCACCTAACGCTTCTTGTCTGTCTGTCTCTCACCTAACGCTTCTTGTCTGTCTGTCTGTCTCTCACCTAACGCTTCTTGTCTGTCTGTCTGTCTCTCTCTCACCTAACGCTTCTTGTCTGTCTGCCTGTCTCTCACCTAACGCTTCTTGTCTGTCTGCCTGTCTCTCACACCCAACTTTTCTTGTCTGGTTCTCTCTCTCTCTGACCCAGTCCTTCTCGTCTGTCTCTCTTTCACCCAACGCTATATCTCTGTCTCTCTCTCATACAACGCTTCTCTCTCACCCCACGCTACTTGTCTCTCTCTCTCTCTCTCACCCCACGCTACTTGTCTCTCTCTCTCTCTCTCACCCCACGCTACTTGTCTCTCTCTCTCTCTCTCACCCCACGCTACTTGTCTCTCTCTCTCTCTCACCCCACGCTACTTGTCTCTCTCTCTCTCTCACCCCACGCTACTTGTCTCTCTCTCTCTCTCTCACCCCACGCTACTTGTCTCTCTCTCTCTCACCCCACGCTACTTGTCTCTCTCTCTCTCTCACCCCACGCTACTTGTCTCTCTCTCTCTCTCACCCCACGCTACTTGTCTCTCTCTCTCTCTCACCCCACGCTACTTGTCTCTCTCTCTCTCTCACCCCACGCTACTTGTCTCTCTCTCTCTCTCTCACCCCACGCTACTTGTCTCTCTCTCTCTCTCACCCCACGCTACTTGTCTCTCTCTCTCTCTCACCCCACGCTACTTGTCTCTCTCTCTCTCTCACCCCACGCTACTTTCTCTCTCTCTCTCACCCCACGCTACTTGTCTCTCTCTCTCTCACCCCACGCTTCGTGTCTCTCTCTCTCTCACCCCACGCTCCTTGACTTTCTCTCTCTCACCCAACGCTCCTTGACTTTCTCTCTCTCACCCAACGCTCCTTGACGTTCCCTCTCTCACCCAAGGCTCCTTGACGTTCCCTCTCTCACCCAAGGCTCCTTGACGTTCCCTCTCTCACCCAAGGCTCGTTGACTTTCTCTCTCTCACCCAAGGCTCGTTGACTTTCTCTCTCTCACCCAAGGCTCGTTGACTTTCTCTCTCTCACCCAAGGCTCGTTGACTTTCTCTCTCTCACCCAAGGCTCGTTGACTTTCTCTCTCTCACCCAAGGCTCGTTGACTTTCTCTCTCTCACCCAAGGCTCGTTGACTTTCTCTCTCTCACCCAAGGCTCGTTGACTTTCTCTCTCTCACCCAAGGCTCGTTGACTTTCTCTCTCTCACCCAAGGCTCGTTGACTTTCTCTCTCTCACCCAAGGCTCGTTGACTTTCTCTCTCTCACCCAAGGCTCGTTGACTTTCTCTCTCTCACCCAAGGCTCGTTGACTTTCTCTCTCTCACCCAAGGCTCGTTGACTTTCTCTCTCTCACCCAAGGCTCGTTGACTTTCTCTCTCTCACCCAAGGCTCGTTGACTTTCTCTCTCTCACCCAAGGCTCGTTGACTTTCTCTCTCTCACCCAAGGCTCGTTGACTTTCTCTCTCTCACCCAAGGCTCGTTGACTTTCTCTCTCTCACCCAAGGCTCGTTGACTTTCTCTCTCTCACCCAAGGCTCCTTGTTTGTATTTCTTCCTGTCAACCGAGGCTTCTTGTCTGCCTTTCTCCCTCGCACCCAAGGCTTCTTGTCTGCCTTTCTCCCTCGCACCCAAGGCTTCTTGTCTGCCTTTCTCCCTCGCACCCAAGGCTTTTTGTCTGTCTCAATCTCCGCTTTTTGTCTGTCTCAATCTCCGCTTTTTGTCTGTCTCAATCTCCGCTTTTTGTCTGTCTCAATCTCCGCTTTTTGTCTGTCTCTCTCAATCTCCGCTTTTTGTCTGTCTCTCTCAATCTCCGCTTTTTGTCTGTCTCTCTCAATCTCCGCTTTTTGTCTGTCTCTCTCAATCTCCGCTTTTTGTCTGTCTCTCTCAATCTCCGCTTTTTGTCTGTCTCTCTCAATCAACACTTCTTTTCTGTCTCTCTCAATCAACACTTCTTTTCTGTCTCTCTCAATCAACACTTCTTTTCTGTCTCTCTCAATCAACACTTCTTTTCTGTCTCTCTCTCTCTCTCTCTCTCTCTTTCAACCGATGCTTCTTGTCTAACTCTCACACCGAACGCTTTGTGTCTTTCTCTCTCTCTCACCCAACGCTTCATGTCTATCTCCCTCTCTCACCCAACGCTTCTTGTCACTCACCCAACGCTTGCTGTATGTCTCTGTCTCTTTCACC
>OZ010573.1:107928601-107951101 GCA_963932145.1 Acanthosepion lycidas | reverse complement strand
TCTGTCTCTCTCTCTTTCTCTTTCTGTCGACGCATTCTCTCTCTCTGTGTCAACGCTCTCTCTCTCTCTCTGTCAACGCTTTCTCTCTCTCTCTCTGTGTCAACGCTTTCTCTCTCTCTCTCTCTCTCTGTGTCAACGCTTTCTCTCTCTCTCTCTCTCTGTGTCAACGCTTTCTCTCTCTCTGTGTCAACACTTTCTCTCTCTCTCTCTGTGTCAACGCTTTCTCTCTCTCTGTGTCAACGCTTTCTCTCTCTCTCTCTCTGTCAACGCTTTCTCTCACTCTCTCTCTGTCAACGCTCTCTCTCTCTCTGTCAACGCTCTCTCTCTCTGTCAACGCTCTCTCTCTCTGTCAACGCTCTCTCTCTCTGTCAACGCTTTCTCTCTCTGTCTGTCTCTCAACGCTTTCTCTCTCTGTCTGTCTCTCAACGCTTTCTCTCTCTGTCTGTCTCTCAACGCTATCTGTCTCTCTCGTCTCGGTCAACGCTATCTGTCTCTCTCGTCTCGGTCAACGCTATCTGTCTCTCTCGTCTCGGTCAACGCTTTCTGTCTCTCTCGTCTCGGTCAACGCTTTCTGTCCCTCTCGTCTCGGTCAACGCATTCTGTCTCTCTCTCTCTCTTTCTGTCGACGCATTCTCTCTCTCTCTTTCTGTCGACGCATTCTTTCTCTCTCTTTCTGTCGACGCATTCTCTCTCTCTCTTTCTGTCGACGCATTCTCTCTCTCTCTTTCTGTCGACGCATTCTCTCTCTCTCTTTCTGTCGACGCATTCTCTCTCTCTCTTTCTGTCGACGCATTCTCTCTCTCTCTTTCTGTCGACGCATTCTCTCTCTCTCTTTCTTTCTGTCTCTGTCGACGCATTCTCTCTCTCTCTTTCTGTCGACGCATTCTCTCTCTCTCTTTCTGTCGACGCATTCTCTCTCTCTCTTTCTGTCGACGCATTCTCTCTCTCTTTCTGTCGACGCATTCTCTCTCTCTTTCTGTCGACGCATTCTCTCTCTCTCTCTTTCTGTCGACGCATTCTCTCTCTCTCTCTTTCTGTCGACGCATTCTCTCTCTCTCTCTTTCTGTCGACGCATTCTCTCTCTCTCTCTTTCTGTCGACGCATTCTCTCTCTCTCTCTTTCTGTCGACGCATTCTCTCTCTCTCTCTTTCTGTCGACGCATTCTCTCTCTTAACGCTATCTGTCTCTCTCTCTCTCTCTCTTAACGCTATCTGTCTCTCTCTCTCTCTCTCTCTCTCTTAACGCTATCTGTCTCTCTCTCTCTCTCTCTCTCTCTTAACGCTATCTGTCTCTCTCTCTCTCTCTCTCTTAACGCTATCTGTCTGTCTCTCTCTCTCTCTCTTAACGCTATCTGTCTGTCTCTCTCTCTCTCTCTCTTAACGCTGTCTGTCTGTCTGTCTGTCTCTCTCTCTCTTAACGCTGTCTGTCTGTCTGTCTGTCTCTCTCTCTCTTAACGCTATCTGTCTGTCTCTCTCTCTCTCTCTTAACGCTATCTGTCTGTCTCTCTCTCTCTCTCTTAACGCTATCTGTCTGTCTCTCTCTCTCTCTCTTAACGCTATCTGTCTGTCTCTCTCTCTCACACCATACCTTTTAAAATATCTCCATTTTCTGTCTAATTTTAACCTTCTTTCACTCCTCCCTCATTTCCTAGGTTTTTATTTACTTTTCCTTTTTTCATTCAGTGTATATTGCACAAAATTATCACTTTTAATAACACTTTTTGGCGTCTTTATTCACAGCATTATTTTTTTTTTTTTTTTTTTTTTACTATCTCCATTTCAGCGTTTCCTAAAACCGAGAATACCTCTTATTTCTTTCCCTCTACCTTTCCCTTCTCAAACTTAATCGCATATTCCAGAGGCGGTATTCGGAAGGGTCCTACTTCATCGGTAATCGTATGTCTTCCACGAGCCAGACGGTCATATTAAAGCAAAAATAGCGATAGATTTCCATTTTCGTTGCTCGTACAGCGCAGCGAAAAGCTTCCGCCAAGATCACGACCCAAGTGTTCGACTATTAATAACGTCGAGATATAAACTGCACCACGTGTTTCCGATCATCTTACGCACTGAAAAGCACGCAGAAAGTTTTCCAACCGCCCGTGCCATTTAAACAATCAGAAAGCGTTTCTGGAATCACGCCATTTGCACTCAATCATTGATGGTTCAATGCAAGCCACTCTGTAACGGCGGTTCACTCATTTAACTTCTATTTACCGCCTACAGTCTCAATATAGGAACGGGGTTGACTTCTAATCGATAAAGAGTCCCTAAAACCTAAGGTTGGAAATGCATGAATAAAGATTAATCGACAGAATGAGGCCGTATGCACTTTGACACAGACATTTCTATCAGCTTAAAACCATATTTTGATTTATGAATTTACGCAGCATGCGGAACGAGTAGGTAAAAAAAGAATTTTTAAGACAAACCTTTTTTTTTTTTAATCTGCATTCACAAAATTGATCCTTCTGAAAGTTTCAAATTTGTATTGCATATAAGAGATACACTTTCGTAATAAATACGTAAAAAAAAAAAAACATTTTATGCTGATTTTTAAACGTTATTTAGATGAAGCATCCAGTGAGGATCGAACTCACAACTCAGTCTTAATTGATCTAGCGGGCAAGCTTGCGAACCATTGCAGCACGTCGAAGTGCCCCATGATTTTCAAAACGTAGCCTAGATGTGGCACAAGTTCGAATGTATGTGAAGCACCCAGTGAGGATCCAACTCAATACTCCGTCGAAATTGATCTTGGGAGACAACCTTGCCAGCCGTTACAACACGTCGAAGTGCCCTCAACTATTACTTTTAAGTATTTACATAGAGTAAATATCTAGTACTGATGTTAAATTCTTGTCTCCCCACTAACATGAATTGTGACACAAGGTCTTTCTTTTTTTTTTTTTTCACTTTTTTTTTTTTTTTTAAGGTGTCCACCCGAGCGCGTACACCTGGGCCAGGAACAAAAATTGCCCGCAGCACACGCAACTGTCGGTTGTGCTGGCCTCGGTGCGAGCACTGTTCCCTATCTCTGGTGAAAAGAGAAGGCACGGCCTCAGACAGCTGTTCCCAAGGACTGGGCACCTCTCAGTATAATTGTTCTCAGTTGCACCTCTGTCATTTGGCAGTCGACCTGTAGTGCACTCTGCCCAAAGACGGAGACGCAACTGAGATATGATATAATAGATGTGTTACAAACCCATCTAAAGAGGAATTTACACTAGTGATTTTCCAAGCGTACCTTAGATGTGACACAAGGCCGAAAGTAGGTTGTACCCAGCGAGCATCGAACTCACTATTCAATTGTAATTGATCTAGCAAAACAAGCTTGCGAATCATTGTACCACGGCGAAGTCCCGCGTGATTTTCAAAACTTAGCTTAGATGTGACACAAGTCCGAAAGTGTGCGCAGGACCCAGTGAGAATCGAACTCAATACTCCGTCGAAATTGATTTTGCGAGACCAGCTTGCTAGCCGTTACACCACGCCGTATAATTTCACTGCTGGAATTACTAGATATGACTGTAAGTTCTATGGCAATATTTTCTGCTACCGCACTTCTAGCATGTGGAACTCTCTTCCGGCTACCTTTTCTTCCTGCCAACTCAGTCAGTTATATGCCATGTGTGATACACGCGTAAGCGATCTAATTTTTTTTCGCAGTAGGTTGCCATTTCTTTCTGCGGTAGACCAGTTGTCATCTAAAACTACAGAACCCATATTATCCATACCTGGGGCGGGGGAGAAGAAATGGATTCCTTCCTTTCCCAAGGTTATTAGCACGAAAGTAAATGCAATGGATTAACTTCTGCCTCCCTGAAGCCTGTTCTTTTAATGTCTCCCCTGTTTTTTTTCTTATGCTCAATTAGGTCTTGCTAAATTTTATCGTTGTACATGGGGTAAACTGATTAAAGAAAAAAACTACTGTAGACATCGTTATGTTAATACAACTATTTTAATATATTGTTATATATTTTTAAAGTTATATATATGACGATAAACTACATCCGACAGCAAGGCCGCTGATCGGGAGAATGAAGGTTTTGAGGAACGTGAAACTATATCTTGAATGCTGTTGTTTTCAAGTTCACTTTGACCCGCTCTGGTAACACCTGTTATATTCCAAGCTATTGGCGAACATTGAAAGCCCAAACAAAAGCGAAACACTAAGAAATATAAAAATACAAACAATACTTTTACTATAAATTACCAGCAATACCTTTTTATAGTAAAATATCCGACAATAAATTTTATCCGTAATTGTGGGTATATAATTGCGTTCAAAATACATTTTGGTATCAAATCAACCGTAGAGTTTGATATGCTACTAAACAAAATCAACCAGACACATTTATAACAGGCTTAAAAGCCGCCCTATCGGGCAGCAATTAAACTAACCCCTACGGAGTGGTCTTGCTTTGTCTTTCGGCTTGTTCGGTACTTTGAGAGTCCCTAAGTCTTTGCATATTTTCAGGATTAAAAGCTTTACTTGCTGCCATTTGGTCTGTGTTTTCATTCACTCGGAACTTTCTTTTCCTCGCTGCAGCCCCGGCGCTTTTGATTGCAATCTGCCCCTCTGTTAGCGGAAATTTCTTTTTATGAAGCATACTGCTGCAGTATGTGAAAGGCAACAATAAACTACAGAACTCAAAATTGATCACTGCATTTAAGCATTGCATTAAAATTTAGCTTACCTTTCAAAAGTTCAACGATAAATCTTCTGCCGCCATTTAATTTAAAGACAGTTTGATGTACGTAGGTCCTTATTTTCCGTGCAAACAATTATTTTTATTTCATGAGTGACTTTCACAGAATTCGCAGTTAATTTCATATTCGTCGCTAAAAAAATCACGTAAAAGCATCGCCGAAAACAATCGCAGTAATGAAATCTTAGGAAACCTAAATTTCTGGATAGCGAGCTCGAATCGTTCCTGGAATGTTTTTAATTAGCTCCCGTAGTCGGATAATTCCAAAATAGTATTGTATGCTTGACTAGAGCCTCTATGAGTAAAGTTGAAAAAGTGTGACACACTGACATTCACATTTATTTCTATAGAAGTAATATCGATTCACACTTTTTTATGCACCTTTTTGTACATAATTCGATACCAGATACAGACGTTTGCTCCTGGAGATATCGATGATTTCCTTGCCTGTATTTGCACATTGGAAATGAAACAAGAATAACCACAAATACATCTTTTTTTCTGTTTTCCATTACCATATCTAGAGAATGGCTTAAGGTAAGTTTTTTGACAAAAACAGAAAAATTTACAACGTGAGATTACTAATAACAGTGATTGATATTAGGTTGGTACAAAAATAATGACGGTTTTTGACGTATTTTTAACGTCAAAAACCCTCATTATTTTTGCACCAACCTAATAACTGGTGATAGCAAAGGTAACACTAGCTAGATTTTGAAACGATCCCTTTATTCAAACCACGAGGGTAGCTTATTTACCTTCAGCTTTCCCTGCTTGAGTGATATTTTATACTAGTTAAGATATTGCAGCTTAAATCACCTTTGTGTATGTTTCTTCAATAAACCGGAATATGTGAATTTTAAGCATTTCCAAACCTCAGGATTGAATTTATAACTGGCAGGAAACAGGATATATTTGGAATAACACTTCAAACCGGAGTTCGTAAAAATTATATTCATTTTTTTCTATTCATCTTTTGAAATATTCAATCTATTCCATGGAAGTATTACAGATCTCCACCCACATGTTTTTCTCGGCTTATTTTCTTTTACCCCTGCGAGGGTCTAGTTTTCCACTGGTTTTTAAATGGAATTATTTTGTTTTATTTTTTTCGTGATGCTCAAAGATATGCACCTTACGTTTATGGGTTACATCAAAGTGGTCTCCTTTCTTTCATTCCATTCAAATGGTCTGAAGATCCTGTGGGCGTGAAAATCTGATTAAGACAAGGGCCATTCTTTCATAGGAATTAACGTTGTCAAGCGTCTTTTGCTCTGTCCAGGTAATCTAGGCGTTGAGCACTTTAATTTACCTAGTAGGTAGCTGTTTGCCGTTAGGTCTTTTTTTTATCAACATTTTCTCTTGTTTAAGTGTATTTAGGTCTTTGGTTTGCTTTACAATAAATATAAATATATATCTTATTTAATGTCTTTAATAAATAAATTGTCGGACTTTGTCCATTTCGTAATATATGACGTCATTTGTTTACATTTGATGCGCCATGAACAGTTATGAATATTCGAGATTCATGGAAGATTGAGTTTATAAGCAGTAAATTCGACCTTGTCTACCGAACGCTTCTTTGTAGCCTAACGGTAAGTCACGTCAGCGTAAATGACGGTTCCGTATAGGATGCAGGTTCGATTCCTGTCAAAGAACGAATATTTTCTATGAAAATTTCTCGGACATTCAGGCCGGTAAATGTTATTTAATACTGTTTATTATAAACAGAGCATTTACTTAAATACTTGTATCTATAACGTTAAACATAAAAATGTCTTTAATAAATAAATTGTCGGACTTTGTCCATTTCGTAATATATATATATATATATATAGTGGACTCTCCCGTCATACTTGATGTATGAGGGACAAGCAGATCAGTTCCTAGGAACCGACAGTCCAGACACCAGCACATAGGATTTGATTATAGTGGTGAAGGCTTTGTGCAGAACGAGCCACACTTTTTGAAGCACTTGATGCACTACATACCACAGGGACCCCAAACAACCCTCTGCAGAGTTGTCTTTCGCCTAGACTAGTTGCCATCCAAGTCTATAGAACCCAGTCTGTCCTACTATTTAACCATAGCTAGAGGGAGGAGAGGATTAATACCTTTCCCAAGGGTATTAGCACGTAAGTGATGTAATTCGTATATATATATATATATATATATATATATATATATATATATAATATATATCTTCGGCTGTATACAAAGCCTTTTTTCTTAAATCGTTGTTTAAAATGGCTACCAGCGAATGAAGCGTGTAAGTCGGTGAGGACTATATATCTTCAGACATGGGCTGGCGTTGCAAAATAGCAAATAAGGCACTATACCAGATAATAGAAACCATGTCCTTTAAGGATATTCATCAACATCAACACCTAAAATGCATATCACATGTAACTCGAACAGAGAATAATGACATTTTGATGTTACACACTATCACAAACGAAAATCAAGGAAGGAAGTCGTCATTACTAATGGAAAGAACGATAATGCTTCGTGGACTTGAGGTACTTATTTTTTAGAAATCTCATGTTTACCGAAATCAGTAGTAGTTTCCCAGTCAATAAATGCTTGTTTCCGAATATTGTCATTATCATATATATATAGAGACAACGAATACCTATTATGTTTGGTCATGAGCCGTTCTAAGCTTCGTATAGTTGCTGTAATTTCAGTTTAATTTAGACAGTTTTCTCTTTTTTTTTTCTCCGAAATAAAAGCAACTATATGAAGCTTAGAATGGCTCCTGATAAAACATAATAGACATTCGTTGTCTGTTATATTTAATGTTTGAATAATGATCTGCTGCCGGAATACACATGATGAATTCTTTACTAGACCAATGATATCTTCATATAGTGTCTTTGGGTCGCTTTTTATTTCAGTCTTCATAATCGGTAAATCTCTTTAGTTTTCGGTGGACCATTAGCTGCAATAATGATTTCAAACTATTATCTTATCTTTATTATATTTTTACTATCATTCACATCTTTTAATTATCTTTCTACACAAAATTCAGAATATTTTTACACATCTAATTTTAAGGGTTTAAAAATGTTCCCTTGTTCATAGATTTCCTTTTTTGATATCCAATAACACAAACTTTGTGTTTGTGAGTGCACTCCCTAAATGGTATATAAATTGGTTGTCTGCTCGTGCAGGTGTGTGACTGCAAATATTATATACAATTATGGAATTAAATAAATACTTTATCAGTTTTTTTGTTTTTTTGGGGTTTTTTTTTCATATTTTTCTCAAACCTGGGTTTTTGCTTAATGGCGAAAAATACAGCATATAAAAATATCCATTCCTCATTAGCTATTTTTACACTTTATAGACGAAGAATTCGTTTTGTTCATGCAATTTATCGGTAAATTGTTAAGTTGTTCAGCTAAAGTTGCTTTCTACTTTGAAATTGTTAAGTACCTTAGCATTTAGATCACAGCATTGGAATAAAAGGAATGTGCTAAATATAGGTTTAAATATTGCTGCCGAAATGTTTAAACCTATTGAACTCTTTTTTTATTATGAAAATGTTAATACCAATTTACAGAATACATAAATCCCTGATCGAAACGACCGCCTAGCGCACTGAGACAAAATTAATTCGCCTTTTTTAATCATTTCACCCCAACAAGACGATAACTCTACTACAACGCATGAGGTTACAGAGAGTGAACGAGAATTAGAATTGATTTCTGGGGAGGATTAAGGTTCAAGAAGATGGCGATGAACATTGAGAATATGAGGTAATAAGAATTCCCTACTCTGGGTGAGTAAGCAATGATGACATCTTAAAGAAAATGGTAAAAAGAACACTTCTACTCAGAATCAAAGCGATAGCTGAAATTTCTTGAACGCATAATGAGGAAGTTGGGTTTGGAAAAATTAAATCTCTCATGGCTATAAAGATAAGGGGTACGGTACATGGTAGAAGAAAAAAGTGAAAAGCTTGATTATATCATTATTTTTCTTTATGATTATATGTGCTAACCCTTTTTGTTGTTGCCGCATTTGGAAGTTTTCAAGTGCCTGTTGCGTAGCACCGGTCTATAAGGTATAATGAAGAGTTTTAGTATCCATTTCCATTAAGGTTTGGTGGTCTGGTTTTTAGGCATTTTCCAACGGTGTGCGCGCTGGGACCATCTCACCAGACCTATAGTACCAAGACGCCACCTCTTTAAAAATCGACGACCGTGAGATTCGAATCCTAGTCCCAAGGTCGCTAACGCCTTAACCACTTGTCAATTCAACCGTACCTACCATGCAAGTGTAACAAAATATTTCCGTAAATATACGTGTAGGACATTAATAAAAAAAAAAAGTGTAGAGCTGTATACATAAACGCAGGCACAGAAGCAGAAAAATATTCTAAGTCAGTTTTTTTTTTCTCCATTAATCTTTTCATTTCGTTTCTTTCCTTATGTTCTGACACTCTCTACACTTCTTGAATAAAAATAAAATTAATCTTCTCATAGGGAAAATGAAAGAAAAAACGAAAAGCTTTTCTTTATTGCAGATTGTTTTCCACTTTGCCGACTGTTGTGTGTATTAATGACCACAGATATTCACTTGAATATTATTTTAATCTTCCCGCCAAAAGGCATATCGATTCGAACATTTCTAGACACTCAATCATTAAAGATTAAAGGAACTGGCGTTCCTCATTGAAATCTGACATAAAACAAGCACTTAATGATTCCTTTTTATCAATCTCCTTTTTTCAAAGATGAATTCAAAACATCTTAAATAAAGTGCTTATATGAAAATAGTTTTCTTTTCAGTGTCAATAATGACGTTAGTGATAATAATGATAATAATTTACTTCGTACGACTTTCTTTGCAAGTTACTGAGCATAACCAACATTAAAAAAAAATTCAGTTGTACAATGAATTTAATGTGCTGGGACTACCCTCTCTTTTTCTTATGCGACCATTCTTTTTTCAACACTGGTTTTTTCCCCACTTTTTCAAATATTTTTTGTTGAATGATTTCTTTCAAATATTCTTTTCACTACTTAGAAGCGGCCGTTCCAAAACGCTATAAGAGATGATTTTTTTTTTTTTTACTCGTACGTTTTTCCAAAGAAAAGTAATATAAATTGGAGCAGTGTCTCCAAATTAGGAATGTTTCGAAACTGAGTAGAAATAATATAAACAGTAAATTATTGTGTTTGTCAAAAATTCCGCTCCGTTTATTAAGTCAAAATAAAAGATTCAACAATGAAATAATTGAATAGATTTAACGTTCTATTCTTTTATCTTTTTACCATTTTTCAGGAAATTTCATAGTTCCATATTTCGAGAAACTTTTCGTATTCAGAGTAAAGTTTTGTATATTTTGCAGTTTTCGGCACTAATGTCGGTTATTGTCATTGCATTAGTACCAGATTTTCAAAAATACCATTTATTATGTCCTAGACATGACTTTTAGTTTTAATATTTACTCATATTATCGTGAAAGTTCTTTCTGTTTGTTTTTTTTATTATTATAAAATGGATAAATCAAAAGCAAACGGACTTATTTTTAAAAATTGAATTGAATGTCCAGTGGAGAAAATGAAACCACAAATATACTTCTGTCTATATTTCTGAGATGAGATACTGTGATTATTTACATTATTCGGACTGTTATCCTCATCCTTATTGTCATAGTCGTGACGTTTTGGCCTTTATACGCTCTGGCCTTCTTCAGATGATTGAAATTTCGAACTGAACTCTCAAGGACACATGGCCCAGTGGATAAAAGCGTTTTCCTTTCAGTGTTAATACAGTGTTTCAGTGTTGGATCCAGTGACTTGTCCCAAGTAGTGGCGAGTTCAATACTTGGCTAATGCAGGGGTGAACAAAAACAGGGAGAGTTGAGTTAAAGGGAGATAACTGAGACATCCAGAAGAAGCATGGTACGTAGAACTAGAACAATCTACTCCGGTGGACGTAATAAAGGATTGATCGAAATTTCAGTCACTTGTTGAAGTCCGGAGCTTACAACGGTCGAAGCGTCGTGAATATGACAAAGATTAGGACAACAGTCCGAACAATGTAAATAATGTAAAATAAAGACACTTATATGTAGTATCTGAATGAGTCAGTTGTAATTTCTATAGCTCATAATGAGAAAAGAGGGGTTGGAGAACTTGACTGTCTCTTTTGATGATCATGGAGCCATTTAGCGCTTTTAAGATTTTATCAACCAAAAATAAATCATACCATTCGTTTGTGCATTGAATATTGCTAAAATATCTAGTTTGCTGCTCCTGCTATATATCTCTAGAAACTCAGCAAAATCTAAAGAAGTCTCTTTGATATCATTGGTCCTGAGATTGCATCTCCACTTCAGTGATGTCGGAAAATCCAGGTTCTTTTGTAAAACTTCGAACTCCAAATTAGTAAAATTATATTCCACTTAAAAAGAAACTACTCAAACAGACGCGTTCATCCAATAAATATAACCTTTATAGTCATTTTCATTCATCTATATATATATATATATAATTAATTTATTGTTTATATATGTGTATGTGTGAAAGCAATTAACGCATTCATATATATATATATATATATATATATATAAGAAAGCTATTGATCAGTGCTTTATATATATATATATATATATATATATAAAGCAATGTTGTGCTTTATATATACAGAAAGCAATTAATGCTTGAGATATATATATGTCGATTAATTGATGCTTTATATATATACATATATAAAGTAAACAATTCTCTCCCTCTCTCTCTCTCTCTATATATATATATATAAAAACATTAGGAGATCAGCCAATCACGCCACATTAGTTTCAACGTTTCGGTATCTTCAGGCGACCCGGGTTAAATAATTTCGTAACAATATATCGTTAGCAGTAAAATATGTCAAAATAAAAGTAAATGTCCACTAGATGGAATTTGCAAAACTGAAGTAATTTATAAAGAAGTAGTAAACGATAGAAATGGCCAGACCAAAATATCCATAGGTTGTACTGAAAGCAGATTCAAGGCGAGATAGTATAATCACACGTCATCATTCAAGCTAGAAACACTTAGGAATTCTACCATACTGGACACGCATGAGTGGAAATTAAAAGTTAAAAAAAAAACAAAAAAACAACAAAGATACGAATGCATACTGGGAAAATTTTTTTTTTGAAAAGCCTAACTTTACAACGATCATAGTAATATCTGCAATCTTTGCCAAGAGGAAAAGTAAACAGTAACATTTCCAGATCAGAAATAATGACACGAGATTTACACAAACATTTCCTTTTGAGTTCGTTTTTACCAGGATTATATATAATATATATATATATATATATATATATATGTCTTTTATAGATTTTACGCGTTAACTCGACTCCTATATTTGCTAGTCTGAACATTTTAAATAAGTATTACAGGCTTCTGTTACTTCTCCCTTTGTTTTGACTTCTCTCTTTTACGCAGTTGTCTTTTATTTAAAACTTCTATTCTTTAATGATTTTCTTGATATTGATTCGAATCAGACATATGAGCGCCGGTCAGTTCGTTCATCTGCCAGAACTTCCCTAGAGTCAGGAACTTGTCAAATTTGGTCAAGGATTTCTCAGCGTTATTCTTTCTTCCTTTCTTTGGTTAACCTTGCTAGCAATAGTTATTATTCGGCTCCCAAGAGAGAATTTCCTACGACGTCCATTCATTAGGCTTCAACCTTACATGTCCAGGTCGCCTCATTTGATGTCTCAAGAATCAGGTCTCCATGGATACTGCATTATTATGAAGCAAAACTTCAGGATTAGCCGTTTCTTCCTATTCATATTTCTTTAGAATAGAACCAACTTTACTCTCGTGAAATCATTCCTGGAAGCGAACTTGTTGATACAATGTTAATGATTCACAAACGCAGAGTGTAATAGAGATTACTCTCTATTTTTGGAATCATCCAAAGGCAGAAATATCAATTAAACGTTTTTTTAAATAATAATGTGAGAAGAAAGGACAAATTATCAACTGTAACAAGACAGGTTGTTACTCTTGATGTCTTCAATATATCCTATCATGGGAACTACGAATTGGGGGGTGACAAAATCAGGAAAGTTTAAAAATTTAAATCTCTGGGAGTTTTGTTTGGTCATTGTAGTTTATGTAACAGCATTTCCCCTATCGAGGGGTGTTTGGTTGATTTGAACTTTTAAAACTCTTTATTCTACATTCAACACATCACTTGATAAGACACCAGAAGTGTTGAAACAAATTGGTTATTTTGTAATGATTTTATAACATGTTTGTTATAATTTTCGAATAAATTATATATATATATATATATATATATATATATATATATATATATATATATATATATATATGATAGGAAGAGATTGTAATGTGTTTTTAATTTACGAATGCAATGTACCGAGCGTGTTCTGTAATTAAAAATCATCCCAATCCCTCAGTATGAGAGCTTGCCACATGGCTGTATGAGTTCAATACTTCACACTTCCACCCGAACTGTCTTAAAAATGTCTAAAATTAATTGTCATTTTCATAATGTGTGACGTCATTTGTTTACATTTAGATACACACATAAGCAAATATGAATATGTGAGAGAATCATAGAAGATTGTAGTTTAAAGACAGTAAAATCGACCTTGCTAACCGAATGCTCCTCTGTGGCCAAATCGGTTAAACGCACGTCAGGCTCTATGACGGTTCCGTATAGGATACAGGATCGATTCCAGTCGGAGGACGAATATTTTCTATGAAAATTTCTCGGACATTCAAGCCGGTAAATGTCGTTTAATACTGTTTGTTATAAACAGAACATTTACTTAAATATTTGTATCTATAAACATAAAAATGTACATTATATTATAATTAATTTTGCCCATCATCGATTTATTCGGTGCTCATGGGAATTACTTGCCATGAATAAAATACATTATGCGAGATACCAGAATTTTTTAAATGAATAGATTGCGGCTTGCGCTAAAAATAGATGATGGTTGGTGTAAATAACTATGGTACATTTAGTTTGTTCGATGTTGTGAATTCTCACTGCGCCGAGTTAAAAATCGGTTTGAAAAATAACTTCTGATAAGGTTATTAATATCCTTATTAGAAGCTTTCCACAAGAGATGATCTTATGGACAGGGAGTTAATCTTAACACATACAAATTTCAGTGACTAACCATTAAAAATAAGGTATTCTACACTGAATGTCATCTTGTATTTATTGGGACCCTTGAAGGCGTTGGTGGTTATGCCTTCCACAATTCCCTGCCCTTTGTAGCTCTTAATATATTTTGTCTTTTGGCCATCTGAGCGAAATAATAATCTGTCATCCATTCACTCAAGCTCACTAGGTATGTTGGGCGTTGTTTCTTTTTTTATCTCTTTTACCTTCAATGTGTCATGTATGTATCAAATTTCCCAAGCCCTATTTCCTCATTATTTGTCCCAGAAATTTCAACTGCCTTTTCACGATGTTAAATGCAAGTGTTCTTTGTATTTTCATTGTCATTTCACCGTCAGTACGAAAACCTGCTCCGTCATCTATTCACTCAAGTTTGCCGGGTGGGTTAGGATTTATTTTCCTCTCTCTCGCTGGCTCTTCGATCTGTTCTGTAAGTATCAAATTTTCTAAATGCTCTTTCCTCATTATGTTCCCTAGATATTTCAACTGTCTCTATTTGATGTTAAGTGTAAGTGTCTATATTGTTTCCACTGACTCTAGAACTTCGTCGTTGCACACATGTTCGATACTGGATATTTTCAGCACCTTTCTCTTGAACCACATTTCTGTTGGGTCAAGTCTCTTCTTCATCTGTGAGGGGAAGGTCCAGCATTCACTGCCATATACAAGGACTGATATTACATAACGGTTCAGTATTATTTTGTTTACTCTTTCAATGATGTTTATCTTTCGTTATCCTAATGCGCCTTTGAATTCCTGGCTCGCACTTTCCGTCCTCTTTTAAAACGCTTCCAATATATATAAATTGTTGCAACTGTTTGACTTCGGTATCGCCAATCTGTAATTTGCACCTTGAGATGTTCCTTTTGCTAACATCCATGAATCCAGTCTTCTTACAATTGATGTTCTCTATTTCCTTCCTTCTTACGTTGTAGTTTCCTTTCGATGTCCCCTATAAAAACTGTTGTCATCTGAATATCTTATGCTGTTAAGATAGTGGTCATTAGTAATGAATACTGGTAGGACTTCTAATTCTCTAAGAATGTCTTCGCTGTATAGGTCGAAAAAAGATTGGTGAGAAGACGTATCCGTTTCTTTAAACACCTTTTTATATATATATATATAGTATTTACATTATGCGGACTATTGTCCTCATCTTTGTTGCCATATTTGTCACAACGTTTCGGCCGTTGTACGCTCCGGCCTTCTTCAGGTGGTTGGAATTTCGAAATGAACCCTTTATTTCGATCCCTGGGGTAGACTGTTCTAGTTCCACGTGTCATGTTTGATGGATGTCAGTTATCTCCTGCTAATTTCCTCAAGGACACATGGCACAGTGGGTAAAGGCGTTGGATAGATCTAGTGACAGACCCAAAGAGTGTGAGTTCAATACCCGGTTAAGGCAGTGGAGAACTTTCAGAGGGAAAATTAGCAGGAGATTACTGATAACTGACATCCATCAAACATGGCACGTGGAACTAGAACAGTCTACCCCAGGGATCGAAATAAATGGTTCAGTTCGAAATTCCACCCACCTGAAGAAGGCCGGAGCGTACAACGGCCGAAACGTTGTGACAAATATGGCGACAAAGATGCGGACAATAGTCCGCATAATGTGAATACTGTACATAATACCTCATCTCAGAAATATAGACATATATATATTTACTGTATTCATTTTCCATCCGGTTTGTTATAATTATAGGTTCTGGATTATTCTAATAGCGTTTCCACAAGTCGTTACAATCGACAAATATATTTTAAAACTTAAAGAAGGGATAACATTTTACACTACAGCTTTCGGACTATTATCCTGATCTTTATTGCCATATTTTCCACGATCCGCACTTCTTCAGGTGAGATACATTGGAATTTCGAACCGGACCCTATATTTAGTCTCCGGGGGTAGATTGTTTTCATTCCACGTGCTATACCTTTTCAGGATATATCAGTTCAGTTAATTCCCTTTAGTAACTCAACTCTCCAAGGTTTTGTTCCTCTCTACTGTAGCTACGTAATGAACTCACAACTCTTTGGCTTAAGTCACCGTTTCTTGAGGATATCAGTGAGTGAATGTCCCAGTAACCATTTTTATTTATTTATTTATTTATTTTTTACCAGAGCTCTTGTGGAACAAGGAAAGTGCTTACTTCAATGCAGTGTATATTTATATAAGGTAGTTACGCGTGAATACCGGAGAAGATGGTTCGAAAAGCGGTTTGTCAGGAGTCTACAGCACTTATTAATTTATGTTTGACAACTTTTCTCTCTAGAATATTTTAAATACACCTTCAGCAACTATGGATACTCTTGTTTGAGACACGTCAGTAGGCAGGTTTGTGTGTGTGTACTTATATAAGGTAGTTGCGCGTGATGACCAGAGATGGTTCGAAAAGCGGTTTGTCCAGTGTAAACAAGTAATGTCATGATCAAAAGAAGCGGTTTTCCAGCAAAGCATTTTATGTATTCAGTTCGTTTTTATTCTGTTATTTTTGTGTGCTGCGGTAGTTCCACGCAGAAGAGAACCAAACAGATGCACAGTAATGTTTGGGTAGTGAAACTTTGAAGTCCGGCGCTTTTTTCCGCCATCTTGCTAATCGTGGTTCCGCTTAGCTAACGTCGCTTTGTTGAGTGCCACACCTGCATAACCTTTAACTAAAGAGGTTTCTTTCTTGCCATTCGTGCTGCTTTAAATGATTCTCTGTTGTTGTTGTTTTTTTTTTCTTATATTCCTTCGATTTCTGATCCTATTCTTTGCTGTCTGTAGTCCTAAGAAATACCAGCAGCCATCTTCTTTGAGAAGAACGAAAACGCAATGCACGGTACATCAAATGACGTAAGATTCTGAAAGCGGAACGTGGATGAGTAAATGTAAGCTAATAAAGATAGGTTATTTTCTTTGGTGAAAACTCTTCACATCGTAATAAAATGAACAGGGAAATATAAGGAGCTGAAAGTTAAAGCGATGTTTTATATCCAAAAGTCTTCATGCCACCATTTCTAAAGCAAAATATTCCAATGCTCGAAGAATGATTTGGAATTAGGTAAAGCGGATATCTAAAGGCAGAATATACAACTTAGAGAGATCCAAAAACGTTCTGACGTCTACAGCATTTATTAATTTATTTTTGACAAGTTTTATCTCTGGAATATTCTAAATACGCCAACAGCAATTATGGACACTCTTGTTAGAGATTCATCAGTATGCAGGGTTTTTTGTGTGTTTCATGGGCTTGTTACTGTAGTAATTTTAACAATCCGTTTATATAATGCATTCTAATATGTACGACGTCGTGGTAAGCTTTTTGTTCGTAACTCAAAAGCAAAACAAGATCACACACTGAGATATCAAATGGATTTTAGTTGATAGAACTATGTATAAAACATGAATTTAAAGTCAAGCTAATTTTCTATAAAAAATTATCGAACGAATGGAGTTGTAGCACTTTTAATAATTGATTTTATTTTATATTTGTTTTTTGTTTTTTTTTAATATTATCTTTATTCCTGTTCGTGGATGTGCGGTTAGCGTAATGGTTAATGAGGTGGTAAGTGGAATCGTATTGCAGTTTTTAAATACCCACATTCTTTTGCGTTCAATTCTGCAACAAAGTACTATTAGAAAGAGAAATCTATAATTGCTCTGAGTTTAGCCAGGTAAATAGCAAAACTCCCAGAAGAAAACATATGAGATTAAAATAAATTATCTAAACATATGAGATTGAATAAATGATTTAAAAATCAAATAATCTCCCGTGGTTTTGTTGTTCTTTTACGTCTCGAAATGTTGTTCAGTAGGCAAACAGTATAGAAAACCCTGAAAAATTAAACTTTTGAAAAAAAAAAAATATATATATATATATATATTTCACCCCGATAAATCAATAAAGTCACTAAGTCGCAATGGGTTACTGAATGTGAAATGATATGAGAAATAGAAAAAAAGAACATTAGATAACATAGAGAACAAAAAAAAACAGGTATTAAGAAGAAAAGAGCCAACGATTGACATTGCACTTCAATTTTTAAAAACCAATGTTTACTGGAAAGAAAAAAGCTGGAAGAGAGTTCCACAAAGGAAAAAAAGTCAGAGAATTTTGACATAGTTCTTAGGCTTGCATCTAGCCATTTCAAGTGTAGAACCTAGCTGCCGATCTAGTATTGCGTTTTATTTGTAGTCGAGGAAATCTCACCAGAAAAATTATCATAAAAATATTAATAGAGAAGTTAAAGCTTAAATCCTCACTTTGCCTTCTCCGTTCAGTTCCGCATCAAACACTTAAAAAGACATAAATCTGTCTCTTCTCCCAGCTATGGGTTAAATAGCAGAGTAGATTGTTCTCTTTAGTTCTGAGTGATAGCAAGTCACAGAGAAGAACAGTGATGAATTCAAAATGGTGGAAAGGACAACGGTGAAAGCAACTTCCATTTCAAAGAATTTAGCGCAATTCATAAATGATTAATATTTATGGATAGCCGCGCTCACCTATGTCCAGAAGGGATACGACATTAAATCAAATCTTTCGCTATTATATCTTACTTGTATCTTACTAAACAGCCAAGCTTAGGTATAAAATTTATTCCTTGCCTTCAGCATGACGACGTTTGGTTGGCATACGTTAAGAAAGAAACACAAAAACGAAACCGTGTAACATCAAGAATTATATTAATTCAAGCATCATAGATAACAAAGTATAATAGGATGATCAGGAATCCTCTAAGCCAATAATGTTTGTTTATAAGTCTATGCGTCTCAAATGGATAATGGAGCTTTCATACAGTAGATATTTTTACTGAACAAAAACTATAGAAAAATATGAATTTAATACTTATTACAATATTTGGAAATGCTTTAGAACATGCACATATTAGGTATGTATAATATGACGATTATCGGTGTGCAGAGCGTATTCAGTTTTGTTTCCCTCGCACCAATGATCTGGTAATGTTTATGACCATATCACATTGCTTAACTTCGGGGACGTTTCAATGTCAAACACTAGTCAGTACCTAGGTGGGTGACCGCTTATGTGTAATAAGTATGCGAAAAGCTTGGATGTGCGCATGGTCTAATGAATAACTGCTCGGAATTAAGCATTGGTGAGCCAAGATCCAATTCTACTCGGAGTCATTCTATTTACTTACGCAAAATCACCATTGGGAAAGGTATGAGAAAAAGTACAGATTCTAATTACACAAACTACTTGATCTTCATTTTCTTCTTTAATCAAAGCAAAACAAAGGTTTGTTTCGATTCCAATCATAATTGATTAAGTACATACATAGATATATCTGCTGCTTATATCAGCATCTTCTTATTTTATGTACTCTGTTCCTTCAGTGCGTATGTGATCGTAGTCCGCCACATCTTCCTGTCCCTTGTAGCGCTTAATAAGTCTTGTCTTTTCTTCTATTTTTTTTTTTTTTTGTTACTTTCTGAAACCCTGTTCTCAAGTCCATCACGTATGTTACGTGCTGCTTTCTTTTGTCCCTCCTTCCCTAAAACTCTTCCGTGAGTATGAATTTTTCACAGCCCTCCTTCCTCATTCAGGAATTTCAACAGCAAATGTTAAGTATAATAGATTTTCTTAATTTAATTACAGACTATTACCAGAGGTTATATCATATAAATAATGGTTTGAAGGGAAAGGCATCCAGTTTTACCAATCGTAAAGACGCTCTATTATATATTATATATTATATTATATTATATTAATAATAAATGGCATCGAAGTCCCCGTCTAAAAATGCAGAAAATCAACACGACGAAAAGTTATCACGCTTCGAATTCTCCAGATATTATTTCATCTGATTACCAACCATTCTGGAATATACCAAACTATTTTTATACACTGATTTTAAAACACCCCTAAAAACGAAAGTTAATTTGCCTGGAAGCCAAATGATTCTTACAATAATGCTTCTAAGTCGTTAGGCAGGTATGTATTCATTTACTAGACGCATATTAGTCTGAATCATGACACAGTAGTGGAGTTTCTAATGAGAGTCAAGTGTAATGAGGAGGTGTTGCTGGAGTGTTACATTGCCCGGGACGAAGCAGGTAATACAATAATTTTTCTAGTATAATCAGAATTGTCTGTGTAAATTCTTGCTTGTGTCATATATATATATATATATATATATATATATATATATATATATATATTGTGTGTATTTAGGCAGCATCTTTTCATTCATACACGTTTCATTAAATAATATAGACAAGTGTTGTCTATTTATTTTATGTAAATTTTTTTCGTAACTTCTGATAAGTTTAATAACATTTATGTAAACATTGACAGATTATCATCACTGTCGTGTCCGTATATTGTTTAATATGTTGTAATTGACATCTTTGATAATGGCTTAAGGCGAAAGCTTAGATTGTATTAAAAAATATGGATCACTACTGTGAATTTCTTTCTTCTTTCAACGATAACGTTATTAAACTTGTCTGAAGTTACGAAAAAAAAATTTGCATAAAATAAATAGACAACACTTGTCTATATTATTTAATGAAACATGTATGATATATATATATATATATATATATATATATATATATATATATATATATATATAATGTTCACATTTTAATCAGTCTATACATAGTGAAATTGGTCTACTTCACTTTCATCTCTTTATGTATAGACCTATGTTCCCCTTTGGATATTTGTTTATGGTTTCTCTGTTACTCTGTAAATGCCTTTATTTGTTTAATCTGCGAAGCCCAAGTGATGTAATAGAAGCACGTCCTTACTCACACGAGATCCAGCCACCCAGAGATATTCATCTATACCAAGAAAAATTTATTCATGCATGTTTGAGCATTCGGCCAATGTTTGCTCTAGAAATTGGATCGATTTGGATGTAAATCATTATTTTTCGTCAAAGATTTCGAAAGCAGAAAAAATCATCAAAATAAGCGATAGTCTTGTGTATTTCACTTCGTTAAAAAAGACTACATTGAATCCCATACGAAACCTACCTACATACATACATACATATATATATATATATATATATATATATATATATAACCTCGTCTTTGTTATTACAGCCTTTTAGCTGTTGAGTCCTCAGGCTTTCACAACGTTCTAGTCAATCCAGGTAACCTACAGGGAATTCCAAACTGAACCCTTTATTCAATCTACGGGGATAGACTGTTCTCGTCCAACTGCCCATGTCTACGTATACCTCGTCTAGTTCTTATTTTCATTACTGTTCAGTTATTGTTCGCTCCGTTTCTAGTCAGTGCAAGTACAAACTGACCGGCCCAGAGATTTAACTCACACTTGCTGTACCCCTCAATTCAGAAACCAATATTTTAATCCAATAGGCTATTGTCTCTAGGGAAATTTGTGATTAATTATGACTTCAGTTCCTGGATTGGTCTGTGTGTACTTTAACTCAGTAGAAACGAGGCGAACAATAAATCAGAAGTCGACCCAGACGAGATATTCTTAGGCATGAGAACTACTTTGGTGATTAAATAAGGAGTTCAGTTCAAAGTTCCCAGAAGGTTACTAGTTTCGACAAGGTCCAGATGAAGGTAGAAATGCAAGATAGGCGCAACTTTGTGATAACATTAGTTTAACACAATAATCCAGGTGTGAATAGTGTAAATAAGAACTCCTAATTTCTTTTTTTAAATGTGGTTCATCCTGTACAAGGCCCGACAGTCTATCGTAGTAGCCTTTTATTGGTAAGAAGCAAAATTCATGCTGATATGCGTGAAAGATAACTGTTAACTCTAGACATGAGCAGGTTAAAATTGTAGTGATCGAGGAAGAATCCTCTTGGGAGTCGGCTCCACAGAAGCAGCCGCTCGTGGGAAGAAACTGCTCGAGTGGAACTTATATCTCACCAATGGAATTCGTAGGGAATGAGGATGGTTCCCTAAAATGTGCATATCGTGTCCTAGCCGTGATGGTTAGGAATTATAGAACTAAGGAATATCGGCTGAGCATTTATCATGATAATATTGTTAGAGCATTGAAAGGATTCCGACGATTCGTCTGTAGGGTGGGAAATAATTTGTCACCTACAAGGATACTGAATAGCGTTTGGACAATATTGAGACTTGAAAATGAAGACTGTGAGGCTCTTGCCCATATATAGCAATGGTAGTCCTTCTTTGGCTTGATTATCTCGGGTAAATGCAGATGATAGCAGGTGGAGTCAATCACGTTTCCAGCATCTTTAGTGACGGATCGTATGTGCAACATACGCTTGAGGTCTGCTTCAAGTCCCAATAGGCGCTCACGGCACGGGGCTTTTCTTGTGGGACCTACGTTCATCGCGATTGAGGATATTTCAAGGTCCCATCGGAGATGATGGAATGTAACTAGTTTAATTTTCTCAGCATTGAATATAACCAGCCACTTTTTCCACCATTGATATGTTAGAGCAAGGTCAGAGGAAAAATCAGCTGCCAAACTCTGGTTATCTAGAATTCAGGAGAGGCTCTCGTATACCATTCTATCATCAGCATAGATATTCACAAATGATAGGCGTATACTCTTAGGCAGATCACATGCGTAAGCATTTATCTGAATTCAAAATCTAATTTTGCGGAAAAAGCTCTTCTAATAATATACGAAGGGTAC
>OZ010573.1:107873601-107923601 GCA_963932145.1 Acanthosepion lycidas | reverse complement strand
TACTATATATATATATTGTAATAGTATTACTATATATATATATATATTGTAATAGTATTACTATATATATATATATATTGTAATAGTATTACTATATATATATATATATATTGTAATAGTATTACTATATATATATATATATTGTAATAGTATTACTATATATATATATATATTGTAATAGTATTACTATATATATATATATATTGTAATAGTATTACTATATATATATATATATTGTAATAGTATTACTATATATATATATATATATTGTAATAGTATTACTATATATATATATATATTGTAATAGTATTACTATATATATATATATATTGTAATAGTATTACTATATATATATATATATTGTAATAGTATTACTATATATATTGTAATAGTAATAAAATTACATGTAGTGCAGTTGTTAACGAGACACTGCTCAATGTAATGTAACAGTGTGTATATATATATATATATATATATATATCGCCTGTAGTTCGCCTCTGACTTTCATGCACAAATCAATCTTTAGGTGCAGAATTCAAATGACTGTTTTACGGTTTGAATTAAAATATATCTGGCTATCAAGACGCTGATGTGGCGATACTTAATGTTACAGGTTTTTAATTTTGAACCTTAAAAGTAATAAACTTAATAAAAATAATTGGGGGAAAAAAGAAGAAAATTATAAGTATGAAAATAAAATTTAAAATATGATAAAATGGAAAAATGCAAAAAAACAGAAAATGTAAGATAAAAAATATAATATTCAAAGTGGTGTAATTATAATGACCAAAAACAACGGTAAAAGTCATATGTAATTTACTGGCAAAACAGGAAAAAAGGTAGAAAAGAATTAATAAAGATTTTAAGAGCTAATTTCCAGTAGTGTACTAAAGGAAATGTTTATATTTGTGTCTGCAAGAAGATATTAATTCACTCGTCTAATTCATAATTTAGCGTTGTTTAGGTTATTTAGCATAACTAGATTTTCAGCAGAACAAAGGAAACAATTGTCCCCTTTCCCGTTAAAAGCCTTGGCCTTAGAAACAATTTCCCATTTTATAGATGGTGAAAGTCTCCTATTTTTCATCTGCCAGAGAGCAGTACTATATTTATATTTTACTTTTTTAAGGTCATTTTGTGATAGTAAAAACGCAATTTCCAAAAGTTTTGTGTGATAACAAAGTAAAATTTAACATCGTTACCGGAGTTTATTTTCGCTTTGTATATAATGTTGTCGGTCACACATTTACCATTTAGTGGACATATCGTATTTCTTTAGCAGTTGCATTTACTTACAGACATATTAGTGTAATTATATTTGTTTGTTTGTTTGGGTTTTATGGCATATCAACCACTGTGGGTTATTTAATGCCAAATCCAGTTTATATGAATTTTAAATGCCTATTTTCTATGGAATAAAAAACTCATAGCTGGCAATATTATTGTTTCAAAAACGTACAGCTGGCAACATTATTTTTTACAAAAAACGTATAGCTGGCAACATTATGGTTTCAATAATGCATAGCTGACAACATCATGGTTTCAAAAACATTTAGCTGGCAACATTATGGCTTCAAAAATGCATAGCTGGCAACATTGTTTCAAAAACGAATAGCTGGCAACATTATTGTTTCAAAAACGTACAGCTGGAATAATTTTTTTTCCAAAAAACGTATAGCTGGCAAAATTATGGTTTCAAAAACGTAGAGCTGGCAACATTATTGTTTCAAAAACGCACAGCTGGCAACATTGTTTCAAAAACGCACAGCTGGCAACATTGTTTCAAAAACGCATAGCTGACAACATTGTTTCAAAAACGTATAGCTGGCAACATTATTTTTAACAAAAAACGTATAGCTGACATTATTTTTTACAACAAAAAGTATAGCTGGCAACATTATTGTTTCAAAAAAGTATAGCTGGCAACATTATTGTTTCAAAAAAGTATAGCTGGCAACATTATTGTTTCAAAAATGTATAGCTGGCAACATTATTGTTTCAAAAACATAGCTGGCATCATTATTTTTCCGAAAACATTATCTAAGGCCTTGCTGTTGGATGTAGTTTATCGTCATACCCAGGACGCGGATGTAGTTTATCGTCATACCCAGGACACTTAATTATATTTGGAAAAACGTTTGTTTAATATAAAATTGTTATGATGTGAAATGACCGCTTCTATGTTGTTTACACATGGATTGGCTAATTTTAACATTGTTCAGGTTAATGTACCGTTTAAGTGTAGATGAATGGTTGAAGTGCTTATTATTTTAGGAAAAAAAAATCTGCCAATGTTAGTTTTAACATTATGACTGAAGGAGTGAAACACATGAAGTTTCGTTTGCGGTGTTTACGTTTCTTATTCACTTTAAGTCCAAGTATTCTAAACTAACTTTATGATGGCTTAGTTCTCAGACCGTTGCGTGTTTTGTTTTGGACTTATCAAATATATCCTTATTCCTAGAGATGGTAGATAGTCTGAATTGTAAAGATTTATGTAAATCATCTAAAATCGTGTTCGGGTGATTGGACAATTTGCAAACATATATAATATTACATATATCTTTATTCAAGTCTAGGGTTGCATCTAAGAAGTTGATCATTTTTGTATTGGTGAGGGTGGGCATGCTTATTCCATGATCTTTAAAAAAAATGGTTTTTATGAGTCATGGTAGAATTTTGAGTGTATCTCTCTCTCCCTCTGTGTGTCTCTCTCTCTCTCTCTATATATATATATATATATATATATATATATATATAAAATCCTGAAAAAATAATTCGGTTGAGCTCTCTGGGAAGAAAGTGTGACTAATACTGCTACTAATGCAATGCTCTTTGATAAAGCGAATCAAGTTCTCTCAGTCACTAGCGTTTTTAAAAATTAATGCGCCGAAATTCACCTTCATCCCTGACGTACGCCAACGGCTTAGGAGTAGATTCTCAGCCTGGCGCCAATTCAGCCTAGCTAGAGGCAAGGGGACGGCTAGCCACACTGATGAGCTGTGATGTGTATGTGTATATAAACAACAGTGAAAGGGCGCACCTTCAAATATTTTGTTGACCAGTGCCTGGCCGATGATCTATCCTTTGAACTAACTTTCAGGGTTCAATACGGACAAGTCTGACTGCTAATATTCAATACAATAAACCTAAGCTAATAGAATTTTATGGCCAACAATACTTCATTTCGTTTTCTCTATTGATGCAAAAAAAGCATTTAAAAGTCATAATCCACACATGAATTGTTTAGAAAGACGCATCTAAATACCACCTTTCACAATATATATAAATGTCAGGTGGCAAACGAGATCTCGTTTGAAAGAGCGCTATTTTGTTCTGCATCAATAGAATACAAAATAAAATCGACTTTAAGAAAGAACAATTTAAAAATAAACTGACATGAATAATTAAGTTTCAATATAAATGTATTTTTTTAAGAAAAATAATTTCTGTAAATAAATAGAATCCTACAGTCTCGACTGAAGTATAGATCCTAACAATCTCGGCGAAATGCTGAGTGTACAGATCAGCTGAATATTTAATTTTATTCGGTCGCACACACACACACATATATATATATATATAAGTTGTTCTTAGTGTTTTTATTGGTATTCATTGAAATTATCAGGTTTCCAGTACCAATTTCGTTCAAATATCCATTGTGTTATTATCCCTTTTTAAAGATCATTTTTAGGATATAAATTAAATCTAGTCATGAAATGTGAATGCGTGTACAAATCATTTACATAAACCAACTATAAATGATTTTACAAGGTTACGCGATAAAATGATAAGTTAAAGTGACAAATTAGTTTGTATCGTCGTGGAAAGTGGAATCGACATACCAAGTTCAAACTCCGGCTTTGCCTTTTGTTATTACACTAATTCCCTTAGGAAAGGCCTGTAGCTTTCTTTTCTCTCGCTAACTATGACATAACTAAGCAATGTTAGCTTAAGTTTCTAAACGTGGGTAGCACGCAGCCTAGGAGATGGACTTCTCTGAATCCAAAACTATGGAGACAGCAACGGGAAATCACGCCAATATCTTTCCCCACATAAATCATGGTAATTTACATGTACCGTATGTACGCGTATATAAGGCGACTTTATGTATAATGCGACCACTGATTTTTTTTTATTATTTTTAGCCTCATCAGAAAAAGTTTACCTGTGTATAGTGCAGCCAGTCAGCGAAAATGCACGATTTTTAAACTCTTCAAAAGATTACCTGCGTGAAGTGTAACCCCCTCCCCGCTTCCCACTTTTTGATAATAATAAAAAAAACTCTCACTATAATCAATTATATATGGTAATAACGGAAAGTAATCTGGAGAACCTTCATCGCTTATGTCTTGGACGCACATGGCATTAAAAAATTATATGTTCAAAGAAAATTTGGAATCATTTTTTTTTTATCATTACTAGTAACTTCGGTATATTCAACAAAGGTTAAAATCGGATCATTTAATTTAACCAAACTTCTCTAGTTACGCTACTGAGCTGAAAGCCGTAGTTATATAAATAATGTCTGGTTAGCCTGTACTCGCATCAATCTGTGAATCACTCTTACTGGCTTCTCTAATCATTCAACAAAATCGGGCGAGAAACCTTTCACTAAAATCCCGCACACTTATTTCTACCATTTCCTAGTTGGCGGTGAGAGTGACTGTTGCATTGTGGGAGAATGTGGTGAGGTTGGATCAGTGTCCCGAAGAGATTCCAAGGATAATGACTTAACATTGAGGATTAGCAATGGGTGGCTGGTGGGGGTGACAAGTAGATGATTAGTTTTCAAGGTACGTATGATTTATGGATTTCTCTCTTAAGAGGCGGAGCGGATATAGGATGTGCGAGGATTGAAGAAAAAAAGAATGGAAAGAGCGAAAAAAATAAGGGAAGAAAGAAAGAAATATCGACAGTTATATTAATGAAGAAAGAAGAAAAAGTAGCCGGAGGAATAAGCACACAGCTCGGCTGTAGTGGGAAAATGAATGAAAAATTATTTGAAGTAAAATGATGAATTACAAGAAAAAAAAGATGAAGCCGAACGAAAAGTGATATAAATAAAATGGTGCTGTAAAGGACGAATAATGTTTGGAATTACAAGAATAAATGAAAAGGATTGAATAAAAATAAAAAGCTGACCATTCATACAAAACATAGAATGGAACTTGAGTTATCTTAAAATGGAGGAAGATAAGTACATCTAGAACAAAGGGCGAAAGTCAGTCATTTATGTGCCATGCGTGATACACGCTTAGGCAATTGTGTATCTTTCGATACATGACTGATGAGGCTGATTTTTCCCGCAGTAGGTTGCCATTTCTTTCTACGGTAGACCATTTGCCATCCAAGGTTATAGAACCCGGTCTTTCCTGCTATTTTACCCATTGCTGGGGAGAAGAAAAGAATTCATAATTTCCCCAAGGGTATTAGCACGTAAGTTAATATAATGGGTTCGACTTCGATTCTTCAATCCGAGGCGCTATCCATTATTCCACTGTGCCTCCTCGGACGAAAGAGAAACTTAAAAAAGATAGGAAAATATATGGTGATTTCATAAGTATAGATTAAACGCGGCACAAGGTCAAAAGACTGGAACACTCAGTGAGGATGGAGCTCACTTCTTAGTTGTAATTTTTTCGAGACAAGCTTGTTAACCATTACACCACTTCGACACGCCCTAAAACGATTTACTAAGCGTAGTTTAATTATGGCACATGGCCAAAAGTACGGAAAACCCATTGAGGATAGAACTCACTACTCAGTTGAAATTCATCTAGCAAGACAACCTTGCTAACGATTTCACCACGTCGAGGTGCCCTCAGAAGGAAAATATATGATGATGATAATGCAAAATCCTGATATAAAGTTGGAGAAAGAATAAAGAGGCAAAGAATAAAGAAGCAGGTGTAAGAATTAATATGTTGAAGAAGGGTGAGAAGATTTGGGAATAAAAAGAAATGGAAACTATAAGAAAGGAAACGGTTCAAAGTGAATAAAGAAGAAATGAGATTACGAAGGATGAACTTAAAGTGAGAAGAAATGGAAAGTGGGAGGAAAAAAGGCAGGAGTTGAAGAAAGAGTAGATGCGAAGTTCAGGTAGAAAGGGAGTTAATGTAAGAGGAATTAATAGGAACCTGACAAAAGGATGAATGAGAGAATGTTAAATGGGTAGGTTTTAAGAAAGAAAAGTAGTTAGGGAATTGGCGCTAAAAGAATACAAATAGACTGAGAAAAGTAAAGGTAAACTTAAGCGACGACATTAACACTTCAAGAACCCTAACCACACCCAACTGTCATAGCTAGTCGCTCTTCATCAAAATTGATATCTGAGAAACAAGCCGCAATAATGCATCGTTTTTACTCGTAAGCCCTTCTTATGGTTGTAGGAGATGACTCCAAATCAAATTTCCATTGAGAAAAGACATGGAAAGGTTATCAGTTAACCTCCAACAATGTCCCGCAGAAAGGAATAGGAAATGGGACCGTTAGTAAGCGCCCAGTTATTTGTCTAAGAATTTGGCCTCCCTGTCGGCGTATTACATATATATGTAGATATAAGAACGGAAATATTATAGGGCTATATGTTGGCTTTGTTGTCGAGTTTGACATCTATGTCATAAATATAAATGCCTATTGACAACTGGTAAAGACAGAAGAATAAATGGGTTTGAATATGAAAGTAGACGACAAAAATAAACTGCAGAATATTCAGATCTAAGCACAGACATACTGAATACCGTGGTTCATATAGCATCAAAACACCCTTCAGGAATGGTTCAACACTACGCTGATTTCTATACAGAGTAAGACCACCAATAAAGGAGAACATTATTAAGCACTGTGCGTACGCCATCTCATGCAGCTGTGGCAAGAAATATAAAGGAAAAACATGCCGCCCCCTTAAGCATGTCTGATCATATATGGTGAGAAAAGTGAGATCACCACTTTCTGTGGGATGAAGTTGAAATAATAGACAAAGAAAATCACAGGAAAATACGAAAACGTAAGGAATCAGCGCATATGCTAGGATACAAAAGTCTCCTAAGCCAACCAAGCAGAGAAATAAATACAATAGTTATGAAATCAATAATACAGAGAGATAAATAAAAACAACAATAATAAAAACCGTAATATCAGCTCTGTAAAAAATATTGTAGTCAGACATAAGTTATATACGTCCACAAAATTCTCTCATTAATGTCCGTAGTGGATAAAAGCGTTGGTTGATTGATCCAAAATGTCACTTGACCTAATGAGTTGTTCAATCTCTGGTCACAGTAGCTTTGAGAATGGTATTATCACGGGGAATTTACTAAAAAGCATCCAGACTTAATTCGAACAAATAAAGGGTTCGGTTCGAAATTCCAACAGATATCATCTAAAGAAGTCCCGAGCGTACAATGGCCAAAACGACGTGTATATGGCAATAAAGATAAGGACAAAAGTCCGAATAGTGTAAATAGGCCAATCGTTATTCTTAATTCCCGTTATGTTTCTCTCTCCTTAATAATATTTGCTTTTTCTCATATTCTCTCAAAAAAGTATCCCACTTTGCATTTTAGCGGCTTTATTGACTTACTTGGGATTAAATGTTTAAAAGAATTAATAAACCCAGGTTCTATTTACGCGTGGGACACTCGCATTAAAAAAAATACGTTTGTGCCGTATTTCTTATGAGTGGGTATTCTGTTAAACACGATAATTATTCAAAATAGATTTGACTATAGGATTATACATACATGGTAATACGGGGTGTGTCAGAAACACCTCCCACCTAATGGTAACACATTAGCTAGACGAAGACATTATTGCCACTAATGTCTTACCATTGTATGGGAGGTGTTTCTGTCGCAATCTATACATTTACAACGAGCTGTAAATATAATTGCCATTGTCGAAAAATGAACAATCTCACTGAAATCAGGATTTTTACGTCAATGTCTCAGACATACATTTTATACGATTTAATCAAGTAAGCGCCTATTTTCAAACAAGTTTGCTTGATGTAAAGGCATTGCTTGCTTTAGATTGGGTAGCTTCAACTCTTATAATAGTATTAGTATTTACCCGAATTTGATATACAAACTCTCTCTCTCTGTGGTTGTTTTCTAGGATTACATTTGCAGATATGAATCTGAAATATCAGATATCGAAACTAATAAATATATCGAAAGGTCATTTAATGTATGAAGCTATATATTTATGCAAGAAAAGAGAGATAAAAAATAAGGTTATGATAATGCATTAACGGAAATAATAATTTAGGAAGAAGTTTATATATATATATATATATATCGATAAAGCTTTTTTATTGTATTTTCCAAATAAAAATTTCGCAGAAATTTTTCAAAGTTCATGGTTCTGTTGTAGTGGTCAATAATTTGTTTGATGTTTCCTAGTATTTTAGAATGGTGGAATTCATATATATATATATATATATATATATATATATATATGGCACGGTGGCGTAATGGGTAGCGGCTCGGAGTGAGGAATTATTAAATATTTTATATATACTTCAACTTACAGTTTCCAGTGATGAAAGTTATATAAAGGGGTTTAATTTTGAGTCTTTCCGGGCAATGCCTTCTAAATTGCAATCGGGTTGTTTGTGGTGTGATGATTGATAGGTGCACGAATTGCGCTAAATTTCGACATGTGATATGCCAGCCAAGCGAACGTGGTGTACGTGTAGACAATGTAAGAATTTAATTTAGATTTTAATTATTGATATTGAAAATGCAGTTCTCCTAAACGACTTTAAGAATTCACAAGCACCATTCTTTCTACGTAGACAAGTACTAGAAATTCCTAGCTTTTATAAAAAAAAATAGGTTATATGTTAAGAAATCTAAGGTGTGTATATATATATATATATATATATATATATATATATAATGCGTGTGTATTTAAATATGTGTAAATATATATATATATATATATATATAGACGCATACAGAGAGAGATATTAAATATAATTTATACACGCATACATACATACATATATATATATATATATATATATATATATAATTAATAGTAATAATAATAATAATTATTATTATTATAAGAATGGGAATTGTCGCAAAATGCAATCACCACTGAAAATATTTCCTATTTCGTATCGTGTTTATAAATGTACAAATCCTGGGGAGAAACATTTACACACCCAGGTAAGTGTATATGTCTTTGTCATAATGTCCGTAGCGGATTGTTTCACAACTTCACAACACTTCAAATATTTGGAAAATGTTCCAGATTCGAGGGAAAAGAACATTTTATCTTACAATTCCTGAGGAGCATATTGATGAAACTCACGTTGCGTGGAAGTTTTATTATGTATTTTCTCTGCCAAGCGGTATATAAAAAATCATTTTACACATTAAAATCATTTTAGAAAATGTCATAAATCACATGGATCATTACCTAATTAAGTCGGCAAAATCTAGTCTTTAATTTACTGGCTTATATATAAAAAGGAAATTCATAACACGTTAAAATATAAAAAGCGTGAAATTATAATGAATTTCAATACTCAGTTCAAAATTATATACATGCATTATCTCAGATTCTGTTCAGATGTTGTTTTTTTTTGTTTTTGATTTGTTTTTTGTTTTTGTTTTTTTTTTTTTTTCATTTTTGAGTTATCCGGATCAATCGAGTAATCTTTCAATGTATGGCCACAACAATGTTAGCAATAAGTTTAAAGATATTTATTATACAGGTACGATGAATAAATTGTCTAAATTACAAATAATGATAACATCGACATCACATTTTAACAGATATAAGATTACACAAATATATCTTGAAATAACTAAAGCGTAGATTTATTCAGTAAAAATCGACATTGGCTTGAATCAAGTCCTCCAGCAATCTTCTGAACGGTCTACATGTTTAAGTTGGTAAATGCTGCTATAATCCTTGCTTTCAGTTCATCTTTATAATTACAAGGAGTTATTTTGATCTCTCGCTCAACTGCAGCCCACACATAACAATCAAGGGGTTTGTAGTTTGGGGAGTTAGATGGCTAGAAGGGGTAACATGATCGCATTAATTCTCTGACAGCCATGACTGGGTACTCCTGCTTGTGTGGCATGGAGCAGATTTCTGTTGTCAGACATAAGGTCTTCCCGCAGCCATTCTCTTGATCCAGTGCAGCACTACCACCAAATTCGAAAGTTCTTTAGTCATCAGAACGATCAGCGTGAGTTTTCCAAGCTGTCGTATCTTCGTAATCACCATTAGACTCAACCAAATCTTCCGGTGCCAATGCCAAACATTACAGCATGTCATTTCCATATTCCTGGCGGTGTGAATTGCGCAGTGATTCTCTTTCTCACAGATGGTACCTAACTACCCTACTTTAATGTGCAGTCGACAAAATAAAAAGCAAACAACGCGCGTGCGTGAAATAAAATATATAAAATGGCGACAGTTTACCCATCAACCCTGTAGAGTATCTTTGTGAGTAAACTGAATATCGAAGAGAAAGATTTTCGATGTAATTTTCGGACACGCCTGTGTGCTTTTTCAATAAAACAAGTGACTTGGACTTACTCTTCCAAGAAATGTTGTTTTTGTTGATTACAGGGATCCCTCTAATCAAAAAAACTGGTTATAAATTTGTTGGCTTTTTATTCCTCAATTTTTATTAACCAGCCTATTAAATCTATATATAGCAGGCACGAGTGGACCATCATTCGTTTATATATATATATTTATATATATATATATATATATATATATATATATATATAGAGAGAGAGAGAGAGACTGACATTTGACAATATTTTGCGAGCTAAATCGATTCTAAATGCTCCGTTTTTTTATATTGTGGGTATAATTTGAAAGGACCAAATTATATACAGAAATCGACAAATTATTCTTTCGGGGATATTTATTTTTGCAATTTGGCACAATCAGCCCGTCCCTGATTATTTGTGTGTGCATCCATAAAGTTGATGGTACCTGATCATGTATGAAAAAGACTCTTGATTAAGTGGGCAGGTAGACAACAATAATCGCTTGATACAAGGTAAAGCTAAACTGCTACTGATGTAAAGAGGGGCAAGTAAATGTTCCAGAAAAGGTCTAACAATGTTGAATTGAATGTTCGTTTCACTAGAACTTATCATCACCAAAAGCCACAAACGCGAAAGTTGTTTTAAATACATGCAATGACTTGACTACTGTTTACCAAGCGAAGTTAGCATGATTCAATATAGCAGAAATTTTTCGCCAGTTCACTAAATAGAAATTTTTGTTTTTCAACGAAGGAATTGAATTAAATTTCCTATAGCAGAAAATAGAATTCATTTGCTATGCATTAAAGTGATTCCTGTCAAAACAGGGAACCTGGAAAAAAAATTTACATTTACTATATACATTTGCCTTCGTTCTGATAATGATGCAATCCTCAAGTTCTTGGAATGCGGGAAAACTATCTACATCCCAAATTAGTAAAAGGAGGAAGAAGAATAAACGATTATTCAACAAATATAAGTAGGGGATAGCAATTTCACCGTAGAAAATATTATAGATTAAAGTTTATTTTTCTTATTGAAACTGACATCATTAACAGAGACAATAGAGGATAACAGTAGCGAAATTAGAAATAAGAGAGCAGAAGCCGATCAAAGAAAGAAAAATGACTTACTTCGGTCGAGTTCTGATCAGTAAGGAACGACAACTGGTTAGCTTTCTGTGTTGCCCTTGTCCCATTTAAGCATGCACGGTTTTATTTCTGTAAGTTTGTATTCTATTGATTTTGTGATTGTGGTTTAGAAATATACTTCAATTGTTTCGTGTGAAAAAAAAAAGTAAATCAATAAGCTGATGATAATTCAAATGTCGCCATCTTGAATCCTAAGAGTGCCGGTAAACATTCGCCAAGGACATTCAGTAGACTCTAAAAAGAACACCAAATTACTGAACTCTAATTATTGGCATTTCCTGATCGGCTCGAGACAAAAATATAAAAGATTAGGAGATTTTGATTGGTCAGCAATATTTTTTTTTCTGATTAGTTGGGAGGATAGATATAGCTATCATTTATAAAAGAAAAGATGACTGATGAAATACAAATTCTTGCATGCTGTTACTTTACTCCATGAACTAAAAATACCGTAATGATGTCCGTTACAACAGAGGCTTGCACAGCCGTAAATACTTCAGGTTGAATAAACCTGAATGTTGCTGTCACATGACATCATTTAATAAAAAAAAAGCATTCAATACATTATGAAGTCATATGAATACACCTGATATAATCCAAAATGGCTGATACAGAAATATCATAAAAATGTACTCACTTCAAAAACGCGCATGTTTCTTTTTTTTATTCTAAATTTTCATGTATATTTACATATAAAATGGGTCACTTGTACAATAAGAATTAGAAGGAGATATGGTTGGATTAGAAAAAGAAATAAACATTAAAGCCACTACATATATCGACAGATACTGAAAGGGGAAACATTCATTGATTCGTTGGTTTTCTACTGTTTATCAAACCTTTTACAGAAAATGTGCGTGTGTGTGTGTGAGGTTGGTGCAAAAATAATGTCGTTTTCTCACATATTAACATACGTGAGAAAACGACATATTTGCAACAACGTAATATATATATATATATATATATATATATATACATATAAATATATACACATACACACATATATATATATATATATATATATACACACATATATATATATATATATACATATATATATATATATATACATATACATATATATACATATATATATATATATATATATATATATATATACATATATATATATACATATATATATATATATATATATACATATATATATATATACATATATATATATATATATATATATATACCTACATATTATAACTTAATAGACTTAAAATATGGTTTTTCGCTACATAGTTCCAACCATGTTTCAAAAATGGAAGCTAAAAAACCTTAATTTAATTTTGTACTTAAATTAAAGTCATCACTTCCATATATATATATATATATAGATATATCTATAGATATATATATACATATACATATATATAGATATATATATAGATATAGATATATATACATATACATATATATATACATATATATATACATATATATATACATAGATAGATATACATATATATATATACAGATATAGATATATATTGTGGTGTTTAACAAAAATAACCAATGAGGAAATCGATTTCTTCTGCATACGTATCATTAAATTGAGTCGGAAGTAAAAAAAGAAGCCATATGCCAAGAAAGATGTGATAGAATAGTTTTTAGAAATGATACCTGGACGTTTACTCTATACATGGGAACAATGACAGCCGAATAGAGAGACAGACTGATTCGGTCCCGTCAGACGGAGAAGCTGAGTGGCTTGGAGTGGGAAACTTCGACGAAGATACCCAGGAAAATCCAAACGGACTTGTAAAAATAAACCGTAAAAATGGTCGATGTTCATCAGTTTCCGATTATCTTTATTTTTAGAGGTTTCTCTCTATATTTCTCGCATTTTGGCTCTGAAAGGGGAGATAACCGAATCTGTATATAGGTCTGTCTGTGCGTCTGTAATTTATCTCTCTGATTAGGACTGGATAATTTTGTCTATGAATCTGTTACTTGCGTCTGTCGAATTTGTATATGTGATCTCCCTGAATGTACTTTCTTAAGAGTGGATAACTTTTTTTTTGTTGCTAAATTGCTCTTCTGCGTGTGTTATTTGTTTTGCGCGTATGAGCTTTCGCAGATTTCTTTGCTTAGGTATCTGCATTTTTAAGTTCTTGCTTGATGATGTTGTCCTTTGAGATATATATATATTGATTTTTTTTTATCAAATATATATATAATTTTTTTATTTATTCTTTAAACCAGATCTAAAATATTACTACAGTTAGATTTACGTTAGGATTATTCGAACCCAGTGGCGTTCCATATCACATGACGTCCGCGTCTCGCGACGGACGCTACTTGTAAATAAACAGTAATTTTAATCTATTTGTAGCAAACAGTTATTTCTGAAGAAAGATTGAGGTCAATCTGAAATTTCAAATATATATATAAATAAATACTTTCATAAAAAAACATTATTATTTTTTTAATTTGCAACTTTTTCTATATATTGTTATCAACTCGGGCTCAAATGACACACATTGTATAATCTATATAATGAAAGATGATCTGATTGTCTGTCACACAGTGTATGCGTGTGAATTTGCATGACTTATGTAAATGTATGTGTTTTGCGTTCGTAACTTCCATGTGCTTCTGACATTTAATATACACATCATTCAGGCAATTTGACTCAGTTTGAAGTGAGACATTGAAACAATACATCCTCTCCCACAAAGTATGGACAACCCTCATTCTGGACTGAACAATGAATTCAAAAATTTAGCGACAAAATGTGTTAATATTTTTACCCTAAAAATAGATAATTATAAGATTTTATTGAAAGTTTCAGAAAGTGTTTTTTAATAAATTGAATCTTTTTTAAAGATTTTATTTTAATTTTCAATGGGAATTATATTGGAATGGATATCTGTGTCACAAGGTTTAGTTTTCCTTTTTTTTTTAACTATAAAGTTATATATAATTTACAATGCAATTAACAGTTCTCGAGTTGCTTAACTAGATTTGACATTACCAAATATTTTTAATATACGTCAATATGAGAATTTGAAATCCACTATTGTCATGAATAGATGATGAAACTTTATGAAAACCGGTTTTTTGATATCAATTTTATCGTGTAAACTTTGGCTTGAACAATAAAATTTGATATTATTAGGCTTATGGCTTTTTTTTACTTTTTGTCAAATCATTGCTTTCCTGTATTAAAATTCGGTGAACTTTTTTTCAAAAATAATGAAGAATGGTTTAATTCAGGTAATTTTTTTAAACGTCACCTCCACCACCAAATTTCTAAAATCGTATATAAGTATTGTACTACTATGACTTTCTAGAGCCTTCTATAGCTTGTTTTTGTTTATTTGTAAGTTTGTATGTCGTGTTATAGCTATAGACTGTTAAATGTTTTTTTTTTTTTTTTTAAATACATCAGTGTTATCCAGTTGCATCATTAGAAGTTTGAAAAAAAAGCTTCTGCCAGTTTGCAATTTTTGTTTATTTTTAAGATTGTATGTTATACTATAGCTATAAGCTGTTAAATGCGTTAAAAAGAAAATACAGAAGTACAATTCATTAGCGAATTTCAAAATAAATCTTCGGAGATATTTTGATTTCTTTTCTTTTTCTTTTTTTTTCGGATAGGGAGTGTTGATTTTGTAAAGACTAGCTACTGCTAATGCAATGCTATTCTATTCGAATCGAGTTCTCCTGGCTACTAACGTATTTCGCATAGGAAAAACGTTATAATTTCCATTCCGATCTGTCGCGCGAAAATAGCTTATGGGTAGAATCTCTGACATGCCAAATCGGTCGGGTTTCAATCCCAGCTTGAAGCAGTCAGATACATCGCTCACACCGATGAGCTCTTATACAGCGAACCAGTCTGTGGATGACACACACATATATATATATATATATATATATATATATATATATATATATATATAGAAACAATTTTTTTTTAGTAATATATGGGGGTATCTACCTTCTTCAGTTTCGCCGTTTTGATTATTGTGGTTCAAACGAATATTTAAAAAAAAATGCCTTCCGTATTTTCAAAACTATATATATATATATATATATATATATATATATATATATATATATATATGTGTGTATGTAATGAGAATCGTCACCATACTGAGTTGATTGTTATGTTCAAAATGTATATACTTAGCTCTCTGACTGCAACATTGAATACTATCTCTCTCTCTCTCTCTCTCTCCCCCTCTCTCTCTCTCTATATATATATATATGTAATGAACTTACTTTTAACCGTGTATGTGTTTGATTTAATTTTTTACGAGTTCTTTCGATTCTCATTATAAAGAACTAAACGTTGTCAGTATGGTAGTGTTCAGGAAAAAAATTGTATAAAGGAACGTTGGTGTTGAAATACACACACACACATATATATATATATATATATATATATGTGTGTGTAATTTTAAAATATCTCTGTATCACGGAATAAAATTTAATTATTTCCCATAAATCATTTTTCTTTCTTTGAGCTTAGATTTATTAAATACTTCATACAATTATTGATTTCCACTTGCGTTAGAATAAGTTATTGATGAGATATTCGATGACCAGAGCGACTTTGTTCGATCTGTTTAGGCTTTTTGCTTCTCTTGGCGAATTCTCTACAATCGACCAACTAACAAATCGTCATTAAGGAACGCATCCGATCAAGGAAGAAATCTTTTGTTAAAATTAACATTCAGTATATGTCATTATTTCAATTGAAATAAATAATAATGTATATCCTGATACCCATAATTTCGCTCGTATACGTCGAGGTAACGATAAATGTAATTTTTTGCCCTTATCGAGCGCTAGATGATTGCTATGAGAAGTATACACTATAATCCAAAGGTTTGAGAAATCCCTGACAATCTTTTAAATTGGTCCCAAAAGTAGCTGATTTTATTTTAATATGAGAAAATTATTATACATGGTTAAAACAAAAAGAGAGGCATGATATTTTATTAAAATTTTTATTATAAAAAAGGAAAAACATTTTATAATTAACTTTTGTTCTCTCAAAATATCCTCCTGTAGCCTTGATTACTGCAGAATATTTTTTTTAAATTCGTTGGAAAAGTTTCTCAAAATATAAGTTTGTTAATTGATTCCACTCTTTTTTCAATGACTCGAAGAGCTCTTTCAATTTTTTAGTTTCAATTTTTTAGTTTCAGTTTTTTAGTTTCAATTTTTTAGTTTCAATTTTTTAGTTTCAATTTTTTAGTTTCAATTTTTTAGTTTCAATTTTTTAGTTTCAATTTTTTAGTTTCAATTTTTTAGTTTCAATTTTTTAGTTTCAATTTTTCACTCTTCTGTCAAGCTCATCCCATGCTAATTCTGGGGCTGGCTTCAAATTTTTAAAATTTCATGTATGTATTACGTTTTTACAAACTTAAATACCAACGAAAGGTCTTTGTTCAAAGGCTTACGATCATATCAAGTTGACATTCCGGTTCCCGTATGATCACCGAATTTAGCTAACGTTGAGTTAGATGGGTGACCGCTTGGGAATTTCAGGCATTACATGCTTGGATGTTCCAGTAGTGGTATGGATACTGGCTTTGAATTGTTAATGGGAGGGCCGAGTTGCAATTTCAGCTGGGTTCTTTATATTCACTTACGTTCAAATAGCCTTGGGAAAGGTATGAATCCACTTCATCGCCCACTAGCTATGATTTATTTGGTAAGATTTGTATCACTAAACCATTATGACTTAAAATCTTAAAATACTTTATGTATTTAAATAACCTACAAAAGTGTTGATTAGTCGTAAAAAAAACAATTCAATGAACAAATCTTTGTCAAAGATTTCTTGATTTTTTTTTTTTTTTTTTTTTTTTTTTTTTTTTAATATTTCGGTTTTTTCTAGTTTCCCGTAAAATTGAAATTTTTGTGATGTTAACGAATACTCGTTGTAGCAGAGACTTTGTAATCGCAGATACAATTTATAGTACGCCGTTGAACAATACTGGTGGCAGACGCCTTCGGATAACACTCGCATAGTAGTTGCTCGATGATACTCGCTCGAACAGTATTCCGTATAGTAAAATAGTATAGAGAAACAGTATAGTGAATAGAGTAGAGAATAGCGGTTCGTATATTAATAGAGTAGAAATACAGATCCAAATAGTAATAGAGGTTAGACTAGAAATGATGATCATTTATATGCCACGCGACTTCCTACTTATATACGTTTCCTGTGTGGTCACGTGGCCTACTTAATTCACTAATGGGATCGCCTGTGTTTGTTCACTGGCGGTCTATGTTCAAAGTCAAGTGTCAGCAGCGAAATTTTATTCCTATATAACAGAAATATAAATTGTGTATGTACTCTCAGCTTTTGTACACCATTATCAGAGTTTATCGTTTTGAGCTATTTCATCTTTCTTAAAATATCGCATCTTCACATGTTATGTTGATTATTATTATTTTTTTTTTTTTTAATATCATGTTATCAGGCGTGTGTTCGTGTGCTTTCATCGTTTCTTATGAAATATAGTTACATGTTCCTAAATTTGATAACATTTTATTAATGTTGTTTTGTTTTTTGGGGTGTTTTTTGTCTTTTTTTTAAAATATGGGGTTGCATTACATTAAACCGACAAGGTTTGTCGGTTTCATTTTATATTGTATTTGTTTGAGTTTTTCTTTCACTTTTCGAATAAGTTTCTGCACATCTGAATTTAAATTGTGGACAGATCCTCGAAAGTGCATGTTTTCTCCTCTTTATGTTCGAATACGTCTCGGTCTTGATCAGGAAATAAATGCTATAATAAAGATATGTAATAATGTATTCGAACATTGGAAAAATATATTCAAAGAGTGAAAAAGACAAACCATTTTCTGCTGATGCTGAACAAAATACAATATGTTTAACTTTATCCTTACTGTATTAAAACACATTATAGGAAATATTTAATACAACGTATTAACATTTTCAGATTCTAAATTTTCGACGTAATTAGGAAAAAAAAAACCTTACATCATAAGCAGATGTCTAACAAATAGAATGTCAACAGTCAACAATTTCCTAACCATAAAAAAAACACTGATGAAATATCATATGGTTTAACGAAACTAAAATATGGCCATAGAAGACGGCTTAAAATTAAGAAACACATACAATTCACACGTCTACTTGTGTGACCACAATTTCTCTACCGAAAAGGACGTTTTAATAAAAAAAAATGTATTATTATTGATTCAAATAATCATGCAATGAAACTGCTATTATTTACGAATTCTATGGAGTGGGTAATCATGGTCAAATGCAAAATAAAAGAACTGTCGAGAATTGACAAAGTTCGCAATAACAAGAAAAAAAAAACAGTCCAAAAATAATATAAAGCAAACAAACAATATATGCGAGGCAAATTAACAGTAATAAGACAAAGCAATAGTAAAATGGCAAACAGTTCACAAACTAAGAATTGGCGTCGACACACAAAAGCAAGTTCAGATAAGCAAACGTATCGGTCTGACGTCAAGACAAGGCAGATCGGGACTGAGTCAGTTCAAACCGAGAACCGGTATATTTTATTAGCCAGGAAAAATCCCAGTATGCCTTTGTGTGCTTCTGCCTAGTGGAGGAGAAAGTGTTTTGCAGTCATTCCTAACAGGATTGGTTTTCTAGGTCCCTGGTATATATGTGGAATTATGGTACATGCAGGATTGAGAGATGATGGACAAGTTCTTGTGGTGATTGAGTATATTGTATTGAATGAATCGGTCGTGATTGTGTTCAATTAGGACTAAGTTAGTTACTGAGTACCAACCTTTCCTCACTTCTCCTTCGGCCTTTTGCCAAAATTTCTGTATTGAATCAGACATAAATATGCATTCCTAGCAGGACTGAAATCAATATCCCACAATCTAATGGATGAGTCCACTTATTGTACCTACCCTACCCTCAACTTTTATGAGACCAATAACTACAAACAAGATACATATCAAAATTATATATATAATTCCCATATGATTAATATATGACGGATATTTCCGTTTATTCCCTTTTCGTACAAATTGGTGTGGAAACAATGAGAAAATTAGATAAGAGCTAATTTCTATAAAAATATCATCATCATTATCAGAGCTGTTTGACTTGAAGGCTCACTGAAAATGAGTGGGATTTCTCATCTTCAATTTTGTAAATATCTCTTATCAGTTCTTTTGAGAACTCTATATCTTGTACTAACAAATATGCTGCAAGCCTTCCAAGTTCTTTCAAGATCTTTCAATTGATAAATCTTTCAATTTCGTTTCTCAATATGTATATAGTAGTTCTTCGTCTAATGTCTATAAATAATATTATTCCATTTGGTATTGGTGACAAAAGCATTTCCATAATATTTACTGTTTCGCATCCTATTAACGTTTACTGTCAAACTCCGATATTAATAACAAGACCTTCTTTGATTTTGGTTTCTAAGAAATAACATAGATCAATGTCCCGCGTAAATTATTCCTGATTTACTTTTTTCTCAAGTCCTCTAACATTAAAGGTCCCGATTGTAAAAATATTTATGATATTTACAAAGATTACAAAGGCGTTGCGAACATGCAACGGTTGACAATCAGGCAAGGCTTTACATTCTCCGACAAATCAAATATTTCTATAAGTTCAAATAAAAATCAAGAGTTCAGACGCTTAACGTGATTCACGCTTCGCCTCACTGATGTTGATTTGATTCATTTGAAATAAAATTCTTTTTCTAAAGCCGGACGACTGTCACAACATGTCAAAGAAAAAATCTTCAAAATTATTTTATTTATCTAAACACACACACACAATCTATCTATCTATACATATACAAATATAGGACTGGTATAGACTGAATAAATTCCAAAAACCAAATACTATTCTTAAGAATGCTCAAAGTAGAGAAAATATAGTTTATTCGAAAATTTTAACAAAAATATGTTATAAAATCACCACAAAAATAGCCATTTTGTTTCAACACTTCTGGTGTCTTATCAAGTGTTGCTGTTGAATGTTACACAATTTGTCAAAACGTAACCAACGCCAAAACACACACGCACCTACAAGGTCTGATCAAAAGGTATCAGAACTTGTTGCCATATTAAAGGAGGTAAAGTACGCAGAATGAAGCCGTTTGGCATAGACTGACTTTGAACTGTGTAGTGCATACGCACTAAGTTATAACGTTCTCGCTCAATTTCGTTATCTATAGCAGTGCTTGGAATGAATGTGTGCAGAGTCTGGTTGTCTCACTACACCACAAAAGCATCATGGCATGCACAATAATTATCTGGCCAAGCACAACTTTATATTCAACACCATCACTTGATACGACACCGGAAATGTTGAAACGAAATGGCTATTTTTGTAGTGATTTTATAACATATTTATATCATCATTTTCGAATAAATTATATATATGTTTGTGTGTGTGTGTGTGTGTCTGTGTATACACTGAAATAATGAAACACTAAAATAGTGCTTTTAAAATTGTATGCCTTAAAAAGTGTTCCATTTCAAGTAAGAAAAATCAAACTTGTTAAGTTAATATCTTAAAAAGATTAAAACGTTGAATGGAACACGACCACATGAGACTGAGTTAACTACCTGTTGAGACATTGACGGTCGAAAACGCGGAAAGGTTCCATTCAGCGTTTTAATCTTTTAAAGGCGTATATATATATATATGAGAGAGAGAGAGAGAGAGGTAGGTACGACGAGAACACGGCTGTAGTCATATAGCGATTCTTACATCTTCGTTGTAATATCGTAAAGTAAATTATATTAGGTTGGTGCAAAAATAATTTCGTTTTCTCACATAGTAACATATGTTAGAAAACGAAATTATTTTTGCACCAACCTAATATATGCACAAGAGCAGCATCTAGTAAAGGTTTGGTTCATCAAAAAGAATTAATTTTATGTTTATCAGTTTATCACTTGGTGTAGATTTTGACAATGTATTGGTTCGAACACTTTCCAGTTTCCCTTCGTTTATCAGTTGTGTGAAGAAATTTCCAGCCTAACTTGTATCGGTAAAAAGAAAAGATTTTTTTTTTTTTTACTTTACTCAAAATTAAAATGTCTGAAAATATTTTCACAAAACCTTACTGAGATTTGCCGCAGGGTTTTATTTCTGTCATAAGAATATCAATTTTAGTATTCATTGTCCGTAATGGAAACGTAGACAGTGGTTGTTAATGTGACCATTTAAAAGTATGCTTTTGGCGTTGATGTGTTAGCCGTCACATATCCATGAGCGAAATTCCGCCTGGAAGACATTTCTTTTTCTCAAACTAATCTGTTTACGAATCTTTCATCAACTAACAGTGAGAGATTCAGGAAACTGTCGCCTTCACAATCCAATGTCCTATAGAATAAATTGAACGATGAAAACAAAGATGTCTATGAAAATGTCAACATTTTAATGAAATATTTGTCCATACGTAACCAACACCAAAATCACACGCACGTACGAGGTCTGATCAAAAGGTATCGGGGCTTCTTACTATATTAAAGACGCTAAAGTACGCAGAATGAAGCCTTTTGGCACAGACTGACTTTGAGCTATGTCTCGCATACGCAATAAGTTATAACGTTCTTGCTCAATTTTGTTGTCTGTATCAGTGTTTGGAAGGAAAGTGTGCTGAGTGTGGTTGTCCCACCACACCACAAAAGTTCCATCAGTGACCATGGCATGTACAATAATTTTCTGGAGAAGCACAATTTCCCCATGTCCGACAACCACACTATTCCCCAGATCTCGTACTTTGCGACGTTTTCCGCTTTGAAACTCAAACCTCACTTGAAGTGAAAAAATCTCAGGACGTCAAGGAAATCCAAGGCAATGCAACAAGGTAGCTGCCCGGTATCCCAAAAAGGGTGTTCCAGTAATTATTCCATCAACGGACACAAGTATGTTGTGAGAGACTATACTGTCTCTCATTCTATCAGTGAACCACTTATATATTGTAAGATAACGACTTTCAGATGCTATTAAACACGTGACGTGTGTGGTGATATAATTTCTCCGTGCTTCAATTATCAGATACTCAAAATTAAATTTCATTTTATTCCTTATATCTACCTCTGCCCAGAGAATGCCACCATGTTTCTGCCCATATATATATATATATATATATATATATATATATATACACCAGTATATTTCTCGAATACTTTGTCGTCTCCATTCTTATTTAAAACCTAATACATCTACTTATCTTGTATCTATGAATGTTTTATTTTTACTGTTTGCATTGTAACATTAAGGTGTGTTTTGCTTTTGAAAGCAGAATTAAAAAATGTGCCAGTTTCACGATGAAAAATTCTCTGGTTGAACCTGACAGAAAAAAAGTAATACAAAAAATGTAGCAAACAATGAAGTGAGGAATGAAAGTTGATAGATATATGCGGTTTTTCTGAAAGTTAACTTTTAAAAGTTGTATTATCAAGGAATGGCTCTAAACAATATTAGCGAATAAGTGTGGATCATATGGCCAGCATTGCGTCTTGGAGTGTCTAAAGTATAATCAATCCATCCAAAAGCTGATTCCTGACTATCCTCTCTTTTCTTTCATACATATCTTTCTTGACTGTCCATTTTCTTTATTTCTTACTTATTTGTATGCGAAGTTTTAATATTTTGAAAACGTAACGATTTAAATTCGAAATAGATCATCATTAATTTCCGGATTTGCTGGAATATTATATGTTCGACCTCAAAAGGATAAAACATGCAATATTCCCAACTTTATTACACATTAAAAAATTTCCCAATATATATGAATATTTTTCCTCAACAATAAAAACCATCATGACATTAAAATTTACTCCAAAATTTAGAACATTAATTCAATCCACATTTGACAATTCCCTCCAAGATGAAGAAGAGGCCTGAAGCAACAGAAATGTAGTTCTGCAGAAGGATGCTGAGGATAACATTGACCAAACATGTGAGATTCGATTAGGCTTTAGAGAAAATGGAATCAAAAAGAAAACTTTGCTTAACTTCAGCAAGAGACAGTTGAAATATTTGGAGCACATAATGAGGAAGAAGGTCTTAGAAAATCTGTTACTTACAGGGCGGATTGAGGGCAAGAAGGACAGGAAAATAAGGCATAGCATACTTGACGAGCTTAAGAAAATGAATGGCGGAATACGGTTTAGGAATAAAGATTTTATTTAAAGCTACAAGGGACAGGAAATTGTGGAGAGTCATGATCGCCTACGTCATGCCTTTATACGGCACATATAGAAGAAAATTCTGACAGTAGCCACCTCTTGCACAAACAGAAATTCCGAACACACATACATTCTCATTTCTTCTCACTTTCGTTTTCAGGAATTAAACACACAGATACACACAAACACATCTGAAAATAGATACAAAAATCGCCCACTAGAAATCGGACAGATGCGCATACAAACGCCACGAGATATAAACCCGTTGTATCTATCTGAGCAACAAGGCCGAAAGTACGGAGCACCTAGTGAGGATTGAAATCCCTACTCAGCGTAATTGATTTAGCACGAAGCTTGCTAACTATTGCATCACGTATAAGTGCCCAGACCTGCATGACCAATGCAAACCTAGAATTCGAAAGAATGTTGATTCAATTCTGGCGAGAAAAAATGTCTATGTGACGCATTTATAAGTCTACTACTCGTTCACGCATAGAATATTGCTGTCTTTTCTGTTCTCGTGCTTCTGCTACGTATTTAGAGATTCTAGATAATGTATTAAGAACCTGCAATGTTACTGAACCTGATGTGGCATCTCGGCGTCAATCACTTCCCCAGTGCTGTGACGTAGTTCCCTCTGCATTTTGTATATATACATGTCCATGGTAATTGTTCTGATGAACTTTCCTCTATGGTACCTAGACTTTATGAATTTAACCACACTACTAGATTGGCGGCAACGTCTCGTCATTTTCCTGTTGCAATGGTTCGACAGAACCGTAAGTTCTATGCTAACAGTTTCTTTTCTCACAATTTCCGCTTGTGGAACTCTATTCTGGCATTTGCTTTCCAGTCAACTTTGCATTTAAATTTTTGATGATCAATGTCAATCGTTATTCTCTTAATTCCTGTTCTGTTATTGTTCCCACCGCTTATTTTTTTTCTATTACTCTCTCACACTCAGTAATATTTTGTGCCTTAGTGGCTTTATTGCCTTGATGAAATGATTAAAAAATATACGAAACATGTTCTCTCATATCTCCCAAATTTTTATGAAGCAATTAAAGTGAAACATGAAATTTATGAACCCTTTCCTGATTGCTTCTCATATATATATATATATATATATATATATATTACACACACAAGGTAATTGAAAATAAATCCTTATTTTATGTATGAGTAGCCAGATAGATGTCCTCACTTAACACCATGTGACTTTTTTCTTTGGGGTTGGTTAAATGAGCAAGTCTACTACACCAAACCATGACTTTGAAAGAACTTTAAGGACGAGTACAAGCAGTTATGCCATCCATACCACAAGAGTTCCTGGGCGGCTCGAGAAGCTGATAGCGAAATCTGGTACCCACATCGAATTTTAAGTAAAACTTCAGGCTAAACACTTTCTTTTCTTATTCATTTCTTTAAAAATTACAAGTAATAAATAAATTTTAAGTATTTTAAAATAGACGGTTAATTATCGATGTGTGTGTGTGTGTGCGTTAAGAGAAATATTATTCAAGACGAGAGACATGTTGAGTCAATTAAGTTTACTGATCAACTTGCTTAAATTCTCAGACAAGGTAGGAATACCATTAGAAAACACACACACGTCACACATTGCTTATGTCACTACGATCACTAGCCTCGGAAACTTACCATTTGTCTCTACCTATCCTGATGAGTACTTAATAATGTCGAAAGCTTGAACCATATTTCTTACGAAATGAACTTCGGGCATTTTTAATGGAATTTCCTCCTTGTCTCAGAAGCATTATTCGTAATTTGAAAAAGTCGATCGGTAAAATTTATCGACAAAAATGTCTGTTGTATTTCATAATATTTGTCTTTAGGAACATTTGCTGTCGAAATACGTATATATATTATATATATATATATATATATATATATATATAAATGAGGTTTTATTAAGACGGATTATATATAAGGGTGTTTCATCAAGACGCATCGAAGTCAGCATTAAACAAATCAGTGTTATTTGTGAACATTTATTTATTGGATCATGTTTATTAAGTCAAGGCAGTTATGTGTGAAAAATAATATCGCCCAAATATCCGCCAAATCTAAAAGGAAAATGGAATGCTGCTTAATGTCAATGGAATTTCTGTGACAGTCAAGATTAATGTATGTCATGCTATAGTACAACACTCTTTTGTAACTGCCTATCGTAGACTTTCTATCAAAACCCTAATCGCCAAATCTGTCCACCCTAAGTGGTGTCTTTGTACAATCTGTGGCTATATCCTAAGAGACAAACTATTATTCTGTTTTCAAAGTGCGAAATGGTAGACTTTGTCATGTAATCGCAATTTCAAAGAGCTGATCTTTTGTGTGCTGCGGGAATGAGGAAAGAACATGGAGAATCCTCATGTACAGCAAATTTTCGAAAAGGCGAGAAAAACCATGTTAGGTATATGGACAGAGTACTGATCACTAGCTGACTTTGTCATCGAAGGTACAAACAAAAGTAAGGTATTAAATGCGGAACATGCTGTTTGACTATCATACGTAAAAAGGGTGAAGAGTGTTCGTCATTATATATAAAGTAAATATATAAATACTTAAACATGCTATCTAACATTTGAGTAATTTGGACATTGAAGTGTTTTATACTTTATAAATGAATAATTCAGAAATCTTTCTGAATACAATTGACGCTACTGCTGCATGTAAGAAATAATGTTACTTTTTAAGTCGATAAAATTTTAAATATCAAGAAAAAGATTTGCATCCTGCAAAACAAAAAAAAAACATTGTATTTACAGACTTATATGTTTTACTATTGACGTATCTTGTCATGTGAACATGCATCGACTATTGCGTGACATAAACGATGGTATATTACTAAGAGTTGGTCATGGTACATTTTTGTCATTTTACACCATGTAAGGCAATAAAGCCACTAAGACGCAAGGTTTACTGAGTGAAAGAACATGAGTAAAACATATTAAGGATAGATAACAATAAAAGAACAGGCAGTAGGTAACGAATTGCATCGTCTGTGTGCGCGCACACACACAATATAAAAGGCTCAAACACTAATATTCCATGGTTATAATTTATTAGATTGGAATCGTAATCACGATCCAATTCGTCAGACCTGCAAATTCAAAAAAGCCTTTTAAATTAAATAATAAAAATCTTAGACAATTCAATTGATCCATTAAATTTTATACTGTACAGTAATAATTTTCGATTTCTTCAAATTTGTAACGTTCTTCACACACGGACAGACTTCTGTGGTGTATATTAATTTCAAGTGATTTTGCCCTTCATATAAAACATGCAGTTTTTAGCTAAAAATATCGACTTACGCAGTGGGTTCGCACAACCGTACGAAGCAGATATTTATGGGGTTTGGGCTTCGCATTAATTCTATTCAGATCAATTATAGAAATGTATTTATGTTATTTGTACTTAGAAGTAACATTCATTTTAAATTTTAAAAAAGGGTGGGTATGTCTAACAACATTGGTCTGCAGTGAAAAAGTAGAATTTCCATTTTCCCTGTCAAAAAATAGTCGGAACCTCAAACATTGCAGGAAGAAATTTCCTGATTATCATTTTCTCATAAATACAAGAAAAGTTACATCGGAAAAAGATATTTGGTTCCTAGAATATTGTGCCAAATGCGGGTTTGGATCAGTTTAATATATAACAGGAACTAAATAAACCTTGAACATATTGTCGAAATGAGTTTTCTTATATTTTGCTCATTTAAATTGATTAACCATTATGAAGAAAAATATTTTGTCACAGGCATTTTTATTTGAATTATGCGTAGTTGGTGAGTCGGAAAATAGGAAAAAATATGGCAAATCTTTGTTAATTTGAGTGCATCTTGTGTTGTAAGAACCCCCCCCCAAAAAAAAAGCATTAGCTATAGGTCACTAAAGATGATTCTCTCCCTTATAAAATTAATTTCTATAAGATTTCTATCCCTCTGCTAGCAAAAAGAGTCTATCCAGAACTGAATATCTAAAAATAAATGTGAGTTTTGAATTAACTTCAAGTGATAATAACTTGACGACTGCTTGGAGTTACGTTCAGATTTGATATAGCACTTGGTATATATTCCGAAGATATCAAATGTTCGCTGGCAAAAGCACGATGTGATATTAAATAATACTAGTATACGTCAAACTGTTTGTCTCTCTGTGATTGTAAATGTGTATATTTGAATTAAGCATAATGACATTTATGCATATTGCTGATTGTTTAAAATATAGAATAAAACAAACATTCCAGTAATCCAAAAACAACGGCAGGTAACTGACAAAAGACTTAATTTAGTACAAAAATCTAGAAAACTCGAGGCTGGCAGCTAATCTTTTCCAACTTAACTCTGAATGCTCAAAGGTTTGATGGATTGATTTTGTTTAGTGGTATATCAGACACTATGGGTTATTTAATACTGAAATCTAAATATTTTGTACGAAATTATATCGTTTAAGTGCTGATATTCTGAATGCAATTTTATGCCAACAAATTTCCATCGTAGATAATGTAGCGTCTTTGTGGCCTCGTGGGTGATGAATTTTCTATTCTCCAATACCTATCCCACAGCCGAAACCTCGCAACCTTCTCCCTGCTCTATCACTATACTGATATTTTGAACACAATTTCATGCCTTCAACTACTGATATTTTTACACAATTTTATATTTTCTTCGTAAACATGTTTTTATATATGTAGTTTATAGATCATAAAATCTGTTGTTGATAATTTCACTACAAAAATGTATTATTGGTGATACTGTTTTTATACAAATGTATTGCTGGCAATTTCACTACAAAAATATATTGCTGGTATTTTTGTATAAGAATCTATTCTCATACTTTCCTAATGTTTTGACTTTTGAATGTTCACTATTTGCCCGTAGGTGGGACCTTCACAGGTGCAACCACTCCGGTTTCGGGTGAACCTGGGAACAACAACAATTAATTGATGGTTCCACACTCCTCAAAACTGCCAATATCCCAGTCAGAAGTTTACTGTCGAGTGTAGTTTATCGTCATATTCATCTGAAACTTGGTTGGGGGCAACGATTATCTTGTAAGATTAACACCCCCAAAAGCAAGTAGCGATCCATAATCACAGAGTAGACACTGAACTTTTATCCATCAACGTAAATGGTCGTTCTATCAAGGAGGCATGTTGCCTCGAACACTTACAGGTAAACAAGTTGACCAAAATGAAACCTGTATCGCTCCAGCAAGTACGTGATGTCGCCTGTTATGGTTTTATATCTACAAGAGATGGATTAGACCAGACATAGAGTACTGTTGGTATATTTGGGCTGGAGCTTCCTAGGCTGCACTTTTCAGCGTAGATAATGTACAGTAGAGTCTATGCGGCCTCGTTGGCGATGAATAATTTTCTACTTTGCAACACCTATCCGACAGACGAAACGTTACAAGCTTCTCGCTACTCTAACGCCATTTGCTTCGCAAATGTTCTTAATAGCTATATTCTTTAGTTCTATCAGCCTTGACCTTCACTATAAGATCGCCATTCCAATTGCAATGGGATGAATCATCCATATTCTTTTCGTAATCTAATGCATTCGAATGCAATATTCGTTAGTAATAAGGAAGTTCCACTTGTCAGCTTCTTCCAAACAACTGCTTCGCTGAACACACTCCCTATAGGATGCTTTCTAGATCACAACAAACTTAACCATTTTCAACCTCCTCCTCTTACGTGCAACAATCTCAATCAGTAACCTTCTAATTGAGTGGGTCATGAAGGTCTTGTATTGGGTGAACGATTAGTAAAATAAATCAATATGCCTGCATATTAATAATGAAAAAAAGCATTATCTCACATCGCACGTGTAATCATACAAGGCGAAACTTCACCCAAGCTTCCCACAGATAGGGCAACGTTTAACCCACTTTACATTTGGATTTAAGATCTCGTCAGTGTGCACCAAAATCTGGGAAATGGGTCGCTGCATGCTATCAAGGTGACGCAATGAAAGACAAACGGTATGTCTAGATGTAAAATGCTTTATACAGGGCTTCGCCTGCACGTCAGGGTGGGTAGATAGGTGATACTTGAGACTTCTTGTATGTCACATCCTTACCTACCACTCGCCCATCGACACAACCCAGCGTGTGACTGACAATATGAAAGGATGACATCGGAACTACGCGACGGACATGTCTATCTTCTGAAAATGATCCCAAGCATGACAGGTAATAGATGCACTCTATTTCCTGCTCTTCTTCGGTCAAAATTGACACTCCTTAGAAAACTAGGCTTCTTAAAGACCCACCGGCTGGGTGTTAAATTGAAACATATGAGCCCGAGCTAAAACGAAATCTTTTTCCATGTGGGGGTCCATAGTGTCACACTAGTATTTATTACTTCTTCACTTATCGCTACACTTAACGCAAGTTTTCTATTAATAAAACATTATACAGTGAACTTTTCAAATTAACATTCAGCTAACTGTTCGGTCACAGCTTTATTGGCCCACCCTCATATTAAAGCGATTCCAATCGAAATATCGAAATCTGGAAGATATTCAGAAATGCCACTCCTTACAAATCATTGTTCATATCACATATGGCGTGACTTAACATGTTTAAATAGCTATTATGTAAATTTTACTGAATTCTTGAAAATGCAACTAACATGGAGACCTTTTAATGAATTTCAATAAACACACGAGCTAGAAAAAACCTAAACCAATTTCCCCAAGATAGGTAAAACTTTGAAAAATGTTTTTGTTTACACTTACGTCCGTGTCTCCCTTATAAAAAGGTAAATTCAAAGGAACACCTTAGCTTATTTACTTCAACGTCGTATAATCCGTTTGTGTTGAACTTAAAAATACTATTCGGTAGAACGGTATCTTTCTTTTTTCGTATTTTTATATTTGAAGTTTAATCCCCTGTATGAGAGATATAGGTTTTACGGAATAACATTCTATTAATAAGTGGTCATTCTCTTACCTCGTAAATCATTTTAGCTTAAATGATTAGTTTAATGCGTGATTACACTAGGTAATACGATTTTTGCTCTTTGGAATCAACTGTTATTTCCTGTTTGCTTACGGCTAGAAAGTATGAAAAACGGTTACTATTTGCTTCAAACTTTGCTTTTATAACCAAGATAATGATATTTCTGAAATTTACCTATTCCTATTAGGAAAACTGGAAAATATAAACATGCTCGTTCATTCAAAGTAGGTACAAAACGTCATATGATTACAAGAGGAACCACAAAAAATTTAGAAATGAGTAGTTTTTCATGATTTACGCTTATACCATAAATTACTTTTACGGATTAGTCAACAAAATATAATCTCCTATAATGTTTTCTTTATATGATGCTTAGCAGAATTAAATTGAACTGTTCAGCCTAGATTCCCTTTGAAAATTTTAAGAACTTCTCTAAAGTTCTTGAAAATCCTCCTACTGCAACTAGTCTCTGAATCTGTCTGCTATATAATGGAAAATACGTTTGTTTCAAAACACAGATGTGCAGGCCACAAAAGCAAAGGAACAGTATTCATTTAATTTTCTTTCTAGACTGAAGCAATTAGGAAATAATGCTTAATGATCAAAGAATAAAGAAGTCAATATTTTGTTACACAGCGTTATATACGTTTCTAGAACTTTCAATGTGATACAATTTTATATGAACATGTTTAAAGACGTTTTATCATAGCAGCTTCTGTTTTGCTAAAACTGAATATTATTTAATATGCTTGCCACGTTTGCTTAAATATTGTATTACCTATTTTTTTTTGTTTCACGTTATATCACTAGATAATATATCAGTATTTGTATTGTAATTTTGTTTGAGACTGAGATTGTACAAAATCTATTATTAACTTTGTAATAAAATCTTTGAGTCTTCCATTGCTTTGATTCGTTCTCTTTTTTACACATTAATGTCCTTCCTAAAACCTGGCATCACATACAAAAACAGAAATCCGGTATTAATTATAGGTTTCTAAAAAATCTGGAATTAATTATAGATTTATGAACATCCTGTATTAAATATAGGCATCTACACATTATGTATCAATTCCTACGCTCACTAAAATGTGAAGATGGAGATAAATAAGTAGATAATTATTCTTGTTGAATTTTAGACATTTTTTTTTTCCTTTTCTTTCTCGTTCTGTTACCATGTCTTAGCTTTCTTCACCAAGAACTAAAAAGAAGAGTTACTCTAAAAACTATGAAAGGTATAAACACTAACCTTTTTATAAAGGATGGCTTAATAATTATTCTTTGTGCATTAGGCTGTATCACCGAACTTTGGGAAAACGAACCAAGGTAAAATTAAAAACCTATAACTGACACTGGATATTAAATGCTGAATTTAACTCATCAAAAAAAAACAAATTTTTAAATAAGATTTCATCTAAAATAACCAGTTTTTGTTTGTTTGTTTTTGTTTTTTACTCTGTAACATTTAATTGTTTAATGCATTAATTTCGAATTGATTTAATTACAAGTTTATGCAAGGGCATTATAGAAGGATTTTCATTTGTTATTAGTTACAATATACACTATAGGCCAAGTGGGAAGCAACAACTTTGGATCTCGAAGAATCGACTGTGCCTTTTTTCGAAGCTAATATACTAGTTAACTTTAGTCCAAATGGACTTTACCTTCTTGAAGAATTTCATCATATATTCAATAATAACAATAAAGAAATTAGACCATTACGCTACAAAACGCCCTTAAAATTTTATTTTGTTTTTGCTTAATCTACCTTCCTGAACAATGGTAATCCTAGCGCTGAAGATTTTTTTAATTTTAGGTATCCCCCACTCTCTAAAAATTGGATGGCATGCACTTACTTGCTAAATAATTTCAACTTTCTAACTTAGTCGGAGTTTATTAAAGGAAAGACAGTATGAAATATATTAATTAGTAAATTCCGAGTATCACCCCAAACATTTAGCATATACTTCATTTTCTATGTGTCATGTGCCTTCAGAACGTTGGCGATCATGGCTCACCACTACTTCCTGTCCTTTGTAGCTCTTAGTAAATTTTGTATTTTTGCTATCTTTCCTAACCTATGCACTGCCATCCATTCCAACAGACTCATTATGCACTTTTTCCTTTCTCTCTCTTACCCTGTGCTTGTTTCAGTTTCCAATCCCTCTTTTCTCATTATGTGACCTAAAAATTTCAACTGTCTCTACTGTTAATTGTAATTGTATCTTTTCTCTATTGTGGAGTTTTTTTCGCAGTGGAGGCTTGTATTTGTACTAAATCGGTACTAAATGGGTTTAACGTCCAAAACGTTAGGAACTTGATATAATAAGTATTACGCAGAGTAATCTTCTTGTGGCCGCTGACTACTTTCGTATTCGACTAACTGTCGACTACTGTCGTCCGACATCGACGCTATTTAGTAACTGCCCCACGCAGTCGCATGTGGCACAAAACCGAATTTAATGTGGGGTTCCCGAGCCCATAGACTCGGCCAAAAAATCCCCGTAGACACCGCATAAACGGGATCGAGTCTGTCTACCTCCCCGGACGAAACTCTGCCCGTCGGCATAGCCTCGTCCAGGTTCCTCTCTGCCCGAAAGCAGAGAGTTCGACTGTCGTCCGACATCGACTAATATTTAGTCAACCCCTCCACCAGGGTATCATGTGGCACAAGGCCGGTTTAACGTGGGATCTCCGTGCCCGTGGGCTCGGCCAAAAATATACCCTTTGAATCCGTATAAACGGGTTCAGGGTTGGTTTACATCCCCGAACGAGACTTCGCCCTTCGGCGTAGCCTCGTTCGGGTTCCTCCCCACCCGAAGGATGAGAGTTCAACCGTTCAGCCGGTCGTCCGATATCGACTGACCCTCGTTTCTCTTACTACTCCTACTTATATTAGGTGGGAGTGTCTATTAACTATAGAATAGGTGTGTTTCACCATAACATATTGACAGAACCATATTTCTGATTCTTCAAGTCTTTTCTTCTGTGAGATGGTCCAGCGTTCACTACCATATAGAGAGAGTAAAATCGAGTAACAGTTCCGTACTATTTGTTTCCAAGGAAGTTTTCTTATTTCTTAATATTTTGCTTAGCTTTTGGAAAAACATTTTGACTATCCCACTTGCTCCATCGGATATGAGTGCTGCAATTATCGTCCACTGTTAGAAAACTTCCCATATATTGTTGTTTTTTTTTCTTGGTTTTAGTACCTCCAATCTGTATTTTGCATGTTAGACTGTTCATTTCGCTGTAAACCATACATTCTGTTTTCTCGCGATTGATGCTTAGTCTTTTCTTCTAGCTTTCTTTCACTACCTTCTTTAGGGGTATTTGCAGTTTTCTTTCTCTGTCTGCTATTAATATTTTGTCATCTGAATATCTTCTTTTGATAAAATTCTAGCCTCCAGTAATGAATCCTCGTAGGGATTTCTAATTCTCTCAGAACCGCCTCACTCAATATATCCGGTAAGAAGATGCATCCTTGTCTTACACCAATTTCATTTTTTGTAGATTAACTGAAATCATTTTCCTCCGTATGAAGGGTTTTTTTTTGGGGGGGGGGGGGTTCCAGCATTGATTCTGGATTATTCTAATTACCTCCCCAAATATGTCAAGGTCACCTATCAGTTCCAACAGTTTATTTATTTTTTTTTTTTTTTTTTTTTTTTTTTGAGGGGGCGTATTTCATCAAAGGCTTTTGCAAAAGAATCTACGTATAAAATCGATTATTAATTTCACCGTTACGCCAACTAAGGATATAATTACTACGAATATTTTCAAGTGTTTTTCATTGATTCTAATAATCTGCCGATGAAATTTGAAATAATAAAACATGAAAAATCTATAACCTTGAAAGCACCCATGATTCTGATATTCCTCTTTGGGGCGGGGAGCATTAAACTACCTTATTCTGAGATAGGCACTCAAGATATTTACTTTCTCTCAGAGAACGTACTCAGAGAAAAGAAATGTTAATTTCTCGAGCTAGCCGAAGGGGGCGATATGCTCTCAGAAAGGAAATGAAGGCTTATTTTGTATAATAAACGCAATAATATCTTTTCAACGAGTGCCTTTCTTTAAGAAAACATCTTTCTTCTTCGACCTCGTCTCATAGCAACATTATTTCAAATTATCAAACGAAAAGAATCTTCTTTATATGGTCTTAAAATAAACCTTTTTACTTAGAAAATAGTCGATGGCACTCGGTAAAGTTTCCTTAAGTAAGCTACTTGAAAAATATACTAACATACATAGAAAAACGCTCGCATATCTATGCCCTTGCATATATATATATATATATATATATATATATATATATATATATATATATGCGTGTGTTGCATTTCCAAGTGATGTTTCCAGCTAAAATAACTTCCCTTTCCTAAATCTATAATTCTGATTATCACACCTAAAATCAGTAATTATTAAAATATACACGTATGCACTCATGTAACACGTACATTGATAACAGAAACACTACACTTTCGCGCCGATTATCTTGCCATTTTTATAAGAGGTTAATTAAATGGCATATCACAAACAAATGAAAGAACACATCTAAAATTCTGATAAATTTTTATCAATAATTCCAAAATGTTAGATTTTATTAGCTGTAAAAAAAAAAAAAAAAGAAAAAGAAAACACTGAAATACTAGAATCATTAACCAAAAATATAGCAAACACAGCATCAATAGAATGTCAACCAATCTTGGAATACACATACGAAATGTGTTTCATCTCTTAAAAAGAAAAAAGAAAATCGACATAAATTTACGCATAATGACTCGCTACTTTAAAACTTACATGAGGTGTGAAGTGGTGATATTTTAAACAAACGCTAAAAACTAACAATATAAGCTACCCCCATATAAATATATAGATTTTGATATCGTCACATTATAAACAAAAAAAAAATGATAGTGGTCTCTGAAAGCTGATAATACTCAGATATCAGAGAATTTACATTTGAATTTCAAATGGAAGCCAGAAAATGGTTCGAAATTTAGAGAAATTAATGATAGAAGCACTTAACAATTTTTGTCGGTCTTCAGTCAATAAATATTCAGAAAACTTATCTCTTCAGGTATTCTTGAGTTTCATCTAATACGGCTCATTCAGAGGGTGCGATAAATATTTTGAATGATTATCAGATATTATATTTATTAGCCACAAAATGAAAGCTAATCGTAGATTCCAAATATGAAACACTTATGATTCAACCCAGCATTAAAGAGATCACTTGCTTTAAAATTTTTAATTTACTATTGTTATTCTATTGAGCGCTTTCTTTAAAAAATCTGAACCTAAACCCTCTCTATAGAGGACATCAATAACAACCCGCATAAGATGCATGAGCGTATGGAATCCCTAAAATCCACCCACCCGACCTATAATTTCTGGTATAAGAACCCTGACACAACACATTCCTGGTTATATTGACCAAATCCTCAAACCTCTTTTACCCTCTAACTCTAGCTATATTAAAGACACTAACCGTTTCCTAAGGATCCTGAGTAATATAATTTACCTGAAATGCACTCCTTGTGACCTTAGATGTTTCAACCTTATATTCTAACATCTCTCATTAGGAGGGTATACTAGGCTGCCAAAAGTTTTTAAGAATCAATGACTTCCCCGAATGCCAGATTCGAGATATTTCAAAACATATATTAGGTTGGTGCAAAAATAATGTCGTTTTCTCACATATGTTACTATGTGAGTAAACGAAATTATTTTTGCACCAACCTAATACTTCATACTCACACATAACAACTTCTAATACAACGTGCACCATTTTTTTTCAAGTTACAGGCACAACAATGGGAACGAAAATGGCTCCCAGCTATGCTAACATCTCCATGGATGCCCTTGAACAAGATATGCTTAGTATATACCACTTGGCAACCCTACACTACCACAGGTACAAAGATGATATCTTGTTCATATGGACACACGGAGAGAACAGTCTCCTAGTTCTTAAAAAAACACCTAAATAACATCCACCACACCATCAAATTCACTATGGAATAGTCCACTGCTTCCATCCCATTTCTGGACACACTGGTACTTAAAAATAACCACATCTCCACTACACTATGCTCTAAACCCACTGATGGTAATTGCTACAGCCCCCGGTACTCAATAGTATTCATCCCACCTGCTCTAAGCTGTGACAGTTCCAATCTCGTATATCGATTTTTTGCCACAAATGCGAGAAGGGGAATTATGTGGGAGAAACTAGAACGGATTTCCGGTTACGGTTCACTTCCCACAAGAAAAGAACGATAACAAATCTCCGGTATCCGTACACTTCAACCAACCTTGTCACAGCATCGACGACATCGGGCGCGTACTTTTAGCATCTGTGTTCGGTAGCCAGTAGTATAAACGTAGATCTGAGTTGAAGTATATCCTAAAAGTAAATTCTCACATAGGAGGACTAAAGAGATATAGGTTTACCCAGAGAGTATAATTTCCACATAGGAAACACATTTCCAGGAACATGAATGAGTAGGTCCTCCACTCACGTTTTAAATCCAAATTTTAACGGCCCTTTATGGTAGCTAGTGTGTATTTACACACTGTGACGAGCATTTATGTACACAACGCATCTATCTTTGTAAGCGCTTCCCCCCCTCTCTTCATTCCTTTATTATTTTTTTTATTTTTTCTTCACCGCCCCCACATTTTCAGATAATGATTTTCAAAAAAAGTTATCAAAATGTCTTTTTTATTTGTTCTTTCCTTTTTTTTCTTTTGTTTCTATTTGTTTCTTTTCTCTTTTATTTTTATTACCCCTTTTTTTCTTTTGTTCCCCCCATTCTCTTCCTGTCTCGCCAAATGTCTTTGGACGAAAAATCTTCGGCACTGATCACACACGGGACGTCTTCCCCACCCCGCGTCCTATGACCCTCTTCTATGTTCACAATCTCACTCCCCCACTACCCACACTGATAAGAATTAAACGGACTAACGCGTTCACACCGAACTAAAATTTGAATGTAAGTTTATTTTCATAAAAATGCAATATATATATATATATATATAGCACGTTCATCAAAATGACTTCACAAAAGATTTAGTGATCATTTCATGAATGTTGCATACCCAATTGCGTCGGTTACAAAATACATGAAATGACAGTCTCGTGGAGTGTGAACCGGACATGATTTTAATGAAATACTTAGTGATGGAAATTCATTACTTCTATGACAAAAAAAAATCAGTTTAAAAATCACCTCACAACTATTATAGTTACTAGAAGTTTGTCTTTGCAATTTACCCCTGAGCCTGATCTCAGAGAAGACTGAAAGTACTTGGTTAAGAAAAAACTATTCTGTCTTCCTTGATAAATTTCTTTTTAGCATCAAGAATCTTGTTAGAGAACTACAAAGGAATATTGTGAAAATAAATATACATGACATAATATGCGTATATTATTTAATGAAACTGGTTTGAATATATACTTCTGAATACACAAATACCTGTATCTATCTATATATATGCGCGCGTGTGTATGTATAATATCGAACGTACGTAGTATAGCAGTTTGCACTGAATTCAATATATAACTTTAGTTATAATTATCTCCTGCCTTTCAAATTAAATGTGTGTTATGGATTTCAAGTTCGTATTGCGTGGAATTTACCCCAAATCACTGTTGGTCCCAACTAGAACATAAAGGCAATACAAATTTTGATTTCTCATCAGTTACCAAACGCGTGACACCATCTAACTCTGTTGTTTTACCGGAAATATACTTTATACCAAAGAATTTTCCTAAGATGTCTTTTGTAGAAAGGTCAACATCTGAAAGGAAGTAGCTGCATCATGAACGAAACAATATAATTAGAAAGACTCATGAAAAATTGTCGTTACATTGTAATTACCTTTTCTTTTTCCTAATGTAATATTTAAGTTAAAATGCTATGAATCTTTGTACTTTTTCTTCCACCTCCCCTCCGATATCAGAATATTCTCTATTCTTTCTTACGAAAGAGTTAAGTATTTTCTTTTAGGGACAAGGCGTTTGTCAACAATTTACTTTAAAAAGGTCAACCGTCTAATTAAACCGAGTTACATGTCTTTTACATATTATAGATACATATTATAGATACATATACATAAAATCACACACACACACACATATCTATCTATCTATATATATATATATATATATATATATATATATATATATAGTGTGTGTGTGTGTGTAAGTATATAGGAGTAGAAGGCGATATAAATGGAGATTATGCCCTGAGGGTAATCTCTAAATCTTACATTTAAAATCTTGGAGGTTTGCCGATTATATACATATATATGAGCGGGGACGCTCAAAATTATCGGGAAAAACCACGTCGCAAAAATTCTGTTTTTGTTTATTAAAATACCCATTTTGGAGAATGATCTCATATATATAATATTTTCTATACCATCGGGCAGTCTCTAAAAATCATACATGTTCATCCAGGCCTTTTGTGTGAATTGGTTAGAAAAAATACTTGGAAATCCGTCATCGGTTGAGCTTGTGCGAAATCAAAAGACAGTGACCGAGTGTTTCAGCGTGCAGGTTTTGTTGAAATTGTTTCTCTCTCTCTAGACTATGAATTCCCACATAGAAACTGTAACGAATGTCTACTAAGCATATTTGCATTATTGACACTTGTTGGCTGTGGTGAAGTTGAAGAAATACGAATGCCCTTTAGCGGCTGTCTGCAACGTGTAATACGTAGCCACCATAGCAGACAATGTAGACCGGAGACGATCATTTAACTATAAGGTATATTCTCTTTTGTGGCGTTGTGTATAAATTCGCCTAGAAGTGAGGCAATGATTAAGTAGCAATCTTCATAACTATTGCTGCTGTATTGTGTTTAAGGTTTTATTAAGTTAAGCATAGCAGTTATCGATGTGAAAATGCATATATTTCTACACTCGCTGCTCAGATTTACACGATATAACAATTACGCACACTCTTAATATATAATAAAGGGTAAGGAAGATCTTTTTAGATCATAATGAAAATTAACAACACATCAAATCAATGAACCGGGCATTATTGAAAATCAATTTACCCCTGAGACCAAGTTGCAAGAGGGTTCATAATTTATAACAGTAGCAGGAAAGGCATTTTAAATAATTTACATCAAAGAGAATTTTCTATTTTGACTAATGTATCGCACGTAGAACCCGTGAACAATGAAAATAAAACTTTATATCGCTAAACATTATACTTGGTGTAACAGCAAAATTGTCCAATTCATGTAACAGCAAAATTATTCAAGTGTTAGATTAATCTTTGGACAATTTTATCTTTAAAATGATTAAAGTTATCTTACTGGAATTTCTTGAGGTTTTTATAACACCAATTGAACTCTTTGAACAATAATAATGTGTAATTACACCCAGAATATAACAGAATAATTGCGATGAAATCGATCATTAACGAAAATGGCATGTCCATCATTAATTGAACATAGCTAAGGATCGGAAGCTCATGAAGTATTGAAATTAAGTTTAAATTATATATATATATAATTCCAGGATTATTTTCCAAGTAACTCAAGATGATCCACGCCTTCCCTAATGGTCTAACTTTCTGATCTGGAGTAACAAGTTGTCTTACAGGTACAATTTCTGTTTCAAGTCTTTTTTTCACTACTCTTTGGGCGATCAAACCTGGAACTTCTCTATCACATGCCAAACGATTTATGGAATGAGTTGGATCTTTTCTAATTGATCACTTTAGCTCTAACTTGAAATGGTGATCCCTCTTGCTGTTGTGACCTCTTGGTCCAGTTTTCCAGAATAAGTGACTGTCTCCTGTCAAGGTTAATATAGTCTTCCAATATCCAATACGTGGCAAGTATGCTAGTTATGGGAACATGACTTGGATAAGACACCTTCTATATTCTCACCACCTCCTCTATCTGCGCTCTTGTGGCATACCACTAACGAAACCTTTTTGTCAACATGTTTGAAGTTGGCATTAACTTTCTCCTCTTCTCGTTCAACTCTTACTCTTTCTAATCCTACTCACTTTCTTCTAACTGAAATCAAACAGCAGCTTGATACATTCTTTTTTCCCGTCTTTTTTCGTATTTAAAACAGAATGGTCGACTATTTATATAATTTACGTAAATATCTCGGAAGTGTTTTAACGGAGTACGAAAGTACGACACTGAAATCCAAAAGTACATTGAGACTGCGAGAGATGACTTCCAAAATTTAAGCAAAGCAGTGATAAACAGAAGAAATTCATCATCAGTCCTCCTCTATGGCAGTGAATAAATGGAAATCTATTTACAGATGAGGAGGACTCTTGAAGCAGCAGCAGCAGCAATGTAGTTCTACATGGAGCTATGTGAGAAACGTCACAGTCCTAGAGACAATGGAAACAAAAAGACACTTATACCTAATATCAAGTACAGACAGTTGAACTATCTAGAGCATGTAATGAGGAAAGAGTGTTTGGAAAATGTGATACTCACATGACAGATCGAAGGACAAGAGGGACAGAGGAAAATAAATCATAAGCTACCTGGCGAACATGAGTCAAAGGATGGTGGAAAGACACAATTTATTTTGGTCTACAACGGACAGGTATTTGTGGACAGCTATGATCGCCATTGTCTTCTATATATATATATATATATATATTGGAACCGAATTATGTACAACTAGTTCAGTGGTTATCGTATCAAATGGAAAGTATTCGATAACATCCAGGATTTTAAAAGAGCCGTTTCCATTTAAACAACACAATCTTTCTGTTAATGAAGTGAATACTTTGTGAATATCTAAATGCTGTTGATGACATGTCTGTAAAGGCAGGTTGAATTATAACATTAATAGGGTCCAGTGTCTTCATCATTTTAGCCTAAGTTTGTATTTAAAAAATTTTTATACTTTTGTGATATTTTATTTATTTTACGTCAGTTTTTTCAGTGCGAATATCAACAATCTAAGCTTTGAAAAAATTTATTGTGTATTCGTGTGACTGTTTTGTAAATAGTCATTGTGAAAGACGAAGAATAAGAATAGGCAAGTTTACCGATCGAAACAAAAAAAAAAGTAATCTGACGTAATTTTTTTTATATTGTTTTAGTATGATACGAAAACATCAATATCGGTGGGCAGGTCATCTCGTTGAAATAGATGGCAGCCGCATTCCAAAGCAATTGCTTCATGGTGGGCTGCGAACAGAGAAGAGAAATTCCATCAAACCGAAGATACGCTTTAAGCACTACATCAAGGGTGCGCTGAAGAAATGCAACATTCCTTGTAAGCACTGGGAAGAATATGCATCTGATCACAATAATTGAAATTAGGCTGCTAGTAATGGAAGCCGTCACTTTGAAAACGACAAAAAGGAGACACGCAAAGCTTAAAAGAGATGTGCGTAAAGGCGTCCCCGTTGAACCGATCTGACCTGTACACATTGTGGTAGTGTCGTTGTCGATGGCCGGTTTTGAGAGGGAAAGGGCAGTTGACTATAAAACCGTAGATGTCCAGCAACTGAAATATAATATTTGTGGCAAGATATGCGAGACCAGAAGTGGTTTCATACGATATTTTAAATTGCATGATCATGTAACATCCGCTGTGGTACCTATTGCTGGTCTAAAGAGCCGCATTCATTCAGCACATCAGTAGATATTCTCCAAAAAGATATGTAGCCTTGTACGTACTGGAATACTAATTGGCAACCACCATATGTATATATATATATATATATATATATATATATATATATATATATATAGCAAGAAAACCCATAAGATAATATTTTAAAAAGTTCCTATAATTTAGACAAAAATGGTAAAAAGACCAAACTAGGTGTTCACTTACTTGTGCGCAGCAGTATATATATATATATATATATATATATATATATATAATCAAACGTATGGTTATGCCTACTGATAACCGTAATCTTGAAGGAAAACTTTTAAAAGAATAAAATGTCACAGAGTTGCGCATCGGAACAAGAATTTGAAGAATATAACATTAGCTCTTTTACTGTCTGTAACAATGATGTTTTGTTTTCTTGTATTTTAAAAGATTAGACTGACGTAAAATTTCCCATTGATATCTTTTACACAACGTTAAAAACATCACAACAATGTCTTTGCAATCTACGCATATCTTCGCTTTTTGCCTCTGCATATTTTCTTGGGAATGGTTTTAGGAAAAGTGATAATAGAAATTCGTTGCTAAAAAAGTGGCAGTATAAACACATAGTTAATGTTATTTTCTTTTTGCGATTTGTTTGGAAATGTGCAACAGAAACGAAGCAATGGGTCACAGAATAGTGTTGCAATGAATCAGTAGGTGCAAGCACAACTTATTAACACTTTGCAAAATTTCAAAACCACGACTTGAACTCAGTGACAAATAAGGCGAAAACTGAAGAATTGAGAGGATAATTGAAGAAAAATGTTGCACGGAAAATATTAAATATTTAGAAAACTTAAATTGGAACGAGTCAGATGTAAGTCAAAATAAGAAACCTCTTCGTCGGTGAGGAAGATGACAAGCGATTTTATTCATGCCGATGTTCACTTTTCTGTTACAAACGACACGCTTCAAACCATCAGAGAACATGGCGTCACCTCCTTTCATCAAAACGGTATTCTTCAGATTTATTTCTATTATCAAATATTTTAGCTCTACACCATATTCCTTGTTTGGTCAGATGATTCCAGATATCTTTGACAAAGAATTAAATGAATCAAAACCAAAATAGAAAAGAAGAAATATTGATGAAGAAATATTGTATTTATCTGAAATTTGACGTAAGTATTGATATTTTACGATTTATCAACCTTTTGTTGGTAATTTAAAGCCGGAACATAGTTTGGATTGTAAAAATAATTCTTTATTTGTTGGGTGAATATTCCATTAACAATATTTGAGAATATCAATGATATTTCGAGATACAAGTACTAATATTTAATCCATAGGTGGGGGTAACTGTGTTCATACTTTTCCGAAGGGGAATTACGCGTAAAGTAATTTAATGAACCAAACTCGAATTCGAACACCGCTCTACTCGGACCGACTATTCATTAAGCCACCTGCATATGTTTGGTTTAAAAAAAAACAAAACAAAATACATTGGTGACTGAAAAAAACTTATTTGAAATTTTACGAATAAAACATTAAACTTGCTACACAATAGCATCATACTAATATAACTTTTGTGGTGTCAACGAATACTCGTTGACACTTTTGTAATGCCAACGAATATTCGTTGTCACTTTCGTAATGCTCGTTGTAGTAGAGACTTTGTAACTGCAGATACAATTACAGTACGCCGTTGAACATTTCTGGTATCAGACGCCTTCGTTATCACTCGCACTAATAGTAATTGCTCAATAATACACGCTCAAACACTAATCCGTATAGTGATCCGAATAGAGGAATTGTATAGCGAATAGAATGAAGAGGATAGACTAGAAATGCAGATCTGTATATTAATAGAGGATCGAATAGAATTGGCGATCGTTAGTCATCAGCTATTTCATATATATATATATATATATATATATATATATTAGTTCTCTGCCTATCACTTACATATGAAGGAGAGAAAAATTATCATCTGGTGGGACCGAAAGCAATAAGGGGAAAAAGGTCAGGATAATGAGACTAGTTGGCAAGTATGAATTTGGATTGCGCAAATGACGTGGGGGAGAAATAAGTTCATCGATTCACGACGAACAACGAAGTCGTAACCAACAGTTGGTTTGAATAACACGGCTGATGCCGGTGAAGAGGATAAAGGCCAGAAGGAGACTTGAAGAAACAGGCGGATTTCCTAAAAATAAAAAAAAAGAGAATGCAATCTTAAACTCTAATGCATCCCTAAGCTTTGGCAGCTGTCACCTCTGAGTTATAAACAAACTAGGGATAAATTAGAAAGATTAAATGTGGATTAACGCTTAAAACACAATACCGCACATCCCATAACGATGCAATTTGCAAAGAAACAGCATTTCGGAGTATAAATAATCGTGGTGGTGATGTAACTACAAATAGACCATTCCAAAGGTAGCACTAGTCACAATAACAAAAGAGGTCATCGCAAGGGAAGAGTGATAGGAATAAGGATGAAAAATGACATTAAGATAACGAGACACGAAAGAAACCGCCAAGGAATGACACAGTAAAAGAATTTAAGCATAAAAATTATTTGAAAACGAGGAAAACATGAATAGTTGAATTTGAAAAATATTAACTTTAACGAAAAGGCCTAATAAGCTTTCGTTTAATATCATATTTAGTATGATGAAATTCATCTAGAATCCTGTTCATCCGGCTACCAAGAAAAGATCATCTATGCAGAGGCGGATAAGCTAGTAAACAATTAATTTTTAATATTCGCATTCGGACGAAACTTTCTTTAAATATGAATATAACTTTTTAGAAATAGCTCAGAGTACCAATTAAAATGTACGGTGCATTATAATTTATGGAAATTTAGTCAGGTCTACTTGAAAGATATCACTCTATCAATTTAGCTGTGTGAGATGTTTCATACATAAATAGATGCATGGATATAACTAGATGGATCGATTATTGGATAAAATCTGACTGTCACAGACAAATATACCTAGAGGTAAATGATATATATGTATACACACACACTATATACCGTGAGACGACGGTCGAGTTTCGACCCCGGCTTGAAACAATCGGACGTCTATCCACACTGAAGAGCTGTGATACAGCGAATCACTCTGTCTGTGGATGACTATATATATGCTCTCGGAGGCCCTTCGATAGAGCTCTCTAGAGAAAAGGGTAAGTTTAATCAAAACAATGGCTGCTACAGTTGCTATGAATGCATTGCTCTTCAAGTACGAATTGAGATCTCTTAGCCACTGACGTATTTCGTAAAGAAAAACGCTAAAATTTCCCTTTCTCTCTGCTGTACGCCGAGGCTTAGCTGTAGGATGCCAAATCTGTCGAGTTTCGATCTCGGCCTAAAGCAATCGGACATCTAGCCACACGGAAGAACTGTGATACGACGAAACAGTCTATCTGTGGATGAATATATATATATATATATATATATATATATATATATATATATATATATATATATATATATATAATGAATGAATTGAGATAGCTGCAGAACAAACACGTCTATAGCGAGATAGATACAAAGAGATCAATGATTGATACATTTGATTGATATATTAAGATTGATATAGAAACGGACACACACTTTATATCAAAGGATTACGATGAATGCAGGAATCGATACACGTAAAGATAGACAGATACGAATCTAGATAGATGCACCAAGAGAGAATTAATAGATACACATAGACGGATTAAGATGGATACAGGAACGGAGAGATCTAAAGAAAAATGATAGATATATAGGTATGACCAGACTGCAATAGCTTTTGAAATAGACACAGTGATATGTTAATAACTATAACAAATGATCCGGAAGAACGCGGGATATTTCAATAAATCGATATAAATTGAGAAAATTTCCTGGAGGAACACATGATAGATAAATAGATAGATTGGACATTTCTCCGTGCAATTATGGTTGATAAGCTCGTCTCGCAAGCTTTGGCTACTGCAGTGATCTCGATCCTCATTGGATACTTCCCCGATGTAACGGTGCGCTAAAATAGACTTTAAAAATTCTGACAGCTGAATTAAATTAATGCATTAACAGAGATATTGATTTGAGCAGAAAATCGATAGAAAAAATGCTATACAAATACTGATATACTGGTGAGATAATTAAGAACAGATTTAGTCAGACACGTAGATAATGAAAAAATGTACATAGATTTTTAGATAAATAGGTAGTTTCGTCGATGTGGATACTAATCTAGTTTGGTAATCGATTAGTACTGTCGCCAGGTCAACTTATGTAAATGGCCCTCGGTTTTGACTGTGCTATGTATAAATAAGTGTACTCAATACTGATAGACAGGTATCAATAAATATTAACGGATTTATTACTAATACAATGCACAGATACCTATATGGGTTGTTGTTTTTTCTTTTGATTTGCTTTGGGTTTTTTTAATCATTTCACCTCCAAACAAGGCAATAAAGCCACTATGATGCAAGGGGGTTACTGAGTGTTAGAGAACATGACAGAAACTACGACTTAGGAGAGAGAACAATAAAAGAACAAGAAGACAGAAGACAGAAGATAATCATTGACATTTCCCTTAAAATTTGAGGATCAAAGTTGACTGAGAAGCAAGAAGTCAGAAGAGTTCCACAAGCGAGAAGTGCGATAGAAGAAACTCTTAACATAGAATTTACCGTTACATCTAGCCATTTCAACTGTGAAACGACGTGACCTTCCAGCCAATCTAGTACGGCGCTACATCAGAACGATTATCATGAAAGTCTTTATAGAAAAGCCACAGTGAAGCTACGTTAAGTGGGTGGGAAACCCGTGATGCCAGGTCAAGACCAATAACATTCGCTGATTCCTTTTTCGGATTTTATTAAGAATTTCTAAATATGTAGCAGGAGCACCAGACCAGATGTAGCAGCAATATTCAAAGCAAGGAGAAATGGTAGACTTTTAAATATGTAAGATAAATGCCGACGAGAAAAAATTAACGTCTTTATTCAGAAAGACAGGTTTCAATAAGGATTTACGGATTTATTACACTATACAAATAGATACGTAGAAATTGCTCTTTACTTATATATTGCGATAGACAAATGGGTTTCAATAATGTTTAATGGATGTATTGTTCTTCTATGTGCCGTATCCTTTCAGGTGGTTGGCGATCATGGTTCTCCACAATATCCTGTCCTTTGTAGCTCATAATAAATTTTGTGTTTGTTTTATTTCTCCAACACATTGTTCCGCAATTCATTTATTCAAGCATAAGTTAATTTAGGCGTTGTTTTCCAATGCCACTTCAAGATATCATGTTTCCAAGTCGTCTTTTCTCATTATGTAGTTTAGAAAATGCAACTCCCTTTCTGATGTTAAACATGTGTCCTTTTTGTTTTCATTTTTTCTAAAATTTCCATGTTACTCGCATGCTCAGTTCACGGTTTTCTCAGCATTCTTTTGTAGAACCACATTCTTGTTGCTTCATGTATCTTCTTTATCTGTGAGCAGGTTGTCCATTATTCCCTGCCATATAGATGGACTGATATTACGTAGCAGTTCAGTACTCATTTGTTTGTTACTAACGAGATTTTCCTGTTTCGTAATATTTGCTTAGGCATTTTTCTGCTAACATAATACGCCTTCAGATATCAGCATCGTTCCCTGTTAAATAGTTGGGCTTTTCCTTTTGATGAAAACTATGCATTCTGTATTTTTACAATTGATGCCTACTCTCTCTCTCTCACACACACACACACACACACACATATATATATATATATATATATATATATATATATATATATATATATATATGGTAAAAAATATAGTTTTAAGGTATGTTATATTTATGGGTTAAAATGCTCAGAATCAAAGATAGAGCATAGGTAAATCTAAAAGTGGACTTTGAAGTCAGCACCAAGCTTCATACTGAAACGCAATTGTCATGTCCTCACAATTGCGAAAAAACTCAATAGCTGTAACTACGAAAACGTCCACAACGTGCTGACCGTGTTTGGAAAGTAAAACAATCCCATAACTTTAGAAGCATACATAAAAACCGACACATTCAGTTGGCGCTGTTTTGTAATGTAGACAAGGTCACATTTGCCATTCGTGTACATTTGTGGATGGTCTTTTTTCAACGTTTAACGTATGTAATAGTGAGTTAACTGAGAAGTGTTCCGTTTAAAAATAGCAGGATATTCATATCGTGAGCAGGCAGATATGCTTTTTACATATAGCTGTGGGAATGGTAATGAACGCGACGCTGCGCACGTGTATCAGATTGCATTTTCAGACCGAAAGTAGCCGAGTCACACATACTTTGTTGCTGTTTATCGTCGCGTTGCTGAGACAGGATCCGTGGCACCACAACCATGGATCGAGGAAGAGCGAGATATCCTCGTACGCCTGACCACGAATAACACTTTCTACAAGAAATCGGAGACGATCCTGGTATCAGCACCCGTCAAATTGCATAAGAATGTCGTACATCTCCTAGTACCACATGGAGAGCATCTTCAGAACAGTTACTATATCTTATCGTGTGCAGGTTTTTTGCCCTCTGATCCCCCACCATGGGAGAACTTTTGCCTATGGTTAATTTCACAACGAATCCGTTGCTTATTTCTTCAATCTTGTTTACAGATTAAGTAACATTTGGAAGAGATGGAATAACACAATCAGCATTTGTGGGCGGATCGGAATGCCTATGGTGCAATACATGCTAGATACCAGCATCAGTTCACGATTAATGTCCTTATTAATTTATTTCGAACACGCTTCCAAACCTGCTAGATAATGTACACCTGCTAATACGAAGACGCATGTGGTTCATGTATGACGGGGCTCCAGCACATTTTAGTCACATTGTTCGAGATGCACTAACTGACACCTACCAGGAAAGATGGAGAGGAGGTAGGGGGACCGGTTCCATGACATACACGTTCTCCTGAACTCATTTCTTTGAATGTTTGTCTGTGGGGCCACCTAAAATAAATGATTTATGCAGCAGACCTTAATGATACAGAGACGTTACATCAACATTTGATGAAAAAAAAAAGAAGTTCGGCACCGTGAGCGGGTATTTGAAAGGGGCCGCCAGTCAATAATCCGCTGGGTACTTGCGTGTCTAGAAGGAAGAGGAGGACATTTTGAACATTGGTTATGGGTTGTTGTGTTGAGGTAAAATATGGCCACTTTACCTGATTTTGGTGTCAGCCTCTCCCCCAAAGTTTGTGAAAGTATTTTTGATACGCTGTATATATATATATATATATATATATATATACTTGTTCTTGTAACGGCATTCACCCGAGGTGGGTTGAGCCGGCACCAATATTGGAGTTTCATGGGAATTTGAAATTCACAAGCCGTCCCCAACCCGCATGCATAGCACATGAGATTTGATTATAGTGGCTATAGTGGTGATTATAGTGTGGATGGCAGGACCATCCCCACTTTTTGAAGGGCCGATTACAGAGACCTGGTGCACTACGTGCCACAAGGTCCCCAAACGACCCTCCGCAGGTTTTGAATT
>OZ010573.1:107813601-107856101 GCA_963932145.1 Acanthosepion lycidas | reverse complement strand
TTTGGTGAAAGTGAATGCATTAGCTAAAATATTATTACGTAGAAAATACTTAGAACGAATCCTGATAACTATTTTCACATTAACAAACACAGGGTAAAAACACTTTATTAAACCATCAACTTTAATAAAAATCCATACATAAATACCCCAGTATTCTATATATCGTGATGGCTAACAGAGTAGTGGCACTTGGTCTGAAGATTACAACCAGGTTTTAAAGCAACAGTCATAGTGATCGTATCTAAAATGTCCCTCTCTCTCCCTTATATATATAATGTATGTATGTATATTATTTATTTATCATAATTTTATCATATAGACAAAAACAGTTTACTCACTACAAAGATGCAACTTCTTTTCGGTGCATTTCAATTGCACCTCGACTTTTTAGTTCTCACCAGTCGTGGTACAACTGAAATGCACCGAAACGAAGTTGCATCTTTGTAGTGAGTAAACTGTTTTTGTCTATATGAGAAAATTTTAATAAATATCGCTCTACTATCGGTATCGAGCCCTCTTTTCAATTAATGCTGTGAATGTTAGAATTTATATATTACTTTTGTTCTCATTGCATCGGATATATATATATATATATATATATATATATATATATATAGCGCTAATATACCCTGATGAGTGTACGAAATTCTTGAGTCTGAATGCTGAAGTTTAGTGACAATTTTTGTTACTCTCGTTAATCTTCTTTCTCTCTCTCTCTCTCTCTCTCTATATATATATATATATATATATATATATATATGGTAAGGTTGATCCAGTACGAGACCCAGGCTTTACTCGAAGTAGAGTGTTACATTAAGTGGTGCTTTAATTGGATAAGAAATGAAGATAACAGTTGACTCTAGACTTGAACAGGTTAACATTATAGTGATCGGGTAAACATCCTATTGGGAGTTTTTCAGTGTTTTGCGGGAAGAAGCTGTTTGAGTGGTTTTTACTTTTAGCCGATGAAATAAAGAGAGAATGTGTGTAGTTTGAGACAATGTAAATGGTATGGCGGGTCATGGCTGTGAAGGTTAATTGTTTCGATAAAGTATCGACAGAGCAGTGAGAGATTCGCCACATTCAGCATGTAAGAGAGAGGATTGGTAGGTGGAAAAAAATTATTTCAATAGAACGACTCTGGTATGCATATATATATATATATATATATATATATATATATATATATATATATATATATATATAACAGCAAAAAATCAAAAATTACCTCACATAGTCTATTTCAAGCTGTTCTGTGCGCCGCAAAAATCAATCTCTGAGTGTGTCTCGAAACATTGTTTAAAATTTAATTTCAATATCAGTTCTCCTCCGGTAGACGCCTTCTTAATGAGAATGGATTTGTGTTAGCGATTGGTGGGGGCGTAAGATATCTTATCCTGGATTAAGCGGTCTGGGGTTGAAGTTTATTTATGACCAGAACCTTTGTTGTTTGTAGTCCTACTATATTAGTTCCTGTTATATACCAGTTCATTATATACCAACGGATCGATTAACTGTACTATATATATATGCGATGAGAACAAAAGTAATACATAAATTCTAACGTTCACAGCATTAATCCAAACAAAGGATACAGTATCGGCAAGAAGAAATCCGCACTGACCAGTCAGCATTAAATACCCCATCCATTCTTCACCAAACTGCTATTAACAAGCACTATTGTTTCACTCCGTCACCTCCTTGCTTTATGTATATTTTTCTTCTCAAACAAATGGGAAAAGGAAGTCACGTTTCACATACAGCTTGCCTACAAGCAGGATTGTTCATAACTATTTTCGGTTGTCACCCGTCGAAGTGCAGTTGAAATGCACTGAAACAAAGTTGCATCTTTATAGTGAGTAAAATTGTTTTGTTTATATGATAAAATTATAATATATATATATATATTAACAAGAAAAATTAAACGTTTCATTTTATTTTTCTTGTTAAGATGACCGGTTTGAAAATCCTTGCAAATTATTTTAATTTGCATGTTATGATCATAATTAATATCTTAATTCCTATTGTATGTAATATATATGTCTGTGTTTCGTCGTTGTCTCGATTACTCTAGATACCTTGTGAAAGTATTTCTTGCACCGTCATAGCCAATCGATTCCCTTTCTTAGCGAAATACCCCAAGACAAGGGCTAAATAACTACATATACGTTTTATTATTGTTTAGCACCTGCGATCGTAAACAGATTTTCAGTACAACTCACAATCATAAAAAATAGCCAAACAAAATCCCATTCACATGATTCTTATATATTTTTATATCAGAGGTTATCAATATAAATATAGATTATTTTGTCTGTTCCTCGACGTTAATGTTTACAGATCATTACGAATTCTTTCGATGTTGATGATAGGATTACAGAGATATATCTGAAAAGTTCTAACTGCTTGAATGCTCACGTAAACAAACATCAAAGATTTGAACCTGGATAATCTTTTTTAGAACAAACAACTTTCTTAAAAAACATATAGTCTACTTGAATATGACGTGAAAAGGCTTCCATATCAACCACACAAATCACAGCGAAGAGTTTTGAAATATAAATCACAAAACATTTCAAAAGTATAGAGGCATTCACAGAATGGAAACAACGCCTAGTCGGCAAACAAGGAAATATATATATATATATATATATATGTTCTTTTATTATTTAAAAAAAGTGTTTACATTCTTATTTTTTTTCATACCGTTTTTATTTCCTGAAAGTTTTGAGACATTCAGCATATTTTGTCGCCTTTCTGAATTTTTTAAAATTTTATTTTTAAGATAAAAAATAAGGCTAAAAAAATACTCTACCCAAAAGGAATGTTAATACAGACTAAAATATCCCTAGAGTTAAGTTGCTTCTTTTTTTTAAACTCTGTGGGGATCCAAGTGGTTTTATATTTATAAATGACAAAGAAGAATTTATTTTGCTTCTATTTTTCTCTGCTTTTGCCATTCTGCACTTTTGTTTTGTTTTTTCTTTTCCAAACTGTTTTTCAATTCTTTTCTTTTTTTCTTTAGTCGACTCATCAAATACCTTATTTTCCACAAGCGGCGTTTGCATAACGTCCATTGTTATAAGAAAAGCTTTTAAAATCTTTATATATCTTTTAAATCATTTATTTTAGAGTACCTTTATAAACTATATCTATTGCTTTTCTGGCAGTTATTTTGTATTTGTTTATTTTATCTTTCAAAGTGGGTGCTTTTTTTTTGCTTTTTTTTTTTTTGCCTTGAACATTTTGACAAAATCTTCTGTGGTTTTACGTATTCTCAAAACATTTGTTTTCGCAAACAAATTAGGTATGCTTCGAAATGAAAAAAAATGGACATAGGCCATATTTTTCTTTCGTAAATGCAAACGCTCTATCATCTTCTGTTCAGCGAAAGCAACAGCCTAAATATGCCAGGCAGGTACATGTATATACAGGACTCAACAGAAATACCCCCTATATAATGGTAAGGCATTAGTGGCGATGTTGTCATATCTAGCTATTTTCTTACCATTACGTGGCAGGTGTTTCTACTGCATCATGTATATACACGTAGAAACTCATGATAAATCTTGACATCCCTACAGAATAAAGTATTATCAATATTTGTTAATAATTACAGATATTTGTTCATATAAAGGAATAGATTTTCCTGAAACTTTTACATTGATAAGCTTTCTGTCTTTGAATTAATACAGATAACCTCATATCAATTCCTACCACTTTTATTGATAAAATCCTTCTTTCTTTTTATGTGCCATGTCCTTCCATGACGTAGGTGATCATGGCTCTCCACCTCACTCTATCCCTTGCAGCTCTCAAAAAGTTCCTTCCCTCTGCTTCCTCCCGCAGACTACGTTCTGCCATTCACTTGCGTAAGTCCGCCAGGTATGTCACGCTTTGTTTTCCCTTTTCTCTCTACCCTTTTCTCTCTTCCCTTTTCTCTCTACCCTTTTCTCTCTTCCCTTTTCTCTCTTCCCTTTTCTCTCTTCCCTTTTCTCTCTTCCCTTTTCTCTCTTCCCTTTTATTCGACCCATGAGTATCAGATACTCCAGGCCCTCCTTCCTCATTATGTCCTATAAATTTCAGCTGCCTCATCCTGATATTAAGTATGAGCTTTCTCCTTGTTTGCAACCTAAGGTCTCATCGTTGCTCATACGCTCGGTCCATGATATCCTTCTGTAGAAAGACATCTCTGTCTTCTCGAGTGTCTTCATCTTTGAATAAATCATCCAACATTCGCTGCCGTAAACGACAGATGTCACGTAGCAATTAAGTATTCTTTTCTTTGTTACCAAAGATATCCTTCTGTATCGTAGTGCTCTGCCCAACTTACTTGCATTATAAAATCTGATACTGCTGTTAATTTTCGACCATAATTGTCAGTATATATGATTAATATTCACTACTGGAAAAGGGCACTGGAAAAATGAGCCTCCCAACATCAGGCTTCAGACTTATTATGTACAAACGCACGCACAAAAACTCGTACATGTATAATGATTTTCCAAACGTATCATGGGTGTGGCAGAAGGCCGAAAGTATAGGGCACTCAGTGAGGATCGAACTCACTACTCAGTCAATTGTTCTAGATAGACAAGCTTGCTAACTATTACACTGCCTCGAGGTGCCCAAAAAAAGGAATACCAGGTGTTCCCATGCAGTCCCCCATCTAAGTACAGACCTGACTCTTGATGCTTAACTTACACTCATATGTATATGTGCTGTTGGATAGTACCTGTAATGCATGTCACCGGTTGGGTAGGCGAAAATGTTCGAAATCTGTCGATGGTTATCCTAACACGAAGTCACAGAGTATCGCGTTTATGCGTGACCATAGCTGCAGTATAAACCACATGTTAATTATATCGGTATTGAAAATCATCAATGTGGCTGAGCGGGCACCTGCAATGGCGAATGACTAGCGACATTAACAGACGGGTATACCCGAAAACGAAGATGCAACCAATTATATATATATATATATATATATATAAAAACACAAATTCAAGAATGTTAGTGCGAACAGTAGAATACTTGACAAAAAAACTAAAATTTTAGACAAGGGATAAAATCCCAAACTAAGAAAGAAACATAGGCCAAAAAGCAAGCACCTACTTTATAAATATGTCACGCTGGCAAGCACACACACACATACATATATATATATATATATATATATATATATATATATATATATATATATATATATATATTCACACACACCCAGTATATATGTATGTGCATGTGTGTACATATATATATATATATATATATATATATATATATATATATTTATATTTATTTATTTATTCACACACACCCAGTATATATGTATGTACGTGTGTGTGTGTGTATATATATATATATATATATATAAAGAGAGAGAGAAGAGATTGTTTAATGCCTGTTGACTTTCGGATTCAGATAAAAGTCAGAGGCAAACAAGATATCTCTACTCAGAAAATTACTGTGATATAATCTTTCTTCACGCCCATTTTTTATTTGCAACCCTATTTTATTTATCTATGGTCAAATATAATAATCAAAAACCTATACTGGCATTAAATCGCCTGTATACAGATAGAAAATGAGTTAAGCAAATACACAAAACAAAAAGTAGGGTAAAGCAAGCATGCGTTTTCTCACCGGACATATTCAACGTCAACAGCGAGATAATTCTGAGAAAATTAGATGTCTGTCAGGATTCATTATTGATGGAATAAATTTTAACAAAATAAGATATGCCGATGTCACACTGTTGATAGCAGACACGAAAAGCAGGGAGCCTATAAAACTTCCTACAGAAGGTAGCGATGGAAAGGGAGAAGGACTAAACATACATTACAAGAAGAGAGAAGGCATGGTTGTTAGAAAAAGGATGAGGCCAAATTGCAAATTGGAATTGCCAAAATGAAACCAGTACAGAAATATAAATATCTGGTAGATGTTTTAACAGAGGATAGATAGTGCGACACTGAATTCCAAAGACGCATTTTGATAGCCAAAGTTGAATTTCAAAAGCTAAGCAATAAAGAGAAAGAAAAATTTCGTTAGAAGCAAAGAAATGAGTACTAAAATTAATTGGTGAGCAACGTGTTAAACTTCTAAAAATCATGCGCTGAATTTGTAAATTCTTACTTTGGAACTAAAATAATGCATCAGATGTCAGAAAATTTGTGAATCCTTAATAATGAACATCGCTAATAGTCTGTTTTTTTATCGCTCTTGCCAGTGATCCAACATAGAAAGCAGCAATGGCAATGTCGAAACATTTAATAAAAATCTTTCAATAACACTGGTTTTAAAAATGTTTAATTTAAAAAAATTCCAAACATTTTACACTTAAAAATATCATTATCCAAAGAAGCAAAACATTCAGAAACATTTAGAAACATTTTACAGGGTTCAGAGGTGAAATAAAGTGTCCAGTGTTTGTCTTGATCCCCGACAGTCATATTGATATATGCCTTGTAGACCCCCACATGTTTTAACAGATGTTGACACAATAATTTTTTGCTCTTGTCTTGATGAATTCGCAACAAAACATGACAAATTGCGTCTGCTGCGTGTTTACAATCTGTTAATGCCATCTGCGACGTATGCATCTATCAACGACGAGTTGTCTGCACTTGGGCAGCTAGAAGTAAACTTAACTGTTGAGCTTATGTTCCTTGTATTTATAATGGCATTTATGTTGCCAGAACGTTCCAGAAATTCTTGAAACTTTTAGGAATTTTCAGAAAATTCTACTTCATCTACTCAGCACTGAGTCTGTCTGGAATATAATCTAAATTAGGTTAGTTTTAAAACATCGATGCCTAAATTACAAAAGCAAAGGTTGAAGAGAATAATATTCACTTCTTTTGCTTTCTTGACAAAAGCAATTAGGAAATAATACTTACTAACCAAAGACAAAGAAAGAGTCAAAATTATGTTACACAATCTAATACTAGTACACTGGACACAAAGTAAGGTTTGCATGCGATTTTTTTTATCTAATTAGTCATACCACTCGTAGGATTTCTTAAACAAGTACGTCTAAACTTTAATTCAAAATAATGTTTATGAAACATACAAATTCTGACAATAAATAATATATATATATATTAGGTTGGTGCAAAAATAATGACGTAATAATGTCAAAAAACGACATTATTACGTCATTATTTTTGCTCCAACCTAATAATTACATTGTTTTATTTAGTACTCTGACTGCATTTAAATGTGACATACTTGAATAATTTTCTTTTTACCCATCGCTACTTATTACTCCACGTCTACCACTATCCACTCCGAACTTCAGTCATTTGCGGAAAGCATTTTGGCGACAAAAGAAATGTAAACACCGAATTATGTAATTTGGAGCTTTATATGTTATTCGTTATTTGTCATTCATTTATATTTTGCTTTAATTAATTAATTATATTTGATGCAAGCCGAGCTTCTACGGATATTTCTTTTAGTTCTTATTAGGTTGGTTTTTGACGTATTTTTTAACGTCAAAAACGACATTATTTTTGACCAACCTAATATTTAGTATTACGAATTTGTTTCCTTAGTTTCCACATTACCCAACACAGGTAATGAATTCACATTTATTATTTCACCAAAACCCCTAGCCCATTGTCTAATGAATTCAAGTATTAGTTCGTGAATGTGATGATATAATAATTTTGAACTGAAACCCTGGGTCAGAAGTTGAAAAGGGGCGAGCAATAACAGAGAAGTACTATGTAAGATAACTAAGTGGTGTTCTACAGAAGGATGCTGAGAATACAATGGACTGAGCAACGATGATCCATTGAAGCCAAGTGAGACAGACGAAAAATTGCATAACCTGGCTAACGAGCTTGTGTAAATAGTTGGCAGAACAGTGATTAGGAAAGATAAGAAAAAGACAATCTTCTAACAGCTATAAATGAAATAAAATTGTGGAGAGCCATGACCGCCAACGCCCTAGACGGACATGGCACATAGAAGATGAAGAAATTAGACAAGATATTACTAGACTTTGATAGTGGAAAGAGAACAATCTACAGCTCGTAGTATACAGTTCAAATTCTACAAGTTACCAGGATCGACAAGCACCTGACGAAGGCGGGAGTGTACAACGGATGAAACGTTGTGATAATAAGAAAGCTGAGGATAATAGCCTGCGTGTAAATAACGTAAATAATAACTCATGACAAAAATTCAGAGAAAAAATTAATTTAGATTAAATGACTATCAAGGTGGTCCGAAAGAATTGTCACCCCTACCAAAATAATGAAACATTAGAGGAATAAGTCATACAATAATACAAAGCACATGTACTGGATTCAGTATATTCACTTTCATTGATGTTGTCACACATCATGAAGGTCTGCATGAATATCACCATTTTCGTGTCAGCCATCCGAAAAAGAAAAAAAAATCCCATTGGGGTGACAAGACTTTTGGACTATCCTGTATCCAGTGTGGTCCGAAAGTCTTGTCATCCCCCACTAAAAATTAATGAGAATAGAAGATGGAATACAGTAAGACAAAACGCATGTACTGGATTCAGTTTATTCGCTTTCATTGTCGCTGTCACATATCGAGAAGGTCTGTATGAATACCTTCACTTTCGTGGCTGAAAATTATATAAGGTAACAAGATTTTCTGACCACTAATGATTAATGCTTGTAATAGATACCAAGTGATGTTCATTCTAAATGATCCTGACATTAGAAAATATCTGCAAAATAATTCGACAAGGAGTTATATTAGTCCGTTTCTTCGATATTAGTTTCGTAGTCGAAAAAAATGGTTATTATTCACTCAAGAGAAATATTTAAGGACACCGAAAGCGTATCTTTTAAAAACATTCGTCCTAAGACAATTGCTTGTATCGACTGACAATGTTTATCCAAAGAAATGGTCTCTTTCAAGAGAGCTATTTTTAATGTTTTATTTCCTTTTCTATTTCCTTATTTCGTGCCAGTTTCCATCCAATCCGTCTTCCAAGTATCCCAGAAGCTATCCTTTTAGAAAAGTGTGTTAGTGATTCTATCTCAATGTTTGGAATTTACAGCTCTGTAGATCCGTTTTTGGCTTTTGTGATACGCATGCGCGGCTATTATTTCCCCCGACAAATGCTTGTCGTTTCGATAGATTTGCTTTGCCACTCGCCAGCTTCTTTCCCATTTTGCATCTTTACGACATTGCTTTGTGGGAGTGTGTCCTATTAGTTCTGCGGCTTTTACAGCCTTTTGTTTTCTGTGATTCTTTTTTATTACCTTTGATGGTTGTGTCCTTTTATTAACATTCTGTCGACTGTCCTTATCTCCTTCCATTTTTTTACCATTTGTTAAACTTTTTGGTTATTTTTCCCCACACTTTCTCGACAATGTTTTTCTTACTTCTCCCACCACTTCCCTTAGTCCATTTCTTTCCCAATCGGCTTACGTCCATTGCGACATTAACTTTGATATTGTCTCCACAGTCTTTAATACTGTCTTTCTCTTTCCCCAATTTTTGCTGTTGTGCTTCTCCCTCCATTGTCTTCCGAAATTATTTTCTTTTATGTTTTCTTTTTTTTTTATCTGTCTTCTTTTTATCTTTCTTTCCTTTTTCGCCTTTCTTTTCTTTCTTAACCTGATTTTCTTTTTTTTTTTCACATCTTTCATATATTCGTCTTATCTTTCTTAACCTGTTTTTCTTTCTTTCTTGTCTGTCTAACATTCTCTCTCGTCATTTTTTTTCTCTCGTCATTCTTTTTTTTCTTTTTTGTCTTTCATTTCTTTCTTTTTCTTTTCTTTCTTTTCTTTCTTTTTCTTTTCTTTCTTTTTCTTTTCTTTTTTTTTCTTTTCTTTCTTTTTCTTTTCTTTCTTTTTCTTTTCTTTCTTTTTCTTTTCTTTTTCTTTTTTCTTTTTCTTTTCTTTTTCTTTTTCTTTTCATTTTCTGTTTCTTCTTGTCTTTCTTTTTCTTCTTGTCTTTTTTCTTTTCTTTCTTTTTCTTCTTGCCTTTTTTCTTTTCTTTCTTTTTCTTCGTCTTTTTCTTTTCTTTCATTTTCTTGTCTTTTTCTTTTCTTTCATTTTCTTGTCTTTTTCTTTTCTTTCATTTTCTTGTCTTTTTCTTTTCTTTCTTTTTCTTCTTGTCTTTTTCTTTTCTTTCTTTTTCTTCTTGTCTTTGTCTTTTCTTTTTCTTCTTGTCTTTTCTTTTCTTTCTTTTTTTTTCCTCTTTTTCTTTTCTTTCTTTTTCTTCTTGTCGTTTTCTTTTCTTTTTCTTCTTGTCGTTTTCTTTTCTTTTTCTTCTTGTCTTTTTCTTTTCTTTTTCTTCTTGTCTTTTTCTTTTCTTTCTTTTTTTTTCCTCTTTTTCTTTTCTTTCTTTTTCTTCTTGTCGTTTTCTTTTCTTTTTCTTCTTGTCTTTTTCTTTTCTTTTTCTTCTTGTCTTTTTCTTTTCTTTCTTTTTTTTTCCTCTTTTTCTTTTCTTTCTTTTTCTTCTTGTCGTTTTCTTTTCTTTTTCTTCTTGTCTTTTTCTTTTCTTTCTTTTTCTTCTTGTCTTTTTCTTTGCTTTCTTTTTCTTCTTGTCTTTTTCTTTTCTTTCTTTTTCTTTTTGTCTTTTTCTTTTCTTTCTTTTTCTTTTTCTTGTATTTTTTCTTTTTCTTGTATTTTTTCTTTTTCCTTTTCTTGTATTTTTTCTTTTCTTTCTTTTTCTTCTTTGTCTTTTTCCTTTCTTTCTTTTTCTTCTTTGTCTTTTTCTTTTCTTTCTTTTTCTTTTTTGTCTTTTTCTTCTTTGTCTTTTTCTTTTCTTTCTTTTCTTCTTTGTCTTTTTCTTTCTTTTTCTTCTTTGTCTTTTTCTTTCTTTTTCTTCTTTGTCTTTTTCTTTCTTTTCTTTGTTTTTTTGTCTTTTTCTTTTCTTTTTCTTCGTTTCTTTCTTTTTTTTCTTGTCTTTCTTAACCTGATTTTCTTTTTTTACACTTAAATCCTATCTCTTCATTCTACTTATCCTCTTTCTTCTCTGACTCTTTCATACTCCGCTTCTTATTGCGCCATCTATTTTTTTCCTACTTTATTAAATCGCTTCTTTCCTTTTACTTCCTATTCCCTTTTCTTCTCTCTGTCTTTATACAGTCTAAACATCAATTCTAACTGATTTCTTTCCTTCTAACGATTATTTAGTTCATGATTTCCTTTCGATGAATTTTTTTTCCTGACTTCAATTTTTGTCTTGAATGATTCATTCTTGTCATTACTTTGTCTTTCATTTTTCTTCATTTATTGTTTAACGTCTTATTCATTTTAGCGTTTCATTCATTTTTTCTTGAGTTCCATGATTTACTTTAATGTAAACTTAACAATGAGTCTCTATATTTTTAGTTTTCTTTTCAAGTATTTTTTCATTTATCTCCAAGTTCGGTATCATTTTATTTAATTATCTTCAAACTCTTTATTCTTTCTTTAGTCCCTTACTTTGGATTATCTCCATTTGCCCCCTTGATCCCTTGCCTTAATCTATGACTCATACTTATATGATCGTCGGTATATATTAAGCTTAAATTAGTGCCTCACTATGCTTTAATAGGACTGACAGTGACGGTCGAATTACCTTAGTTCAGGCTTGCATGATTAATCTGTTAACAATCGCCCTAGGACATGGGCTCCACTGACTTTATCATTTTTCTTAAATTTTTTCATCTACTTTCTATTTCCTTTTACTAATTACCTTTACTGTTCGTCCTGCGAGTGGCCTTTTTTTCTTCTTTAACTTTCTTTTTATTTTCACCAGATTTTATTCATTCTTTGTATTGCCTTTTGTTTTTCATTCTCCGCATATACGGACTTCGAATGTCAATCTTTAAGGAAAAGAGCTTTTAGTCTCCATAAATCATTAGAATGTATGACATTGGCTTCTCCTGCCAAAATAAGACAGTTGAAGAGATTGAAACATCGAAGATACGCTAAGCTGAAAAGTAAATAAGACATGCCGAGAAGTCACCCAAAGAGGTCTTCGATCTTCTTGCGAGCTCGTAACCGACAAAATACCACTGAAAATCAATCAATCCATAAAAGAAATGTCGGTCCGTTTTAAATAAGATCGATGGATCCAATTGATTATTGATGTTTTCCTTAGGATTTTAAGGGATTTCATGCATCAAAGACCTTTTTGAACATTGTTTTTTTTTTTTTTTTTTTTTTTTGGTGCCACCTATTTTCATTTGAAAATATTGATAGACCCATTTAAACGTATAAACAAATTTACCAGTTGCCCTTCATACAATAAGATCGAAGCGTAAACCGTTGTCTTTCCCAAACCCCAAATGTTTATTTTAATATATTACAGCATCGTTATGTGCGGATATCGTAGCGGTTATCAGCGTAAACAGAATGTTTGGCATGCCAAGTTCAAATACAAGCTGAGTCAATCGTTCACTGTCGCACAAATAAATTTATCTTTTCTCTTTACTCTGGCTATGGTTTTCAAGCTCACATGGCACAGTGGATAAAGGCGTTAGTTAGATCCAGTGACAGGACCCAAAGAGTGCGAGCTCAATACCTGGTTAAGGCGGTGGATAACTTGGAGAAGAGAATTAACAGGAGATAACTGATAACTGACATCCATTAGACATGACACGTGGAACTAGAACAGTCTACACCAGTGAGTGAAATAAAGAGTTCACTTCGACATTCTTACTACCTGAAGAAGGCCGGAAGTACAACGGCCGAAACGTTGTAATAAATATAGCGACAATGAAGAAGACAATAGTCCGAATAATGTAAATAGTGTACATAATACCTCATCTCAGAAATATAGACGCATCTGGGTGTAAACAGATATAGAAAACAGGTGTAAACAGGTATAGAAAGATACTTCCGACAGAAACCAGTAAAGCTACACCAAGTGTGATGAGGCTGTGGCCCTACATTCCATAGTTGAGTTCACAGGATCAACATAATCACAGCATATTACATCAGAAGTATAACATTTTTGGAACTTAATGTAATTGGCGAATTCACTTTTTGTATTGTGAATGAATACACAATATGCTATTATTGTCATTATTCGGCATCCATGAAAGATGGATCCTAAGAGCTTCCGTATTTACCAAAATCCATAGATGTTCCAGTCATATAAAACGCTATAGTTTTTTCATAAAAACGACATACAATATACATCTAATTAGATTTAGATTTATTATATCGTACCTTTGTTTACAGGCGCACTAGATCAGAAACCCTGAAGGGATGTTTCCTCTGATCTAGATCAAACACTATAGAATAATTACTGTCTTGTAATATTCAATAACTCAGCAGCTTGTCTCGTATCTTTTCGTCATGACGTTCCGACCACGTGCTTAATCCAATCAAGGTGAACGATTGAACTTTCAATGACGGTTCCAAGTTCAGCTCTTGAAATAGATTAGGACTCAAATAGAAAATTCGTTACTAAAGACGCTTGAAAGTATTTATCTTATAATGACGTAATAATGTCGTTTTTGAAGTTAAAAAATACGTCAAAAAACCACATTATTACGTCATTATTTTTGCACCAACCTAATATTTTGTCGATCAAAGAAAGATCTTACGTTTTTTCTTTTATCTTTCCAAGAATCAAGTTCGACTAAAAATGGAGTATTAATTTTATATATAAGTTGGAGCATCCCAATCCACACTGACTTACCTTGATCGGTCTCGGTTTTCCACATTGCGACCCCTCAAAAAAAAATTAAAGTCGCAAGCCTATTGCTACCCTGTAGATATTAGGTTGGTGCAAAAATAATGTCGTTTTTCTTTTGAAGTTGAACGTTATTATTTTTTCACAAACCTCCATGGCAAAAAAATGTTCAAAGACACTCCACTTTTCATTTCCACCAATTTAGGCCTTGAGAACTAGAGCACACCATCCCATTTCCACGAGGTCGAAAAAGCTTCATTTTTTCCTTGCTTTAAACACAACATGAAAGTTCCACAGCTTTTGCTCAAGAACTGCTACTTCGTGGAACAGTCTCTCGTGTGTCCGTGTCCGTAAATACTTCCATCTTGACTACTTTAAATCTAGGATCAATTATGGTCGTTTTTCTTTATCCTCATACTATTTACTCCTTGCCACATTCTCATCCATTCGTCTTATTTACCATTACAATTCAACTATAACTCACTATCTTGAGGGCTCTTAGAGCTTTGTATTGGTAATGGTAATATTAACTGTTTCCCTACAAGGAAATATTTGTTAGTAGCCATTACTACTTTCGGTTGAAATTTATTAAATGTTTTTTCTTCAAACGATGTTTTAGGAAAACAGATTTCCCATCTCCAGTAGCTGTTATCGCTCTGTCCATCCTTGATGGGGGTTTCTTTCCTAGCTTTTTACTTAATATGGCGTAGAATGCTAACATTTTGGTTATCAATATTTTATCTTCTATGTGCTATCCAATTTACTCGTTGCTGCTGTTGGTATTTCTCATGTGATGTGGTTTCCGTTATTTTGTACAGTTCTTTATTTGTGATTCCGTAGCACCTTTCCACAAGATGACTCCGGCAAAGAGCCGTTTACTGGCTCAAAGCATTTTTCATCATTGATCTTTGGAAGGAGTTGTATACGGCTGATAGTTTAAATATTTCTTACCAATTTTGGCGCCATACATGCCATCCATACGAAAGTTTTCATCTGATGAGGCTATTTAAGATCAGTTCTCTAGTTTTCAGGTTGATGTTTTGGTTTCGTATTAATTTGTTGTCTTGCGCGAAGCTAACACTAACACACTAATTCCACATCTTGAATCCGGATGATCTTAGCAAAGATTTACACGCTCAAAACGTTTTTCACCGTTGATCTCAGAAATCTGTTGTATACAGCTGGTGTTTCTGACCGGCTTTGATATTGTTAATGACATCCATATGAAAGTCTCTATTTGGCGAGACTATTAAAGAACATGATTCAAGTTTTCAGGCTGATGTTTTGGTTACGTCGCAATTTCTCTCTCATATTTAATTTATTATAATTGATCGTATGCCGAGATATCTAAAGTGTTTATCAATTCCACATACTCAATTTTTATGATCGATTCAGTGTAGGTGTCATCATTGCTTTCATTCCAGTTCTAGATCCTTTTTTTTTTTTTTTTTTTTTTTTTGGAAAAGATTATCTTCACTCACACTTCTTGGAATACTTGATAGAGGATGCTGATTATCCTTTTAAGATCATATTTATCCCAGCTATGGGTGAAATTTAGTACAACAGTAAATTATAAACGCCCCGTAAATAAATGACCTGCCTTAGCTATGAAATAAATGTTTCGGCGGGGAGATGACAGCCGATAGAAAAGCATAATTCTTTTTAAAATAAATATTATGCAAAACAAAATGCAAGAAGAAAGTGTAGAGAAGCTTCTGATATAAGATATATGTGTGTGCACTCTGCTAAACTGGAGATATTTGAAAAAAATAATAGCGAGAGTAACTGTTTGCCTATAAAAATAAACAGCATCATAATCGCTTACATAAAAACAATTTTACGCGAAAAACACCTCGACTGCAAAAATCTAATAAAAAATAAATGATTTCTGCATTTTAATATGGTGGTTTTACGTTTTTAATACGGAACGAAATATTCTTTTATCTAAACGTTTCTTTAGCAGGAGAACAGAAACATAAGTGTAAAACGACATTTATCGAATAATACGCGGAGCATGCAAAGTAGAAATGGCAGTGTTCGAACTGGCTTGGCGTTATGTTTGGTGTGCGGTAAATGTTAATTTATTTTTATAATTTTGTAGGTATTTTTTTTTTATTTTTTGACACGTATTTAGTTGAATACACTGATTGGAAGTATGTAGATATAGGGAACACATTATATAGGGTCTAAATTAATATTTGTTATTTCCAACAGATCGATATTATTAAATATAATAGTTAAAATCAATGGACTGGAATAGCTTCTTTTTTTTTAGCCAGCCCTCCCCTGCTGGAATATAGTTATTATACAATCTTTTATAATCTGATACTTCCTATCAACTTTCTCTTCGTGCAGGACTACAATAATCTCAGTGAATATCATGAACGCTCCACGCTGGCGTAATTGTTAGCAATATTTAAAATTGTTACTGATTTTGGGGGGTAATTTTCTGAGTTGTGAATTTACCAATATTATAATCTGAGCTATTATAAGAGGACCAGTATACTCATCTCGGTGGTTAAGGGCAATGTCATGGATAATCGTATGTAAATATGAGAATGGACGCCACGATCAACACCAAATGGCGACAGTCTGTTTCATAGATCAATGAAATATTCATACCATCATTGAATCATAAAATACTGTTTACTTTATATGGATATGAGTGATGGAATGAATGTGTGTGTTAAGAAAGCGTTTTACACACACAAACACACACACACATATATATATATATATATATATATATATATATATATATATGTAAATACTAGGACATATAGCAACTGGTCTAGAAGAACAACTCTGAATGCAAAACCTGCAGAGGGTCATTTGGGGACCTTCTGACATGTAGTGCACCAGGTCTCTGTATTCAGCCCTTCAAAAAGTGTTTGTTTCGGCAAAAAAGCCGTCACAACTATAATCAAATAATGTGCTGGTGTCTAGGCTCTCGATTCCTAAGGACTGAGCTGCTTGACCCTTATACGTCGAATACGACGGGAAAGTCCACCATATATATATAGAGAGAAAGAGTTGGTGACACAGCATATGTATACGTGTGTTAAGAAAGAGTTTATGTATATATGTATGTATAATGTATGAGCACACGCGCATATGTTGTATCAAGAAGTTGCATATCAACCATTATTTCAGGAATTTTTATTTTATTTTATCATTATATTGGATAGCTGGGTTTAAAATCTTTGGCTTGAGTGTCTTAAAATTATGCTAAGTTTAATGTTTGGATAAAACATTTTTCATCGTTTAGCTAATAACATATTGATGCATATTTGCATCAATTTATATAACTTTCATAATATATAGGAATATGGAAATTATTGTATAATGCTTCGGATATTAGGAGAGATAAATATAATGCTTGGAATACTAAGGTGAGATAAATATGATGCTTGGAATACTAAGGAGAGATAAATATGATGCTTGGAATACTAAGGAGAGATAAATATAATGCTTGGAATACTAAGGAGACATACATATATTTGTCAATGTATGTAATGATGTGTACAGCAGAAAGCAATAAACAAAAGGTTGTATTACGAATATATATCAGGTCATCCCATAAGTTCTGTCCGAATTTTAACTTTTTGTTAAAATGAACGAAATTTAAAGAGTATTTTATAATGTCTAAAGGAGCTGAACATTATTTTTATGTTTAGATGCATTTAAACTGGTCAAATTTTATTTCAGAGAACATTAAAATTAAATTTTGTTTGATTAAAACCCTGCTAACATGGAAGTACCCAAGAATAATTTGAGGCATAAAAGTCTTTATGAGTTCAAGAAAGGAAACTCAGCAACCGAAGCGGCTAGAAACATTCATTCAGTTTATGGAGAGGAATGTATGAATGAAAGAACTTCCAGAAGATGGTTTGCAAAATTCAGAGGTGGAGATTTCACCCTTAAAGATGAAGATCGAACCGGACGTCCAGTTCAGTTTGATGAAAAGCGTCTTGAAGCAGCCATTGAAGAAAATCCTGCTTTATCAGTTGAGGAATTGGCTGTGGTTCTCAGATCAAACCATACAACTGTTCATCGTCATCTTCAACAACTTGGAAAAGTTCCTAAACTTGGCAAATTGGTGCCTCATGAATTGTCTGAAAACAACCTCAAATCAACGAGTTGACATCTGCTCTTCTCTCCATTCTCACCAACTTGTTTCACCTTTTTTGGATAGACTTGTGACTGGAGACGAAAAATGGATGTCTTATCTAAATGTTAAGAGTCGGAGACAGTAGCTTGATAAAGGGGAAGGACCCCAGCCACAGCTGAGAAGGGAACTTCATGTGCAAAAGGTTCTTCTTTCAATCTGGTGGGATCGCCAAGGAATAATCCACTTTGAATTCTTTCCACCTAATACAACAATTAATGCTCAAATATACTGTCAGCAATTAGACCTGCTCTAGTAAATCGAAAAGGGGTGATGTTTCATCAGAACAATGCGCGACCCCACACAGCAAGAATCACGTCACAAAAGATCGAAGAACTTGGTTGAGAGAAAATTCCTAATCCACCTTATTCTCCCAATCTTGCTCCTTCAGACTACCATTTGTTTCGTAGCTTACAGAATCATTTGGAAGAAACAGCTTTTGTAACACAAGAAGAGGTTAAAACTGATATGTGTGAGTTCTTCGAATCAAAGCCAAATATTTTTTACAGTAATGGAATAAGTAAGCTTGTTAATAAATGGAAGGAAGTCATAGATAATCAGGGAAAATACATTGTTGATTGAATCTTTAATTAAATGTAACATTTGGTCACTTGTTTTCTTTATTCAAAATTCGGACAGAACTTATGGCATGACCTGATATATGAAACAAAATAAACATTGTCATTTGGGATTGAATTCTATTCATATTATTAATATGAAATCATTTTGAGGGATAATTGAGTGACCGAGTTGCACTTTGAAATGTTTTTGAATATCTGGCTGGCACATGCGATCTTTTTACGGTAGTTTCGTGAGATTATAGTTTAATATGAGGTTTTATTCAAGATGACAAGTAAGGTTTGTTTAAACTTTGAGAGATTTTTCTGTTGTGTTAATAGGTAATTGGTGTTTGTTTCCAGTATAGGTAACATTCGTCATATCTAAAAACAGGAAGTGCGTTATGGCATTGAAATTCAAGAAATTTTTGATGTATTTTCGCATCATGTCGTTTGGTGTTTAAAATGCCATAAATTTCAATCAATGTTTCACCGTTTTTATTAAGTCGTTTGCCGGCTGCTTATATGTAAAACTGCCTCAAGTTTTATACAAAGTGAAACTATATATATATATATATATATATATATATATATTTAATTACTGAATCAATTTAATACAATAGTTCCCATGCTAAGTTATATTTTTAATGTTGATTTTTTTTTATGGTTATTCCTTGAAGAGTTTATGGGCTTTTTTGCAATTTACCTTGCATATTATTACCTCGAATACATTTTATATTTGAAAGAATCTGGTTACCTGTGTTGTTTTGATTAATGTTTTCTTTTATGGCAACGTTTGTCGATGAATGGCGTGCCACTTGAACATTAGAGTTAGTTTTTTTTTCTGTTATTATTAGTAATATTATATATACAATGTTCTGGTGAGCAAGAAAATTTATATATTATATAGGTGTCATTTAATAGAGTTATTCCCCTATATATCTTCAAGCGTTAGGATGCACATCCTCATTGAATACTCCGCAGGGTGATGCTAGGTGGTTGAGGCGGGTGGGCTTACATGAGGAAGCCAGGGAGACTAAAAGAGATTAAGTTTTCCTTCTTTCGATTGGCCATATAATATGCAGTGATTACCAAAATTGTTGTTTCAGTAAAAATGATTACCCCTTCATCAGATGATGTAGACTGGTGCTACAGAATCACAAGCAAACAAAAACAAAAAAGAAACACTTGAAAATCTCAACAGCAGCAACGACAATAATGGTTAGCGTATTGTGCTACTTGGTGTCCAGTAAATTTTCAGGAATAATTGACCTTGAATAACTTTGCATAAATTTTGTAAATCTTCATGAACTTGAATAATCATTCGACTCTCGCGTAATTACTTAATTTTGGTTCTTTCCACTATTTACATTATTCGGACTATTGTCCTCATCTTCGTCGCCATATTTATTACAACGTTTCGGACGTTGTACACTATTAAATAATGTCGCACAAATATCCGCCAAAATGGTCAAAATTTTTTATGACGTTTCTGCATAGTTCTTCCTCGTTCTCACCAAATATGCCTTGTTATCTCATCCTTCAGCTGTTGATTTTCTTTGTTGACTTGTTGGTGTAAACCTTACTTTTGAGATGACCCCAAAGGAAGAAATCTAACGGCGTCATTCAATAAAGCCATTGTTGCATTGTTTACGTAATGGGCTTCGATAACCTTAATACCTTTTTTGATTGTTAATCTTTCCATGGTTGAAATTTCCAGAGACTTAATTTGTTAAATCTGAAAGAAAAAGAAAAAAAAACATTAGACGCTTAAACTTAATTCATATTTAAAATCGGCCCAAGTTATTGGAACACAATTATTCTTTAAAAATGATAATTTTCTGAAATATTTTCTTGTAATTGTTCACTAAATCATTACACATATTTTCACTTATTTTCTTTTATTTCTCTTGAAAACTTTCCTCCTATTCTTGAGAATTCTTAGGCTTCCCTGACCTTCAATTGTCTTCAGATATTTTTTTTATCAGATTAAGATCTGTGATTTGTTCTGTCTATGCTAAAACATCAGTCTTATTAGTCTCCAGCCAGGTTTTAGCTGAATTTGAAGTATTCTTAGAATTATTGTCCAACGAAGTCCCAGATTCATTTTAATTGCAGCAACCTTCAGGTTGTAACACAAAATATCAATGTTTTCTACATTCGCATGGCGCCATCGGGTTTAACGAAATGTTCAGGATATTTTACTACAAAACCACCCCAAAATATGAATCTACTAACTCCCTGTTTTATTCTATGGACAATGTTTTTCGTTATGGATTTAACTTCTTTTGCTTTTATGGGAGTAAATGTATTAAAACATTGTTTATTTACCATGTTAAAATGTAATTATAACCACAAAAAATACTTGCTTATTGATCAGTGTCAATAAGATCCCTGGACAAATTTAACTAAGTAAATATCAGATAAAGACTAGCACTACGAAGGATAAACTATCCCAATAAGATGGATTGGAGCAGTACAGTCTTACTTTCTTTTTTAAGTTTGATGCGATATCAAAGATAGAAGTTCTCCATTATCCTTGCACACTAATGCGCGTTCTCCGCTTAGCTCTTCTTTTACACTTCTATGTGCTATGCTCCTACAAGACGTTGGCGATTATGGCTCTCCAGAAGTCCTTGCCCTTTGTAGCTATTAGCAAATTTTGCTGATTTTGCTATTTCTCCTAAATTCTTTTCTATCATCCATTTACACAAGAAGTTTATGCTTATAACGCTTTTGTTCCTCTGTCCTTCTTGCCTTTTGCACGTTAATAAGGTTAAATAACATGCAGAAAGTTCTACTAATTAGAAGAGGTGAATTCATACCTAAGCATTTTGTTAAGCAACATCGTTCCTAGATGGGTGACCGCTTGGAAATACCAGATACCGTGAGCTTTGATGTGTCGATGGTGTAATAGATAATCACTCGGAATTGGAATTTGGAGAGCTGAGTTCTTCTTCCAGTCAGATTCTTTATATTAAGTTACGTGCAAATACCCTTGGGAAATGTATTAAACCATCTATAGTCCCCGCAGCACTAACACCATCACCAATTGACTAATTAGTACGACTTGTATAAGTAGATAATTATTACAGTGCTATTCGATAAAAGTGACACACCTGATTTTTTTTTACTAAATGTTCTCTTCTCCGAATAAACGAAAGTTGAGCTAAATTCAAATGTTAAGCGATCTAAAATCCGAAGAAGCTTTGAAAGCTCTTTGAATTTAGCAGTAAGTACTGTCAAGCATCCGTTCAGTATAATGTTCTGGGGATACTTTTCTTTTCATGGAACTGGTTTCTTAAAACCTATTGAAAAGACCCTCAGGAGGGAGCGGTACAAGAGAATTTTAGTCTTGTCTGCTCCCTTCTGCTGAAAGGGTGCAAATCGACCCCACCAAACTCATTTTTATGCAGGATAATGTTCCCTGTCACAAATCAAAATTGATGAAGGAATACTTTGATGAGAAGCAGGTGAGTGTTATGACAGGGGCGCCCCAATCTCCTGACCTCAACCCCATAGAAAACTTATGGAGCATGTTGCTCAACTGCTTTCTCGAGAGCCTGTACTTTATAATGATTAATGTGCAAATACCCCTTTTAAAAGTTGGAATTCATCTTGTACCCAACATATGGGTTAAATAATAGCATTTGTATCTTGAAAAATAATTCTTAAGCTCATAAAAAATTCTTAATGCAATATTCACTCGCTAAAAAATGAATTATTCTTACAGTCTAAAAATATGCCTTGGCTTTACATAATCACAAAACTTAATAAGCCATAAGAAAACAAATAAATCAATCAATTCTACAACTATGATTATACTCGCCTAGTAAATTTGCTACACTCATGGCTGATCATTGACCCTACACAGGGAATACTGATTATGTCTTTTATTTTATATACATTAAGCTTTTACACTATTAATAGCTCATGGGTCTCACGGTATTATAACGTGACTACATGAGACATCATCACTCGAACATTATTCTCGATATTCTTGCTAATTTCAATATAACTCTAGTCTGCATAGATTAACTACTTCCTCCTATATCTCACTTTGAACTGATGTTTTTGCAATCGTTCCAGTAACTACTTCAGTTGAATTTCTCAATTCTCTGGTACAGTCCAACGATTTTTCTTCTTTGATTATTACTCAGTTTATTATTATTATCATTTGAGATAAACTCCAACTCTTGCATGTTTTCGTTCAATCACCAAACGTAGAAGGGGTCCGCTTGAGAACACTGGGTACTTTAAGTAGCCTCATACGATCTGCAATAGGTTTCGTTTTTATTAGGTTGGTGCAAAAATAATGTCGTTTTCTCACGTATGTTACTATGTGAGAAAACGACATTATTTTTGCACCAACCTAATAAATAACCCACAAAGGGTTGATAACCCGTAAACAAAAAAAATCGATCGATAAATAAATCTTAGATGTTTCGGACGGGTTATGATGGTCATATTTCAGCTCTTAGCATCGGCTTTAGTTTCAAGTAACAATGCCACCAGTGCATCGATGCTATGTCGGGCAACCCCAAGGAGTGTTTCGTGGTAGAAAAATAGTAGTCCTCAGTAAAACAACCGCAACAGGGACAACTGTACTACTATTACTATTATTTCCTTTGATTTCTGTTTTATACACATTCTTTACGGGTCCCAACCAGAGATCTAAGGTCAAAAATGGATTCATGTAGATTTCCACTGATCATCTTTTTAAAGAAAACAAAACATAAGATCACACACATCTTACATAGATAAACCCCTTCGTAATGTCTGAGCTGCTTTGTGGGTACATTTTTTTATTTCTTTAAGTCATTATTATTATCATTATTATTAGCAGTAGTAGTTCTCATCGGAAATATGAGATATTCATTGCAGGAAATCAGAATGCAGTAAGTACGCTCAAATATTTAGTCTTCTCCTCATCATTCACATGGATGTTAATTGCATTTTTACAACAGTTCTCTGTTGGTTCTGGGCACTGAACTTTACTCTCATGTCTTTCGCCATACTTTTTACTGCAAGTTCTTAATATTTATTTTCTTATTCACTTTCATACATATTCTGGAAACGCTACAATCTCTATTTGACGCGGTGTCTTTATTTACAAAATCTATATCTCTCTCCATTTGGTGGGAGTGCATGGAGTGACCTTTAAAGAATGAAGCACTTTACATTCTTTTTTGTTTTCCTTGTATATCTTCAACAAATTTTCTTAGCCTAAGTCATCTGCACAAGTGAATCCCTATTCCAAACCATTGATCGTTTTTACTGCATGCATTCATAAGGTTCCCTGCTTTTCTTCTGTCTCCACATCAATGACATTCACTGTTTGGCTAGAATTTATCGCTTTTGGCCTTAACATGTGAAATTTCAATGCTTTTCTTTTGGGGAGAACATTAATAATAATTTCTTTACACAGCCATTTACAGGTTGTATTATCGTCGATTTCGTTTGAATTTCTTCTGAAATTTGCTCGGATTCTATGTTTCTTTTGGTTGTTTTCATTATCTTGTGAGTTCTGATATTCGTATCCCCCCTTTTCATGCGGCAATCTTAGTAAATTTATGCCAGATTTTCCTTAAAGAAAATAGTTTTTTTGCTTCTTTTCAAAAAGCTGACGCTGAAAACTTAAGCACATAGTTAAAACGTTTCTGTTTTTAACCATTTTCATTATTTTTTTTTGGGTGAATGTATTTCGTTGGCTTTCATTCGCTAAACCAATATATTCGTCTAAGTTGTTGAAACTTTCATCTCCTTTTTTCCACTCTTCATATTCCTCTCGCCAAACCATATCTGAAGAAAAGCTATCCATGTGTAATCTTTAAGTTTCCTCTCCTCCCGATCCAACAATTTTAGATTGTTTTGTCCAGTTTTGGAAGCGTTCTTTAAAAAATACTATAAAATATGAAGTACTTGTAATCGATGTTTCTCAGAAGCATTTTTCTCATTTCTTTATGGGATCAGCTATATTCATTTTTTGCTTGGTACTAGCTGAATCCCATTTACCATATACAGGGTACGGTTGGTAAATTGTTGCTACTTTATATTTTTAATTTCGAGCATGTGCGTTGTTTGTTTTGTTTGTTTTTTTTTTGGGGGGGGGGTTCTATGCCCAGCATAGTAGGGTCAGTTGGACACGGTCTATGAAAAAATAGCAGGATGACGTATTTCAATCCACCATTAATTTTGAAGGTATGCTCTACTGCTTGGCATTCGTGCCGAAAGATCCAATACGAACATTTCAGAATGTTTGGGTGTCAACCTGAAGACAGTGGAGAGGATTATAAAGGAGCTGCATGAGCCTAATGGTGCTTGGAGTGATTACTAGTTGTGGCGACGTTATGCATCCATTCATCTTCACACAGAGCCTCAGCCTCAACACGGAGGCTTACATAAAATGCATTGAATAGGTAGTAATGCCCTGGGTCAAGAGGGTGACTGCTAGAAAATTCTATGTCTGGCAACATGAATCAGCGCCATGCTATACAAGCAAGATAATCCAATCATGGATGTCAGACAATTTCTACGACCATATCACACCTTATATCTGGTCAATTAACTCCCCTGGCGGAAACCCTTGATTATTCTGTGTGAGGCGCAGTTGAATGAGTGAGTAATAAAACTCCTTGTAACAGCAAAGATGAACTGAAGGTAAGGATTATGGCAGCATTCACCTAAGTAAACAAGGAGACCGTCCGGAAGATATCCAGGAGATTCTGAAGTCGTCTGTAGGCTGTGGTGGAAGCCAATGGCGAGTATTTCAAGATCGTCTTGCATCATTATGGTAAATATATTTGTTAAAATGGGATGCCAGTGTTTTCATTTTTGGGTAATTAGACGACAATTTATCCATCTCACAATATAAAAAGGTAAACATCACGATCATGCGGTAAATTGTAAAACAGGCGTTTTTTTGTTTTTTTTTTGTTTTTTTTTACTGAAGGGGAAAAGCTAAATTGTACTATTTCCAGTATAGAATAAATAGATTCAAGCCTTATGACAAGGACACGCCATACCACTTACATAATAGAAAACCACCTACCTATTCCATCGGTGAGAAGTTCCACTCAAACAGCTTCTTCCCGCGAACCCTTGCTGTGTGCAACTGACTCCCAAGAGGATGTTTTCTTGATCACTTTCATCTTAAGCTGTTCAAGGCTAGTGTTAACCGTTATCCTCCACTCATATACCCATAAAATGCCTCCTAATGTCACCGTCTACCTCGAGCGGCCTTGTAAATTGTAAACCTTACTGTAGAAAACATTTCTCTCTTGATATCCTGTCAGCCAATTCCTAGAAGTTCATTTAGGCAATCAAACATATGTATAAACGATACTGTGCTGACACAAACATATAGATAAAATTTATACTTTCTAAGATGGTTATATTTTTACTTTTTTTGTGTGAATAGAGAAAACCATTGATATTTCATCATGCTAGTAACTACCCAAGAGAAATAAATCATAATGCTTGTTGCTGGAGATAAAATAATTAGGAGATATATTGGAACTGTTTTCATTAAAATGTCTCCCTTCACCCAATTCATTTTTGAAAGACTTGGAATGATATCTCTGAAATAGAAAGATAGTTCCTGCAACTAATCTTCTAACCACCCAAAAAGGCATAACTATGCAATTTCCCTCTGACCTAGAAAAATTGGAATCAGAAAAGTAATTAAATGAGATTTGATTTAAAACCTTAAAAAGTATTTTTCTTAACCATCTGCTTGATGTAGATATGTGTGAAGACGCCTTCGACCCATGTTTCCGAAAGATTTTCCAATAGATGAATAAAGGAAGACGTTTTTTGTTGTTTTTTTTTTATTTTTTATTACGGATCAATGGTATTTATCTAAGCAGAAACGTGTATTTCCTCTGTAATGAAATCTTGGGCTTAGTACAGACAGAGGCGAAATGTGCCCCATAGACCTTGTGTAAAGTAGATAGGCTATTTATTTAAGATTCGAAATCAATATCGGAGAGCCAAGTTCGATCTTCAGTCTAGTTCGTTACATTCCCTTACGTTTAAATACCCCAGGTAAAAATCTGAATCCATCATCTTCACCGAACAATGGGTTAACTAGTAGCACTTATATCTGGGCGAACCAGTGTCATTCTCAAAAACTGTTAATGCAATATTTTCTTGCAAAGTAAATCGACGGCCGTTGGAAACCAATTTAATATTTTGATGTATTCCGTGCTAACGGAATAAAAAAATTAATACCAGGTGAATACTAGAAGAAAGGTTTATTGTACACAACCAGTACAATATGAAATATGGTACAATTATACACACATGTCAATTTAGTAGTGAGTGCTACTAATTGGAAGGTCGGACGTGCTTGCGTCTTCTCGCTTTCACTTCCCCTCTACCTCACGTAGACGGTTGACTTTATAGGTACTTACTACCTATAGTGTAATCATTCTGTGGGCTGACTGGTTATTCCACAACATCATTTTTTTCACAAAAAAAAAGTAAAATATACCAGTAGACACTATGTTCCGTGACATTAATGCTTTTCTTCTAAAGATCCATGCACGGAATACTAGTCATCTGTTAAAAAACAAAGTGTAACATGCACGGAGGAATACAGATCATATGTGAAGGAAAAAAGTGTTCCATGCACGGTATACCAGTCATCGGTGAAAGAACGTGTAACATACACGGAATATCAGTCATCTTTGAAAGAACAGAGTAACATAAATGTAACATGAACGGAATACAAATCATAGGGGAAAGAACAAAGTGTAACAGAAGTGTAATATCTACGGAATACCAGGCAATAGTGAAAAGACAAGAAAACATCTTGAAATTTCAAAAATACATGTCCCAAAAACTAATTTTGAAATGTTACATAACTTAGCTAAGTCAAATGCAAGTCAAACCCAGCCTAGGATAATTCAAGATCGTGAAGAGGCATTATATTTTTCAATGCACGCGTTAACAACGTAAACTAAAGTATTTTGTTTGGACAGAGAGAAGCCAGTCAATTTGGATAATATTTGACTGAATGAGGACGCATCAGTCACTACAGAATCTCCAGTACCACCCGATTTATAAATTCAAACGTTTTGCATTAGCATGATATGTAAAAGATCTGATATTAGGCTTACGGCTCCATCAGATAGAAACACCGATTCCTGTAGGATCACCGAAGTTATGAAACCTCGAAACTGTTCAATACCTAGACTGGTTACCGCTTGGAAATTCCAAATGCTGTAAGTTTGGATATGTGAGTGATTTAATGGAAAATGTCCACGAAATGTTCATTGGAGAGACTAGTTCCAAATCTCGTTGGGTTGGTTATATTCCGTTACGTGCAAAAATATGAATCCGCCTCTTCTCCCTGCCAGCTATGGGTTAATTAGTAAGACTGGTAACGCTAAAACATTATTACCTCCGAAAATAATCAAGTATAATACTGTTCAAAATATTTAGATTTTGGCATTAAATAATCCATATATGTTGAAACACCACTGAAAATACAAACATCTGATATAAATAGCCGTACTTTTGCCTATCAAAACGACATTTTTTTCTGAGTCTAGGTAAGATGTGATAGAGAAAATATTGCGAAATACGACAGAATACATGGGAGAACTCTGGTTCGATTCGTCTAGATATTAGTGCAAAATGCACTCCTCTTGGAAAAAAATATTTTTCCTCAGTATTTAAACTTGGTCTTTCTTTGGTTTTGGAAATTTGTCTGTATTCATTCCAGTGAATGTGTAATACTAGAATGTGCTTATTCATACTGTTATTGAAAATATATGTTCACTATTGGAGAAACAAATGTGACAGAAAATCAAACTGTTATCTTTTAATCGAAATAGCCTTTTCCAGCAGATAATTTATAATGTAGAGAAGCGAATACATACTACAACGCTCTAAACATTGTCATATTATCTAAAGTAAGTTAAGATCATACCAAATATTTTTTTCAATATATTTGTTATATATTAGATTATATAATCTTAAGACCAGAATACTGTCATGGCACTCAGAGAAAATGAAGCAAGAAAGAAGCAAAATAAAAGTCCTTTTTTATCAGATTATTATTGTTTGCCGTATTCGATTTTTAAGCTTTCGAAACATCACTGGAAACGGAGACATTGTAGTGTTTCATTCGATTGGATTTAAAAAATAACTTGATTTAATATGTATTCATTAGCATGACGGATATATATGATATTCTGGCATAACAAACTTGCAGTATTTATTTTTTGCTAAAATGATTCATCAGTATATACAGGATAATAAAGTTTTACTTTTTATAAGATAAATACAATAAATAGTTGGATATGTATATTTTCGTTGTATTTTAAAATCATTCTAAGAATGAAAAAAAATGTTTTGTGACCATTGTTATAACCAATGAAAAATCGTTACGTACGGTCATTTAAAAAAAAATTACTCATTTAATTAATAATTCAGACAATCATGGAAACCTTCTTTAGATTTTGTTTCGACTGCATCTTACGTCCAGTATCGCAATTTATTTATTTACTCTTGTCTTCGTAGCAAGTCCGATAGATCCGTCAAAGTATACCTTAAAAAAGGACCTCCAATCAGCGGTTAATTGGGCTAATAAATGCCTCATAAAATATATCGCATCAAAAACAAACCTTTCATTTAATCCCCACAAAGAATCTTTCCTGCCATGGCATCCGCATGGCTGGTTCTAAACTTCATGGCAGCAACACTTTTGCCTTCTATTGAATCAGTTACTACAACTACCTCTAGGAATAATTGGTTCCCTATCTTTTGCTAGAATATTAATCTATCTTGCAGATTTAAAAATCTACCATTCGTCCGCTCATGCTGACGTATCTGGTCTGGTGCTCAGGAGATTCTTGACAAAAATCAAAAAAGTGTCTATCGTGTAATTTATCGTGACCAGAAATCTCGTCTTTAGTCACTTTCTCACCGACAAGACGTACATTACCACTGTCGTTTCTACAGATATTTTCATGGCAACTGTTGTGATGAGTTTTTTCCGTTAGTTGCTCAGCTAAATTGGTTTAAGATTTCTACTATATTTGCAACTGGGTCACATCGATTTATTGTTGAACTAGCTAGATACATCCGTTAAGTCTATTTTAACAGTTTCTTTCCTCGCATTCTCCCCCGTGGTAGTCTCTTCCAATTTCCTGCTTCCTCACCCCACTACAATCTTCAAGAATTTAAATCACAATGTTCTGTCTTCTTAAACCCTGTTCATTTATCGTCTTTTCCTCACTTCTTTTCATTCTCTTTCTTTTCTTGTAACCCCTTGCGTATTAGTGCCGTTATCACCTTGCTTATGATATATAACATATATATATATATATATATATATATATATATATATAATATATAATATATATATATATATATATATATATATATATATATATATATATATGACACAGAATCATAAAGCTCTTCACCAAATCAGGCTTCTTCAATGAAGACAATGACTGTGGTATTTTTGTTTTATCTTCATATGTTGATATGTTTATAGAGGGAATCATCCCCGCCTATAACACATATTCTTATTAATCTTGTTACTCATAGATGTCTATAAAATGGCGTCTGACATGAAAGTGCGTATGAACCAGTACATTGTTACTGAGTTCTTCTATACAGAAAAATTTCAACCATTAATATTCATCAGTTCTTGAGGAATCTTTGCAGTGTCCATCCGATGCTGTGTATTCAGGCGTTGAGTGAAGTCTTTAAAAAATCCGGTCCCCAGCTATTCTGCACAGCTCCCAGTTTACAATATGAAGAACTTTTCGTTGCATAGATAATGGCGTTAATGATGTGGACAAATAATGTTTTATAGCTGAAACCTTGCACTATACAACGGTCTTATCGTGCTATTGGAATTTCTATGGAAAAAAATTGCTTTCGAAGCTCCCATCTTAATGTAACTGAAAATATACAACATTTGTATAGTATTACTTTAGCTATAAAGTGAATAATGTTTCTTTTATATTTTCTATAGATTTGTTAAAGAAATCAATAGAGATAATATTCTATAATCAAATATTGGTCCTTGGTTGCGGACTTTGTTCTCTTTTTCGTGGGGGAGTTATTGGTCGTTTTTCGAGTTAAAATAAAATGCTAGAATTTCGACTGTTGTTTTTTTAGGCCAGTAAACGCTCATTATTCGAAATATTTAAAAGTGTTTTAAATTTTCATTTCCTTAAATGTCGTGCAGCTAAACTATTAAACATCTTTAATTTATACCGATATAATTTGAACGGCTTGCTTATACACTCTCAATATTTCAGCCGTTATACCCCTGGGACTTATTCTAATGTTGGTCGATGCTGGTAACCTTCAGGAAATTTAGAAGCGAACCTCTTATTATCCTTACGAAAGTATTTTTTTTTCATTCCTCTGTCAATGTCAGGAGCTGATAACTAGTATCTAGTTAATTCGACCTTGTCTCTTTTAACGTATCAGACTCTGTAGTCAGTTTATATACTTCTTGTAAAATAGTCTTTGTTCAAAATAGCCGGGAATTAGAAAGACCGTAGTTAGAGAGAGTATCGATCGAACAAAAGACCAGGTAGAGGAACCAAAGATTTTTATTAAATACTCATAAATAGAATGAAAAAACTGGAGTAAATCAAATACTACTCAAATCCTACTCTAATGTGGCTACCTATGATATTTATAAGTAGGAGATTTCATTGCCACAGTAGTAGGGAAACGCAGTAAATACGCTGAGTCGTACACTAAAACAATACTTTTTCTCCCTATCTGAGCAAGAGGTTTAACGTTGTTTAACATTTATCACCCTATATGTGATTTCTTTTGTTGTACTAATAGTTTCTCCTGTCACTGAAGATGACTGTGATACCTGAATAATAGTGTGTTCAAGTTGTGTTGTCATATCCTGCTATGGCAACAGAAAACAACTTTGAGTAAAATTAACAATAAGAACACTGCAATTGGGAGGCCTTGAAAAATAATCCGGTGGAAAGGTAAGTAATATTAATACTGCAGCATGTTAATCATTAAACACGACTAGGGCCGGTTTGGGTAAACCTGTGTATACTAATGCATTAAATTATAAAATATCTAGTTTACATAAGAACAAACACGCACACACATAATTTGGATATGTAATATGGTTGCTTACTACTATGTTTTCTATTAAACTCAGCTTGTAATATAGTAAACCTTCTGGAGGAATTTCCATTATTTTATAACTTAATTCGAATTTTACTTTACTCATTATTTGATTGAGCTCTCTCTGCTGCTGCGATCATTTTCGGAGCAGTCCGACCAGTCCCTATCGCTTTCGGTACTTGTGTCTCAGTACAATATATTTTTTAATCATTTCACTATAAGAGAGAAGTGTCATAGAAGAAACTGTTAGCATAGAATTTACGTTTACAACGGTACAAGAGACCTTGCGGCCAAACTAATACTGCGCTTAAATTCATAAAGTCTAGGTACCAGAGAGGAATATTCCTCCGAACAATTACTATAAAAGTATTTATAAAAAGACACTTGGAAGCGACGTTACGGTGACAGGGAAAGGAACTGAAGTCGAGATGCCAGTTCAGGACCAATGACATTGCAGATTATTCTTTGGATTCTATCAGTAATCTCTAGATATAGAGCAGGAGGACCAGACCAGATGTGGCAGCAATATTGAAAGCATGAACGAATAGTAGATTTATAAGCGAGATTCTGACAAGAAAAATCTTGAACCAACTGCAGACTTAGCGATTGATCAAATATATTGCTTGTCGGCTGAAAACGTTTGTCACGGAATGCACTCTCCTAGAGGTTAGTAAAAATAAAAAGGAAAAGGAAAAAAATAAAAGCAATAATGGTTCTATCAAAGGATTAAAATATTATTTTTCATATTTATATATACAAATACTTCTCACTTAAGGGCTTAAATTTCAACTAACCTCAGGTTTATTAACATCTATTTCATCTCATAAAATGAAAAACTACAAAAAAAAATCAGTCAGTATTGTACGTTTTACAAAGACTCTAAACCGGATTGCTCTTCTCTTTCTTCAAAATGAATGAAAATAAAGAAATAAAGCCAAAAAGAAATTTAAAAAAGTACGCATGAACTGGATTTACTGTGAGTAAACCGAAGTAATATATTTGGAACATAGAACTGATTTAAGAATTAGTTTACGTTTACTGTTCATTAGACTATTATATAAACATTTGTAGATATTACAATTGGAGAAAAAGTGATATTAAATTTATCTGAAGCTGGTTAAAATAACCCCAATACACACGTACTCCGCCTGACGTAGCGGTCAAATGCAACCTCGAAATTAGCAACCAACTCTTCAGAATGTAAATTTAGTAAGGAGTGTGTGTATATAATCAGTAAGAATTAGTTCAATGAAATCAAACCTGCTTATCTTCAGCCTTTCCACAAAGACCTTGACTGCGCTATTGTTAAACAGTAAATACCTAGATTTCTTCTATCGGTCTAGCCTTTCCCTAGTACGTTTGCTTCCCGTTGGATACTGATATAATGGAATATGCGTACACCTTGCTCCACCTTACTGGAATATGATTGGCTGGTGTCTGTTATAAATGCCAACGGACCTGTAGGAGAGTCAAGAGCTTTAGTCTGAGAGCTAAGTCTATAATGACACCCATTGGAGTACGTCATTGATCTACACTTCTTACCTGCGACTACGACGCGTACCAGTCGATTACTGCTACCGTATTCTACTTGGTTATAGTAGCCAAAACCACTTAGCTACTTCGTTCAAATATATCCCTTTCCGGGACATATCAGATACCAATCAACCAACCTTTTACTCTACCTCTGACCGTTTTTAGTGATATGTGTCCTAATAACAATTTTTGTTGTGTCATTACTTTGGCGATATTACTTTTCTTAGTCTGTTCCCTACGCCATGTAGACTTATTTGTAACTGAGATTTATCACGAGAATTGTTCTTTCATTTGATCAATTTAAGTTGCTCACTTCATTTCCACATGGCCGTATTAGATGTCCATTTTATAATACCAGCTATTAAGAGGCATGAAATGCGTTTCGGAGGCGTCGATAGAAAGGAAACGTCACCCCGGTTGATCTACTCAAAATTTCAATAAATATCAATATATATATATATTCAATATTCATTCACATAAAGTATTAGGGCGTTTTCTTCTCATAAATAAGTAAACATCAGTTAAAACGCATGCATATCTAAGTAACGTAATGGTTCTAGGTTTGGAAAGGAGATTTACAATGTTAGAGGTCACTCTCTGTTTGGCTGCAAAATGAGAATAGAACCAAGATGCACTGCGCCAAACCTCCAGACAAGCAGCGTATCGATGCTACTAAGACTTCTTGAATTAAAGCAGTGACAGTTAATTAAAGTTATTGACAGACACTATAATTGAAAACCCACTTGAAGGAGCTACTAACCAGAGATAGTACACTATCACTGCTGAGGGAAGTCTTCTATTCACGAGGTCCTAAACAGACTGCATAACATCACCGAGAGGAAATATCTCGAATCTCAAGTCAGTTTTAAATCCAAAAGCTGTGTCATCTAAATGAACCTTTTTTTCTCTCTGACGACAACTAAACAACAGAGAATAAAGACAACCACTATATACTGCTTTCATTGACATCTTGAAGGCATTCGACTTTCTTTGCAGTTAACATGTCTTTCAAAAACTTCGCCAGTATTAATTGTCCTCTGAAACGTCTCCGGTTGTTACTCGTGAATATGAAAATGAAGATTGACGTATCTTCGGAGGCTTTCAACAGCGGCTTAAAGGAGGGCCATGTGTTTTCGCCAGTCGTATATGGTACCATTTTCACTTTCATCATAAACACGTGCTTGGGAGATCAACTGATGGTGTCTAATTCCAAACCCCATCGGCTGACTCTAAGGTCAACAAACATATCGGACGAACAGCCACCATTTTTGTTCACGAGGAATAGAAGTGTCTGGGAAAACAGAATCCTGATATAGATCATTAATATTGCAATCCGTAGGACGTCCGTCAGGCACACTGCTTTACAGCTGCGAAATCTGGCGACTCTACTCCAAACGGTAGAAGCAACTAAACGATTTTATTCGTGACATCAAGTAAAACAATCAAGTTGCCAACAACACTGGCTTTCTGACCCGCACGAAGATCCTCCTTCTTAGCCCGCTTCTCGAAACGCCGTCTCCGATGGTTTGGCCATCTACATTGTATGTCAGAGACAGGACCAACTGTACGGAGAATTGACCACCGGGTACTCTGAAAACCCCATCCTCGTTCAAAAAAGGTCTGCAAAGGAGACATAAATTCACTGGACCCGGGTGTTGAAACAACGTAATGACCTGAAGCAATGGAATAAGAGACCTAGATTTGCCGTTGAGGATAAAAACGCATTCGACAGAAATACATCAACAGTAACATAATGGAGTAGAGTGTAAACCAGTTCAGTTGATTCACTCAGACATTTGTTCTGTAGGGTTTTGTTTCACCAAAACCAACACTTTATTACTTCACCAGCTATATCAAAACTCCTGATCGAAATTGCGTAATCTTTCATAACTAACGGATGTCAAAAAACACATTATTTTTTTATTTCACGGTATAATCATATCGGCCAGGTGGTTTTCATTGTTTTGTTAAATGGCAGCCATCATATCATATACGTCGTTTTATTGTTTATTTGTAGCCTTTCTTTTTACTTATCCTATTCTTGGTGACAACAAAAACGAAGCAAATCCAAATAAAGATAAACAAGAACAAAGCGGATGGCAGGTGGAATTCTCGATCAAATGGGAAAAAAACAGAAATGCCACAAATAGCGCGAAATATGTGATGTTAAAGAAAAACAAGATATACGTGTAAACAAACAAAAATAAAGCGATAGAGAGAGTAAAAATTGAGAGGCTAAAATGTATAACTTAGGCACGCCAGATAGGTATAAATAGATATAAGAAATATTGCTCTACGGCGAGAGTGCCTAGATATCATTATCAAAAAAAAGAAAACCTAACACAGAGATGTAACAAATATATCAGAGAACTCTACCAATGAAAATAAAGGATAGAAAACTACACAAAACCATGGAACAGCAAGTAGTGTTAATATCTGAAGATAGGTTAGTACTTACCTAGATAGCAGGCTTAGACGATTCCTGGATTTCTATGGTTAACTAAATGAGAAACGGATCCTGGCTAAATACTTGAAGACCTCGGTCAATTACTATTCATATCGCTGCCAATGACTCCCTCTCCAAATAAAAAAATCGAAATCGGAAAATAAATTAATCAGACATAGAACTAAACTAAATCCTTTTTTTAAGCAATTCACCCCAAGCAAGGTGGGGTGCTACTATCACGCAAGGGATTACAGAGTAAAAAGGCGCGTTTGAGGAAAGGATACGGAGAAGGACGGGGAACAAGATCAAGGAATCAGAAGATGTCGATTGGCATTACACTTGAATATTTGAAGATTATAGTCATCGGGGAAGCAAGTAAGCGGAAGGGAGTTCCACAGACGGGAAGTGCGAGAGAAGAGGCTGTTTAAGTAGAAGAGACGGTTACATTTAACCGTTTCGACAGTGAAAGTGTGGGACTGAGATGTTATCCAAGTAGCTCGCTTAAATTCATGCAGTCTGGGAACCATCGAAAGTGGCTCGTCGGAACAGTTGCCATGGCAATACTTGTAGAAGGGACAGAGGGAAGGCACGTTATGTCTGTGCGAAAGCAACTGTAGACGAGATGCCAGATCAGGATGTTGCATTGCACAGTCGTCTCTGGATTTTGTCGAGATGGCTAACAGCAACAACTAAAGTCGATATCACATGTAACTTGAACAGAAAATAACGACATAATCAAGACGATGATAATCCACATTACGTCGGACAAAAATTTAGGAAGAAAGCCACCAACGATACTCGAAAAAGCGATCACAATTACTGGATTTAAACATATCTATTTTCCTGGAAAATTAATTTTAGCGAAAGATTTATAAATTCCAACCTACAAGGGCATTGACTGCTTGGTCAATGAAGGTGGAATGTATCCTTTAGGGACATGGCTAATATTAGCCATTACCATTATCAGGGTTTTAAGGAATAGAAGATTTTTCCGAACTGAAAATATCAATTAGCGCAAGAATATTGTGAGTTTTTAGAAAATACCAGGAAGTGTATAGTAAAAAGTAACGCATGAAGAACTGAACCTAAAGCTTCATAGATTCCATATAATTATTTGACATTATATGAAGTGAATAGTTTCTTAAAATGTTAGAAAAGCAAAGGTATGTGGATGAAAAAGGGAACCATGAATGAACAAAAATAGAAAATATAGTAAGATAAGTAAATAAACAAATAACGTAAACAAGATCACGTACAGAATGAGAACGAGAAGGACTAAACATCAATACCAAGAAGACGGAATTTATGGTTGTCAGGAAAGGAAACAGCACGACATACAAATTTACAAATTAGAGACACCAAAATCAAACAAGTACAACAATTTAAATATCTACGAAACGTTTTAACAGACGACAGCAAATTCGACACTGAAATCCGAAGACGCAGTGGGAAAGTGAAAAAAAGATGGCCTTCTTAAAACTAAACAAAATATTAAGAAACGGAAGAATTTCGTTATAAACAAAAGAAGTGTACTGGACTCTTATGCAATATCGGTCATCCTATATTGGAATGTTTGGGGCAACATGCCTGTGATATACAAAAGGATACTGAGAATAACATGGACTGAACATGTCGGCAAGATCAAAGTGTTAAAGAAAATGGAAAGAAATAGAATATATATTCAGAATAAAAAAGAAAGAAGGATTTTCTAGGGCACACAATGAGGAAAATGGGATTAGACCGAAGAGTGGTGTCGATTCTCACTGGGTGTCCCATTCGTTTGGTCTTGTTCCATATCTAAGCTACGCTCAGAAAATCCGGATACATCTGCGTGGTTTATTGATTATTGGTAGTCACAGGAATATTGAAGACAATATAAACAGAGGAATGCAGTGCTTTAGGTAGGAAGCTTGAATACGTGGCTGACAGAACAGGATTTAGTAGATACAAAAAAGACTAGGATTGTTAAGAACCACAAAGAATAGTAATTTGTGTAGATCCATGATCGATCACGTCCTGAAGGGACACGACACATATACGTACAATAAAGATGCGTCTTCAAATTTATCTACTCTGTACAGCTGAGTCAATCCGAAGGAGACAAGAATATTTAGCAAGTTTTGTTACTGGTGTATACAATTATCGTCAATCGAATGACCGGGTGTGGCCGTCGGGAAAAAGGAAAAGCCTGTTTGGGATGGGGAACCAATTTTGTCGCCGATATCACGGCCATGCGGCAATATGAACTTAAACTTTATTATATTCGAACATAACTGGAATAATATGAGGTATCCAAGACACAGTGACAGGTGAAACTTCCAGGCCACATAATTAAGTAAATGGTTTGGAGAACCGAACCGTAAGTGAACGTATTGAAAGCAAGAGAAGCGGAAAGTGGGGCAGCAATTAACTTATTTGAGTTGAGGGTGAATGGATTGGGAATCCCAAAACACGGTGTTAGTAAAATATTTACTAAGAACAACAGATGACGGGAAATAATGGAGAGTCCCTATCGCCTATGTCTTGAAAGAATATGGCATAGAAAAGAAGACTATACGGCTCGATTGTTTCTTAGTTTGTTTGTCATTAATTGTGGTAATGTTTTGAGAGAAGGTGCTGAAAAATTATTGACACGACCTACCCCACTAAATCTGTCTTCATTGAAATACTGATTTTGGAAAAATTGTCGGACCAAGAAGTTCCCAGCATCCTCTCACATACGTTCAATCCTAATAGGTTAGGGTAACACTAACGTTGCTCTTTATTATTTCCTCTTTTTTTAAGAGTTTTTAAAACCGAAAAAATTAAAGATTTTGGCTATGTAATACAAATGCTGATATATTAATAAAAATGAACAAAAGATTTTCGAAACACAGGTATTTAGTAAGGTGATTAGAAAATTAGTTAATCACGAGGAAAAGCCATGGTTAAAATGTATCGAATACCACCTTTAAATGCTTAGACTTTATAATCAACCCAAAATGTACAAAGCAGGCATCATATTTGAAATAGGAAGTACTGCCCATATAATATCGAAAGTCATAGTGAAACTTGTTACACAACTTCTTTACATAAAAAAAGATTCCGAAGATTGATCGAAAGACCAATGTGAATAAATATAAAAGTTAATCGCATGTCCGGTTTAGATATGAAATAATTTATAATAACGTTGCTGTCAATATATACTTGAATCTTTTAATAATTAAAATATGGCAAAATCAGAAATTAACGTCTCATTACCTATAATAATAAAGAAGAAGGTTTGCTATTCCTAGAAGTATCTTTTCAGATACGTGTCTGGATAATTATCTGTGCCGTATTCTCTTTCAAAATGTCTGTTACTATGCCATCTCCGACCGTTCGAAATGTTATATTATGCTATTTGTCATAAACATTAACTATTTCTCAGTTATTCTCAACGTATTTAAATTTTATAAATCTCATGTTTCTTTCTTTTAGTCTAAGCAATAGCGGTTTACATGTATAGGCTGCGGATCGAGCCTGCTTGAATCTTTTTCTTTATCGGATAATTTTGTGGTTCTTTCCATGTTAATCTTCTCTTTCTCCTATGTCATTTTTTTTGTTGAATTTTACATTTTCAAGTTTCATATCTCCCCTCCCATTTTTTATCAGTTGCACATTGTGTTATTTCCCTTTGTTATTGTAATTCCTGTTTCTTTTCCACTTTATCTCTGTTACCCATTTGATTATCGTTGTCAATCTCCTATTCACATCTTCAATGCTATTTTAGATATTCCACAAAGCCTGCAATCTCTTCCGAAGTTCTACCTGAAATTCGGCGATGTTATCTATAATCTTATTTGAACGCACACACAGGCACACACTTATATATGTATATATAAGGTAGGTGAGAGGGTGTGGAAAGAAACTGAGTTTGAATGTGTGTGAGTGCATGTGGAAGGTAAATGAATTTGAATGTGTGTATTAGGCATGAGTGTTTGTGTGTATGGACAGAAAGTGAGTTTAAATCTGTGTATTAGGTAGGTGTGAATGTATGTATATGGAACGAAAATGAGTTTGAATGTGTGTATTAGACAAGGGCGTGTCTGCGTGCGTGTGGAAAGACAATGAGTTTAAATATGTGTATGAGGCAGGTGTGTGTGTGTGTGTGTAGAAATAAAGTGAATTCTTGTATTAAGGTGTGTATGTATCGAAAAAGTTTGTTTGAATGTCTGTATTATGCTAGTGTGTGTAGGTGTGTGGAAAGAAAGTGAATTTGCATGCCTTTCTTAGGTAGGTGTATTTATGTATGTTTGTGTAAGGAAAGTCAGTTTGAATGTCTGTTTAAGGTATATATATATATGTGTGTGTGTGTGTCTGTGTAAAGAAAGTCAATTTGAATGTCTATATGGTGTGTGTGCGTGTATAAAGAAAGTCAATTTGAATGCGTATATATGTTTGTGTAAAGAAAGTAAATATTAATGTTTGTTCAATTAAGATTCAGGCTGTTATTTTTTTTCAATGACATCCGATGTCCTTTATACAATTCCTTCAACAATATACTTCGGTTTTGTAAATATCTACATAAATACAGAATCACACACACACACACACACACACACACACACACACATATATATATTTATATATATATATATATATATATATTGAAATGTTCCGTTTTTATTTAATCTTTGAATTTTCTAGAAGATAACAATTTCGTAAGGAACAAATAACATTCTGTTACAGTTCCTTATTTGATTATCCCGTTTATCTGAAAAATGCAATAGCAGCTTCTTTTTCGGTGACATGCGCAATGCGCAACGTCGTGATATACTGATACCAATATATTTTGTAAATAAATTTGAAAAAAAATGATTTTATAGCATTGACTTTTAGGCAAAATTTAAACGATGAAATAAACAATGATTTTTTTTTTTTATCTTGTTAATCAAACCATCTCCTGCTTTTCTCTCTTCTCTCGTTCTCAGTATGTTTGTATCCGAGTATATATGCGTTACGGTTGAAGTTGTTTTTTTGTTTTTTTTTCAAATAGTGTGATAAATAATTGGCATTATTTCCAAACTTAAGGTCGCTAATAAAACCTTTATTTTTTATGACTGCTTTTCAGTCATTCTGTTCCTTGGAACTCGTCAAATGTATGTTGCAACCCGTGATTCTTGAATAGTGTCCAGTATCAAATGCATCTGTAGTGTTTTCGAGTTTGTTTTTTCTTTCAGACTACTTCAATCAAATGACTGATTCATTGTACCGCTTGAGAAATTCCCGGACACCTTACGCCATCTTTCTCAATGCCGTGTCCTTTCAGGACGTAGGCGACCATGGCTCTCTATCTCCCGCTATCCCTTGCAGCTCTTAACAATTCCTTCCCTCTGCCACCTTCCTCAGACCCTGTACTTTCATACACTTGTTTAAGGCCGCTAGGTATAAAGGTTGTTTTCCTCTTACTCTCTTTCCCTCTATTCGACACGTAAGTATCAGATTCTTCAGGCCCTCCTTCCTCATTATGTGTCCCAGGAACTTCAGCTGACTCTTCCTGTTAAGCATAAGCATCCTCCTTGTTTGCATCCTCTGTAAGACCTCATCATTGCTCATATGCTCGGTCCATGATATCCTTAGCATCATTCTGTAGAACCCATTCACCGTCGCCTCGAGACTCTTCTTCATTTTGAGAGAATCGTGCAACATTCGCTGCCGTCACATAAAAGCTCAGTATTAATTTCTTCATTACCAAAGATATCCTCCTGTCTCGCAATAGCCTGCCCAGCTTTTGGAATGTGTTCTCGGCCATCCAATTAGGTCTACAGATCTCAGTGTCGCATTTTGCCGTCTGTCAGAACGTTTCCCCGGTATTTAAACTTACGAGTCTGCTTGATTCTCGTGTTCCCGTCCTGTAAATTGGATTTCGCGCTCATCCTTTTACTGACGGCCATGCATTCTGACTCTACCTTTACAAGAGTCATTTCAGATGAAAAATGGAACAGGGCTGTCATAAGTTGGTTTTCTAAGCGTAGCTTAATGTTGCATTAATACAAAATTGTGGGGCCCTAAGTTAGTATAGAACTCACTACTCAGTCGTCATTGTTCTAGCGAGACAAGCTTGCTAACCATTACACCACATCGAGGTACCCGATTGATTTTCTAAGCGTAGCTTACATGTGATACAAGGTCGAATGTGTGGAGCAGTCAGTGAGGATCGAACTCATAAATCGGTTGTAATTGTTTTAAGGAGACAAGCTTGATAATCAATAAACCACGCAGATGTATCCTGATTGTCAGAGCGTAGCTTAGATATGGCACAAGACCAAAAAAATTGGACACCCAGTGTGAATCGATATCACTCTTCAGTCGTAATTCATCTAGCGAGACAAGTTTTCTAACCATTACAACAGGCTGGAATGCCCAGATATGTTCTAAGCGTAGTTTAGATGCAGCACAAAACCAAAAGATTGGAGCACCCAGTGAGGATCAACACTCACTACACAGTCGTTAATTGATCTATCGAGACGAGCTCGGTAACTATTCCATCGCGCCGAAGGGATGAAAAAGATGCCCTTTGTAGGCTGGGGTTAACCTTTCGCTGTGTCAGAATCCAAAAGCGTTTATGTGGGCTTTTAGGAGATTAATTATTTTCCACCCTAAGCTTCTTTCTCGCAGATGGAAAAAGTCATTAGTATCTCGGCTCTATCGGTATTTATATGATAAATATCCAAGTACAATATTTAGTTCCACCTGTTCCAACCTTCACAGTTAGAAATCGATATGTCACTTACAGCTCATTCTCTTCGAATACCATTAGTAAGGAGGAAGTTTCAATCAGACAACATTTTTTCCAGAACTGTTACGTTGTGGGACAGACTCCTGAGATGATGCTTCCCGATCACTACAGTCTTAACCACTTCAAGATGAAGGCCTATGCTGCATATCTCTATAATATGGACTAGTTCTTCCATCCTGTAAGCTATTACAACAATCTCAGTCAGTAATTATCTATCCAGAGGAGCTCTTAAGGTTTGTATTGGGAGAAGAATAGTAGACAAAATAT
>OZ010573.1:107768601-107808601 GCA_963932145.1 Acanthosepion lycidas | reverse complement strand
ATATATATATATATATATATATATATATATATATATATAAACACATACATATATATATATATATATATATATATATACACACACACACACACTCGCTGATAGTTTCACGCTCTCGCGATCTTCAGGCGACTTCAGCGTTTTTGTTCTGTCTAGATTGTTTAGGTGTTAATTTATTGAAAAGTTTTCAAGTTTACTGTTAGTATTTTAGCGTATATTTTTTCTACATACAACGCGTGAAAGTACGTGCGATACCCTGCCGTCGTCAGCTGCCACCTAGGGGAGGTAACACAGTTTCGGTGGCTAAGGTGGTACTGCCATTCCTGCCATCACTAGAAGCCTTTACCAGCGGACAGGGTAGTGTTTTTGTAGATGTGTCAGTCTCTTGTGATTTCTTTTTACAAATTCAACGTTGTGCTAAAAGCTTTTGCTTCTGTTCGTTAACCAATACACAACGCGCTCATAGCGTTATTAATGACGGAGAATGGAAAGTAAACACATATGTTTCACGCCGGAAGTAGCATTGTATTGGTAGCGTGGTTTTATTTAACATGTTTATTTGGGATCTTGACCAGATGCAATGTGAACATACATCGGTGTCAGTGTCCCTCCACGGCTTGAGGTTGGTCGCATTTGTTAGATCATAAGTAGATCGCAGGAGGAATGATATTGCTAATGGCGCCATTGCAATCCAAGTATTCCATGATAGATTCTTTGGATCAATATTACTCCATGTCGCCCAAGCACATTGTTTGGACCGAGAAACAGTTGTAGCTGTTCGCTGCCCTTCCTCGAAATTCCTGATTTCTTCAATCACCATCTCTCGTTTATCTTTTGGACCCAGACCATCTCGATTAATTTCGGTCACACCCATAATCTACTTCGTTCGCAGGCTGGATTCTGCTTCTTGGGTGGTTTCTACTGCCGGCCATTTGGTACCAGTTTTGATATCTGCCCGTAACCTGCGGACGAACTCATCGGCCGAGATCCTCATCATCGTGTGAAGGCGTAACTTTCCAACGTTGAATGCCTCCGCCAGTGAGGAGATGCGTAGTTGCAGGTTTCCGGCATTAGGATTACGTCCCGCTATGGAGAAGCAGGGAGGAGAAACTCCAAGCCACTTGCGCAGGTACTTGCTGATACACTGTTATGTCTGCCGAATTCAAAACAGAGTAATATCATACACCTACACCGGCCACAGAAGCTGGAGCAGCAAACCATATTGGTAGCACCAAGTCTTTAGTTTGCTGGAGAGGTAGGTTCTGCCGGTGGATTCAAGACCATCTAGTGCCAATTTTTCTGCACCTCTTTACCTATGTGCCGATCAGTCAGTGGAATTTCATTCAGCCGTCCGAAGTTCTTCATTGGCTTCGCTCTGACAGTCGGAATCATATTACCATCAATTCAGAAGGGAATCTTTCTGACAGAGCCTCTCAGTTATAAGCCCCGGCTTGTTTTTCCCAGGTGAAGAGCTTATGGTAGCGCTGCAACAATTCATCGGTACCGACCTTAAACGGGATCAAAATGGTGATGTCATCCATGAACGTTCTGAAAGGAGGAAGGACCATTTGTTCCTTTGTCGTCACTTTTATTTTTGCTATGTCCGCTATACACAGTAATATGAGTTTCATTGGCATAAAGAAAAGTAGTAGCGAAATCACACACCCCGTCATGCTACCGACCTGGAGGCCATGCTACTTGTGGTCTAGTTATCAACGCTGAACTGCAGAGACGATTCTCTGAAATATTTCCTTCTAATTTAACCAACCTTAATAGAGAAATTAAAAATTCACGGGACATTCACATTAACTCATGAAGAACTCATCCATACGCATTCACGCTATCAAAACAAATTACTCGAATCTGTTTTATTTCGTTTAAGTAATAGGATTGAGTTCCAAATCATGTGTGAATATTCCCGACAGAAGACGAAGCCAAATATCCCAGCCGTCTGGACAGCTGTATTTATATGATTAGCTAGCAGGAAGTCCGTAACACGACGGGCAAGGAGCCCTAAAATATTTTCTCCTCAACATTCAAGAGGGAGATGGGACGGAAATTTGCAATGCGTTTTAAATTCTTGTCCTTAGGTATCCAAATGCCATCTGTTAAGCACTATTCTTGTGGAACAATAACCTGTTTCCATGCCTGCTGGAGGAGGATGGTGAGCTGTTTGACGACGTTTGGACAATTCTCATATATTATAGAGAGAGAGAGAATGATAGCAGCATGTTTGATTATGTTACAAAAATGAGAAAGAATGTCGTAACCTTCTAAAATGTTTTACCGTGTTTTTTTGGTGGGTGGGGGTTCGTGCCGTTCCTACAATAAACTAATATCAATAATTTCAGATTACGGAAGACACCCCAGCCCGTGGCAAAATGCAATAATTTTTCTGATAAATATTCAATGCTGAAACGATACTCTTTTCTTGGGAAAACTGAAATGAAATTTCTACTGTATTTGAAAATTTTGTTTTAGGGTGTACTAGCAGCCATACCCAGCTGGTCGATCCGAAAAAGTGTTCAGTTGGAAGTCTACTTTCTTTAGTAGTACTTTCGTTAAAACATTGAATTAATTCAGTTACTGATATAACAGAATTTATTCAATCGAAGTTAGCCAAGGACTTGAAGGGGTAAAACAGGGAACATGAAGACCCACTTCAGATCACAATTATTTTGGGTTTTTTGAAATTCAATTTATCAGTGTGCTATCAGGGATGTAAACGAGGAACACATTTATAAAGTATTTGTTAAGTTTCATGAAAATTGGTTGAAAGATCAGCGAAAAATAACAAAGAAACCAGTCAAAGTCGCCATTTTTCGCTATTTACACTGGTTTTCACTATATGGATGGACTAAATTATCATGTTAAATGACTGTTAATCGATTAACTTATTGTTGGCTACAATTGAGTGATGTTTGTATTAGATTGCTTGAAAATTGAGGGAATGTTTATGTAAAAATTTGTGTTTAAATCGATTTTTCGCTTTTTACGATTTTTCGCTAAATGCAGTAGCTAGAAATAAAAATGAGCTATCGTTGACCGCGTCATGGTGTAAGCAACATACATACCGAATTTGAACGAAATCGGTGGAAAAAATTTTAATTTATCGATTTTGATCGGCTTTATCGATTATTGATTTTTAAAAAATACCGATTTTTCCGCTAAGCACCTATCTCTTACACTGTACAATATATGTGCCAAGGTTTGTCAAAATCGGTTGGCTAGATCTCGAGTGAAAATATATCAAACACACTGATACACAAACATCCTCTGTTTTATTTATATATATATATATATATATATAGAGAGAGAGAGAAAGAGAGAGAGAGAGAGATTAATGAAAATACTATGATTTCGATCTCTTCCCTTATATTATTTCAAGCTTTGGGCAACATTTGTTTCCACCATTGATAAATTTTAAAAATGTCTGAAAACATAACTGTTCTAAAATCCAAATGAAAAGCCATATAAAAATGACAGTCCGGAAGAAAGGCTGAAATGTGTTGAAGAATGCTCCAATTATTTGTTCAAGTTGCTTTCAAGCTAAAATCAAACATTGAGTTTCTCGCCGACAAAATAAAGTAAATGCGCTTTCACACTTCTTTTTTGAAATTACGGAACACTAAAGGTTATCTCTGTAACCTCTAATGTTACCGGTGACTAATGTAAAAGTTTTTGTTTTGTTTTGTTTTGTTTTGTTTTGTTTTGTTTTGTTTTTTTTCATAGTACTATTTTTACTCGTTTGTTTGTTTAATGGCATATGAACACCTTATGGGTCATTTAATGTCGAAATTTTCTTTGGACCTTGAGTATATTTTTTTTTACAAAAATATAATCCTGGTAATTTGTTTTTTTTTTTGTTTTTTTTTGTTTTTGCTTTAAATCCATTAATTTTTTAACCGAGTTTGGTGGTTCACTAGTTCCCTATAGCAGGGACCTTAACAGGCGCTACCACTCTGGGAACAGCAATTACATACTCCTCAAATACTCCTTATTAGAAGTTTTGCTGCTAGAGGGTAGTTTATCGTCATGCACAAGACGATTATTTCACTCGTCCTATATCTCAATAATGAATATATTCAAAATGTTTTTCATCGATTCTTACGATATGTTGCAGTGTTAACCCGCTTTATCTGAAACTCCTTCTTATGCTTTACGATATTAAACAATTCATTCAGTTTAATCTCCGTTGTGCTTTTTAATTTTCTTAGCCTCATCATCTCATCCAACGCCTATGCGGCTATATTTTCACAAGTGTCTTATATTGGAAAAAAACTATTGTACAAGTTGGTCCGAAAGTAATATCACCCTCTACTTCTCATTCAAACTGTAGGAACTCGTGTTAGATATGTGAAATAGAAAATTATATTATTTATGGGTGATATTACTTTCGGACCAACATGTAGATATTTTTTCTCTTTGCTTTTGTCCGACGTAGAGCCACTTATAGTTAGCATCACAGTATCCCCTGCGCATTATAGCCTATAAATTGTCTATTGGTAATTCTTTCTGTCTGTAGAAAATATTTCAATGTAGTCCAAAAGTCTCTCTCTCTCTCTCTGGACTGAATAATGTGGAAAGGTACTGTCAATGAAGTTCCGACCCAAAATAGTGAGGTAGAAGGATGATTATTTATTTATATATATATATATATATATATATATATATATATATATATATAAGCACATTTAAATACAAACTTTTATTGACGTGCTGTCGAGTTAAACATTATACATCTGAATTTCTAGAATTTTATAGATGGGTTTTCCCAGGGATTGTCTTGATAAGGAGTGAGCTTAAGTCGCCTTCACAGTATGGCAAAATGCTAAGTTTTTCACGTTTTATATGTAGCTTCAAGATATGTAAACAAAAAGTACCAAGGCGAACGGATACCCTCTTCTAGTGAAATGATCTGAATAAATTTTGAGTCGTTACGGTACGATGCACATTCTTATGGCTAAAATCTTCTGGGATGTATATGAAAAAAGTGTTCGAAAACTTTAACACCCACGGGACGTAGAGGAAGGATAAATTGCGAGTAACCTGTCTAAAGAGATTTTCTAACTGGTTAGCAGAGTGGGAACAAAGATGGATGATAAGCAATCAAAGGTTGGTATGAGCTATAACTTACAGAAGTCGTGGAGATATATGATTGGCCATGTTTTGAAGAGATAGGACATATAAAATATATGATAAGAAGGTATCTGTTTATATTTCTGAGATGAGGTATTATGTACAGTATTTACATTATTCGGACTATTGATCAGTTCGACATTCCAACCACCTGAAGAAGGCCGGTGAGTACAACGGTCGAAACGTTGTAATAAACATGGTGACAAAGATGAGGACAATAGTCCGAGGAATGTAAATAGTGTATGATAAGAGGGGTTAGAAATTTTTGCACCCACTCAATACAAGGTGTCCCAAAATCATGTATACACTCTTTGAATCGTTATAATTTATTCAATTTATGTATTTCGACTTGTAAATAAGATTAATACAAGGAAAGAATACTCATTTAAAGAATTTGAGAGTAAAATGTACAAAAAACATAGAAAATTAACTTTAATAAGATAAAAACTACTTGGGGCAATAGCAGGATGTTCATATAATGATGAGTTCACATCAAGTGCTCAAACTGGTTTCTGTTCTGTTCAATACACTTTTCATATCTTGAAGAAATAGACCTACAAACGTCCAGTATCATTTCCTATGTTATTTGAGCACATTCTTCTTCAATTGCTACTCTCATTTCAGCAATTGTTTCAGGTTTCCGGCTGTAAACTTTTGTCTTTTAGAAACCCCTACATAAATAAATCCAATGGTGTCAAATTTGGTGATCTAGGTCGGTATTCAGCTGTCCCTCTCCTTCCAGTCCCTCTATTTTGCATATTTTCATCCATATAAGTTCTCGCATCGCGATAATGTATTAATAATTATTAATATTTAAAGAGTGTATGCATTATTTGGGGACACCCTGTATATATAGAGAAAAAAACAGCTAGTCTCCTGTCTAAATTGTTTGCGTGAATAAGGTGTTGAAGGTTGATAAGACCAATAATTTAGAGGAACCTGTGGAGAGTCATGATCGTCCACGTCCTGAAGAGATGCAGCATAATAAAAGATGCGCACTGGCTTGAAATTATAAAATATTCTAAAAGAAATGAGTGGACAAAAATTAATGAAGGGAGCGAGGTATAACAATCGACTGTACGTCTGTGAAATATATTTTGCCAGGTTTTTTTTTTTAACTGTCATGCATACATGCAAGTTGTTGGCTAACTGGAGACGCTGTTTTATGAAAGCCAAAAAGATCAATTTACAACACAATGCGGAGAATCTTCGATTCAATCATCGTTGGCTTCGATTCCTATTTTCAAAGAAAGCGGAACTTTCTAGGATTCAGAATTACCTGTCAAATCGATAACGTTAAAAAAAAAGGATTAAATAACTTAGTGAAATTTCAAACATTATTATTTGTGGAACTGCATGACTCTGAAAGAGGAAGGGTGTCAGTAGGCGAGCATGTCATGAAAAAACGATGTTACGAAGTTCATGTTTTTGACAACGTATGATAATTTCTAAAAAATAAATAAAAAAATTCCGCAATATTTGTGACAACCTAATCGTAAAGATTAACATATCAAATCTATGACGGACAAAGTTTGTAAAGTTTTGAAAAGTTATAAAAGTTACGATGCGATCAAAAATAGAATATTGTTTTATTTCTAATTCGCCTTCTTTCTTGGGGGCTTAAAACTTGTTCGATTGTAGAGATAGAATATCTATTTTAATAAGATCGAAAGACAACATGCTCAGATATATTTAATCACTTGCGACTGGAATATATTTTTCTTTAGTTACCTTCGTCTTTTTTTTTTTTTTTTTTTTTTTAATTAAATAGACCATATCGGTTGGATTTAACAAAACTAGTTTGAATAAAATCTTGCTACCTAAATACAACTTGTATAAATTACCCCTGACGAAGAGCAGAAGGATACTAGACGTAAGAGAAACCTGGAACATTCGATTCTCTCGAGTACGATTTTCGGCGTTTTATTCCGTATGACGATGCATTATGCCTACATATGCGTTCGTACACGCAAACGTGGGTGCAAACCATTGTTTTATATTTTAACCGATTCTGATTACTCTCATCCAAGCGGCGTTCATTCCTGAACGCAGATCGCGATGGGAGAACACTGTGCAAGCTGCGACTCAGAAGGGTTGGGCGTGGAGCTTACCGACTCACCGCCGAACATTGGCACCAGAATTAGATATCACTCTCACTCTGGGGAAACATTTGGCAGAGGACCATACTGAAGTGAGGGGGACGCCGCCGGTGATGGTGTTGTTAAAATGAATGCGGTTGGAGCCGAATTCTCAAAGACGGACAAGGAGGGGAGGGTAAGCGCGCGAAACGTCAATCACCTCAGACGTATCGCTACACGACACCACAAACGCCATTAGTATAAACATGAAACATCAATAAACTTAATGATATGTTGGCGTTTCAACTCGCCTCGATACCAGTTCGCTAGCACAAGGTTAACTAATAACGTTATGTCAGAAACACTGCTGGGTTCAGGAGTTCAAATCCAGCTCCTTTATCCACTGAGTTAAATAAATAACCGGTAATTAAAAACTAGTTACTTTCGATGCTATTTATTTTAATTTACTATTTTCTACAGTGTTATTGAATCTTTTATAAACCGTATCTTTTCTAGACGTGGTTAATTATACCATTTTCTTCTTTTATTCATCACCTCACTTTGTCCTTGATGTGCCATCCGATCACTGAATCTAGCTTAGTCGTTTTTTCACACTGAGGAATTCATGTGTGTCTTATGTAATATCAGCCCTTCTTTACGGCAGTGGATGCTGGATAATATCCACACAGATGAAGAGGAGACATGAGGTAGCAGAAATGTAGTTATACAGGAGAATGCTGAGGATTTCATGGAGAATACACGCGAGGAACGACAAAGATTTTAGAGAAAATTATAGTAAAAATTAAACTTATACTTAACATCAGGAAGAGACAGTTGAAATTTCTTGAGCACATAATGATGAAAGGGGCTTGGAAAATCTTCTATTCACAGGGCAGATAGAAGGCAAGATGGGCGTAGCAAAACAATGCATAACCTACTTCAGTAAATGAACAAGGTTTAGAAAAATAATGAAATTTATTAAAACCTACGAAAGAACAGGAAATTTTGGAGAGCTATGATCGCCTACATACTCAGGTGATATGGCACATAGAAGACAATTTAAATTCCCGAAGCCTTCTTTTCTCATTATGAATCACATAAATTTAGGGATATCTCTTTCCGAAGGTTTCCTCCCATGCCCGGTTTATAAATGATACTTAGCATAGAATCAAAGAAATTGCGCCGGCAGTGAGAATTAAACCCACCAAACTAGTCAGGCACAAGGCTGCATTGTAGAGCACTGCTCGAAGCACTACAAAGGTGTAACCACCGATCTCTTTACCATTGTATCATGCGACCCCCCCATTTTGTAATTGTACTAGGTCAAATTAGATTCTGTCCATTTCCTTTACAATACTGCATTCATTTATCCTATTAACTATTGTTGAATGTCATGTTGCCAATTAATGTTTACTGTCTTGCCATGCACAGAGCCACAGAAAATTCGGGCCGTAGTGATTCTCGAACACTTTCCAGCAGGATTCTGGAGTAGAATTCCAACTACTAATTCTTTGATTAATGTTCCATGCCAAGCTCCCAGTTGAAATTTAAGTCGGGCACAGGGCCAATGAAATTAGACACCCTTTCAGACTTGAATCCAGTGCACTACAATAAGGTTTCCAACTAAACTTTTGTACATAGCTCCGAGACAACAATTGACATTTGCTTAAAATATTTTGACACTGGACCGGAGGCGTTCATTGAAGGATGAATACACTTCGACATCAAACACTGCCCGATATGTACCCAGCAATGTCTGAGATAGGACAAAAAGGATTAGACACTCCCCAATGGATCTTTTCCACAATAGTTGATTACCCAGCAGGTTTGTTGGATCTTTCTCCAGTGTAAGTTCCCAAATATTTACTCATTATTATTATTATTATTATTATTATTATATCCTTTGTTTTCTATTGTATACACATTTTCTTCCGCGCCCCAACCTAAATTCCGAAATGGCTTCATAACATTTTGTACTGATCTTTTTTTGTAAAAAATGAAAGTCACACACATTGTACATAGATAAAGGTATTAGTACTATGATATTTATTATTATTGATCTGGCACACTGCATTAAAAAGTTGTGCGCATGTACGTTTTTGCCCCTTTCACATTAAGCCCCTAAATGATATACCCAGCAAAGAATAGCACAAGCCCAAAGGAAATTGTGAATTGTACCTACCGTCAAATCAAGATGAATATCTCTGATCTCATTCCATCACCGAAGTTAAGTAATGTCTAAATCATTCTGTCCTTAGATAAGAAGCTGATTGGTATTTCGATAACCATTGTTCCATGCCAAGTTCCCAAATGATATTTGTTCAAATTAGTTTAGTACAGGGTCAAACCCATTGAGCACACAGCGTGGCACGCACAAACACACGCTTCAATGGTGCTGTCAACAAGCTTTTTAGCCAGTGCTCCGTGATAAGCACATAATTAATATTTGCCTAGGTTAAACTGGTATATTGCCACGGGGGTAAGTCACCTAATAATACTTGAAACTATTGCACTGCTATTGTACTCAGGCACACCTTTAACCCTTCCTCCATTCCAAATGATATTTACTCGGCATAGTAAATAGATAAAAGAATTGGGCACCCAATGATGTGTCAATCCTTTGTATCGCAATAGTGTTTCCTACTAGATCGTTAACCATTGTTCGATGTCAAAATCCCCAATGAGGTTTACTCAGAATAATTGTCACACATGGTGTACACATTGAGGAACTAATGACTCCATGAAAATTGCGAATCCATCTGTTTTGTTTACATTTTCTCCTGTCACATGGCCCAAAGATTAGTGCATCTAAAAATGTCCGAACCTACTGGATTACAATGGTGTACCCATTTATCTGTGTGACCATTGCTCCATGAAAAGCAATCAATTTAGATTCACTCTGAATCTTTAATAAAGAAATTGGGCACCCAGTGAGTCTTGTACCCACTGCACTTCAATGACGTCTCTAACAAGCTAGTTTACAATGTTTCATTTCAAATCTCTAAATTAATATTTGCACAAAGTGATTCGGACCCCCAGTTGAGGCTCAAACCCGTTCTATTACAATGATGTAACAATTTTGTTAATCATTGTTCATACCAAAAGCCCAATTTAGGGTTACACAACATAGCCCATCCCAGGGGCTACAAGAATAGAACAACTACTTGCCGGCTAACTTATTAACAATTTCTCTATGCCGACATCAAGTTGATATTTAGTAACATTTGTGATACACCAATGATGCTGGAAAACCAATCAACAGCAATGGTAAACCAAACAGTATGGTTTTCCAACTAGGATTTAGTATCCGAGGGTACAATCTTAATATAAGACTGGCAGTTGTGACTGTATAGGGAGTAGACACTGAGAGAAGAGTACAAGATATAGGCATCATAAAAAGCAGACATAAAGGCATCAATAAATACGAAATTGTCAGCAAGAGAAAAAGCCCAAGAAGTGAGCTACGATTTGAAGATGTCGAAATCAACCAAATTGGGAAACAGTTTTAACAGATGACGGAAAATGTGACACTGAAATCACAAACCGCACTGGAGAAAAATGCCTTGCAAAAACTAAATATATTAAGAAATAGGAAACAACGAAAAGAATGCTGAGCTACGATGCATTATCACAAATAAAAAGAAAACTCTCAATGCAACATATATGTGGTTCTACAGAAGGATGCTGAGAATAGCATTGATGAAGCATGTAAGCCGCTGGGAAGTGCGAAGAAAATTGAGATGGACTGAAAAAATTGAAACTTACGGGAAGACAACAGGAACAAAAAAGAGAATAGAATTTCTGATGAGATTATCTAAATAGCTGCAGAATACAAAGTAAGTGGGGCTAGATAAATATTTCTACGAATTATAGAATGTTGTGGAGAGTTCTCATCATCTACGTCTTGAGGGGGGCATAGAATACAGAGGAATAAACCAGCTCGTTCACCTTACGTTTACTACGGTTACCGTTCTTAGATAATTATCCAAGTTAATTTAGTACATTGAGCACCAAGTGAGGATCGAACTCAGAACTATATTCAGGGTATGGAAGAAATTCTAACTACAGTGTAACCCGGATATAAGAGAGTTGTCGGGACCGAAAAAGAAGTCTCTTATATCCGGCTTTCTCTTATATCCGGGTTTGGTCTATTTTGTTTAGGTAAGTGTGGCTCTAATTTGGGACCAGAGAGAATCTCTATTATATCCGGGTTTCTTATATCCGGGTTACACTAAAACGTTCTAACCATAGCATTTTTTTCAATATTATCATTATACTGACCGATAATGCGAGTTAAAATATTTCTATCGTCACATAAATTCTGCTATGCACTAATTAATAGATTTCTCGACGTGATTGTATGTCTCAGTATTCAAAGTGGCATCCTTCGGTTCCGCATTCCATGATGAATTTTAAATATCAAAAGAAAGTTTCATAGTCAATATTACCCCACCACCAACATTGCATACGGTCACATTTAGAGTTCACCTAATCTGAGTGGGAATCACAATCAGTCACTTGCGAGACGAACACCTAAACTATTCATTATTTATCATAATGAAGATTAATGTCTTTGAAAAGGTATTAATCTACAACTGTAATAATAATGTTGAACAACCTAATGGCCGAGATGTTAGCATTATCTTCAACATATTTTGTAAGTCAGATTTCTATCCGGGAATAATGAATGCAGATTTTCAAGGTAGTCAGGTTCTTTCTAGAGGCAGCAATTATAATTCTAATCGAAGTCTACTTCGTTGTCCGAGATTGGAGCAATTTTAAGTTATGATCAGTAGAGTGTGTAGGGAGATCAGAGTTGTTATCCCTTGTGTTAAGCGCATGTGAGTTCAGTCCCTTTAGAGAGGAGAAATCCTCTTCGATTTTGTCTTCGCTTCCTTAAAAGGAACTGTGTATACCTTCCTAACCACCAGGACCTCCACACACGTGGAAAATAGACAACATGGACACAGCCTAACGTGGCGCAAAATGTAATTTTGATTCACCTAGCTACGTACGGTCAAAGGACATAAGGCTGGTATGTTATTTCTTTGTTGTTCTTTTAAGCATTCTCGTCCTTCGGACAGTATGAAAAATCTCTTGTTTTGGAACATGTATAAACAAATCTTTTTAATGTTTATGTAATTTGTTTACCCTATAAATGTATTGTTAGTTAAGAGCATGTATCTCCTTTTTCTATATCCACATTCAGTGTTAGTGTATCAATGGCTACACTAATGCTAATATTAGTACTCGCTGTACAGCTTAAAGCTAAAGAATTATTGTTCCTTGGACTAGATAACCGGTAAATTAAGATTCATCAGAAAAATCAAAACAGAAAACCGTGAAATTTTCACGGGTATTTCTAGTTCCAAATGAATGCTTCTAGCTTCAGTGATCAAAACATTGCTTGCTTATATAAGACTCGTATTACACGTGAAGTTTTCATGGTTTTGCTGTTTGTATTTCCTGATTAATAGTAATTCTTAAGCCAATGGTTGAATAGGCTCCATATAAGTTCCACAATAAAAGAAGGAACTGTGTATACCTTCCTAACCACAAGGACGTCCACACACGTGGAAAATGAACAACATGTGCACAGCCTAACGTGGAAGAAAATGTAATTTTGATTCACCTAGCTAGGGACGGTCAAAAGGGCATAAGGCTACTATGTTATTCCTTTGTTTGTTGTTCTTTTAAATATTCTCATCCTTCGAACAGTATGAAAAATCATTTGTTTTGGGACATGTGTAAATAAATATTTTAAATATGTGTATGTAATATGTTTACCCTATTAAATGTTTTGTTAGTTACGGGCATGTGTATCTCGTCTTTCTATATCCACATTTACTGTTAGTACATCAATGGCTACACTAATGCTAATATTAGTACTGGCTGTACAGGTTAAAGCTAAAGCATTATTCTTCCTGTCACTACATATCCGGTAAATTATGGTTGGCTTATAAATGATACTCATAATTGTATCGATCGTGAAATGTTGCGATAGAAGGCAAAATAACAATATCTGGAAAACAATTCACTTCAAAATTTCCAGGTAGTCAGATAAACTAATTTCGTTCTCAAAAACTACTTGATACCAAGTAGAAACAATCGCATTGGTCATTTTAATTTAGAAAATTATAATTCTGCTCATCCCTTCCTTAAATACTTATTACGTAAGTTCGCTACACACTACAAATACATAATAAAAATGGACTATTCCATTTTGATCAAGTGAACAGACGGAAAAGACATATCAGAGACGCTACTTGGTTACAATGAGAAAATAAATATAAGAAAAAAGGAGGATAGAAGAGGCGATAATACTTTTACATGTTAAACGTCTGTTTTAGTGAAATTTAAAAGTAGTCAATTTCAAATCTTTTCGTTTGTACCGACTTCTAAATATAAAGACAGGCATTCATATATATTATTGTTATTTCAATATTTCGTTAGTGTTGTTAAACGCAAATATTTAACAAGAGGATGACTGAATTTCTACGCATATTTTATTGTATGTGCTTATTCAATCATTAATTAAGATTCATCAGAAAATTCAAAAAAGAAAACTGTGAAATTTCCACGGGTATTTCTAGTTTCAAATTAATCCTGCTAGCTTCAGTAATCAAAATATTGCTTCCTTATATAATATTCGTATTACACGTAAAGTTTTCATGGTTTTGCTGTTTGCATTTCCTGATTAATAGTAATTCTTAAGTCAATGATTGAATAAACTTCATGTGAGTTCCACAAAAATAGGATTACCTATTAATGATTTGATTTTCTTTTTAACTAAATGCTATAATAACAATCAAAAATAAGAACGTGGAACATTATTTAAAGAAGTAAGAATATACAAATGAAAAAAAAATTAAAACTGACATTTTTTCTCTATTTCACAGAAGCTGGAGAAATTTATCGACTTCTATGCCTTCACTCTTCGTTTTATTTTCTCATTGAAACCAGCCAGAGCTCACTTACATGCTTTTTTCATTGTAACGAGAGCCAGGGAAAGAAATATTTATTCTCCCAATTACATTTCTTTCGTTATTGGCAGTGTTATAGCCGTGATACAAAAACACCGTAGCTCACGGACAGGACAGAACGGAATGACTGAAAGGAAAAAAAAATGGCAACTATGCTTTTTTCGCTGGAGATTTTATATTATTATGGCATACACAAAACATATACATATATACACATGTCCCACATTGATAATTATATATCACATATGTATATATAGCAAAGCGAAGTGTAATGAGAAACAGAGGGAAATGTCTTACATATAATTTGAAGACTTCAACCTTCTTATTTGCTATTCACGAATTTCAAATTGGCTCCCGTTTTGGCACACGCTATGGGGTGACGTCACGAAGCGTTTGGCTGTGACCACAGGACTTAGCATCTACCAAAGGGAGATAAGCACCTTCTGTATTCTAACAAATATTTCAGCGACGCAGAAAGTATATTTACTCTCTGTAAGAAACGATCAACACTCTCCTTGTTGCATTTTTGTATTACTTCCAGTAACTTCATAGCAAGTTAAACAAATCTTTATTTAAAATTTATAATTTCTAACGATGAATTAATATTTCCGATAATAGCTTTACATCTGGGGTGAATTAACAGAAAAATCTACATGCTAGTTTTCAAACAATTTCCACTTGTTTTGAAACTTTTGCAAACATCAATTATTCTTATTCTGTGTGCCGTTTTGTTTCCTCACTTTGGGGATCATGACTCTCCACAATTTCCTGCCCTTCCTATCTCTTAATAAATATTGTGTTTTTATTATCTCTCTTAAACCTTGTTCGGCCATCCATTTACTCAAACTCATGTCCTTTAGAGCATGTAATGAGAGGGAGGGAGAGAAATATTTCCGCATGTCACACGCATTTAGAACTATATATCACATATGTCTACATAGCAAAGTGTAAAGAGGAACAGAACGAAATGTCTTACATATAATTTGAAGATATTTCTGACCTGGAAAAAAATTCCTGGCTTAAACGAACAGGATTCATCTATGTCCCAAAAATCGGCATCATGAGCTTGTAAACTTCTAAGTTTTAAAGTCACAGGTTAAAAGAAAGCAACCATATCGTTGGGTTGCTATTTCCGAACTGAAAATGGACTCCCGGGTCACTGTATGGAGTTGCTTTCTTTTAAGCAGTTGGCATATGACCTCGGGACTTATCTTCCACAAAGATAGGATCGAAACTGAGCATCCCATTTATATGAAGTATTGGCAGGGCGTAACGGTTGCGCTAATTAACTAAGGAATAAGAAGAATTATGATATGACGCTCTCGTGATTTTGGATGAGACTACGATTATATATGAAGTCTACTTCTCTGTTCCGAATTGCGGCAGTATGAAAATAAATTTTATTTAATGTGATTGTCCAACCATTGAATCGGCTGTAAAATGCTATGCCAGAACGTAACAGGAAAGGGAAGATATTTATCTAAAATAAAATCCTCGTCTAGAAATGTTATGCTTAGAGGATTAGTGAAGGAAGAAAACAGTTAAAACATTTTCCAGTCGTTTCTAATTAGAGGAACACGTATAACTAAGATTCGCATCTCTTAATGTTAGATATAAAATAAATACTGAGCAGGCATTCCGTTACGATTTTGTTTGACGAAAATCGTCTGCGATTTAGCATTTTGATGGCGCGTTGGTTGAGGTGAGTTCGTTGCAATTTGGATAATGAACATCTCGTAATCACAGCTGCATTAATGTATTTCGAATGTCAGCCAAAGCAATAAAGCCCTCATGGCTACCGCATATTTTACAGATAAAAGCAGACAATAGCCTGCGTTAAATTGACTAAAGGACTTGTATTTGTGCAACTCTACAAAATTTAAGTGATGATTGTAAATAAGATTGTTACAGAAATCAGCCTCCGGTTTACAAACTTTAAATTAAATGTACACAAACACGAGTCAACATTAAAAGAGAATGAAAAACTTAATAAAAAATTAAGATTTTCAGTACATAAATATGTGTCAAGCTGCAGGCCAATTGATGCAGACTCACACGCATGCTCGCATACATTATATACATATATATATATATATATATATATATATATATATATATTCAAGGTACGTTATATTTATGGGTAAAAGTGCTCAGTATCAAGAACAGAGTGTATGCAAATATAACAGTGGAAACTAAGGTCAACACGTATTGGCGACACCCTGTTTTATGCTTGAACGAAATTCTCCGTCCTGAAGAGTGCCTTCAAGCATGAAACAGATACTGTTTGTGTGCGTATATATATATATATATATATATATATATATATATATATATATATATTGCACATATAGTTCTGGTGTTAATAAAATAGTTCTCTCTCTCTCTCTCTCTCTCTCTCTCTCTATATATATATATATATATATATATATATATATATATATGTATATATATAGAGAGAAAGAGGGAGGGAGAACTGTTTTATTAACACCAGCACTATATGCAGAATGCACTCAGGTGCGGCTCCGTCAAAAGAACCGAGTGGCAACTGAGGAAAATTATAGAGAGAGATGCCCAACCCTGGGGAACAGCTGCCCGAAGCCGCGCCCTCGCATTACTCTAGAGGGAAGAATTGGTGCTCGCACCGAGCCCATCGCAACCGACGGTTGTGGGAGCTCGAACAAGTTTCGTTCCTAACCCGGGTGTAGGCACCCGGGCTGCGCATATTAGACCGACCTTGTGTCACAACCTGACCTGGGGTGGTGGGAGTAAATACAAAAAATTTTTAACTTATTTTCGTATCTGAAAAATGAATTAATGGACCTTTATTTATACTCTAAAGTTATTTTGTTTTGCTATATATTTTATATTTAATAGAAATCCTGTTTTTTTAAACAGTGTAATTAACTTCTACCAAACTGGGTTTTCTAGAAATTTAAATAAAATATGTATGCCCTTAGGTGTTATCTGCCTGGCAAGTGGAATCGCCGAATGTGTGCGAATTTTGGTAGATTTTATTTCTTTCACTTTGCGCTAATGTTTATTGAAAAGGCATGAAGCTGTTTTCCTCTATCTATGGTTAAAGACCTGGATTGGCACCTTTGAAGAGTCTCCAATCCAGAATAAAGAGAAAGCTGAATTCAAACCTGATGGAGACTGTTTGGAATTTTCGATTCATATGGTATATCATTTCTCTGTTCTATGTAAAAATGCGCCTTTGCTGCTATAATGAAATCATGTATTTGAATAGAATAGCGGTTTAGATCTAAACTGAACTGTTCGAATATGAACATGACACTCCATCTCACACACGCATATATATATATATATATATATATATATATATATATATACACACTGAGAAGTCACTTTTACAGCTATCTGTTGATTGTTGTTCTTGTATATTATAGTTGCTGCGTTGCAGTTCAGACCAGATACCAGGTTCATCGACAGCATGTAGCTTCTTCAACTCAAACAATCGTGGCTTAAATATTACACACCAGTGGCATCATTACCCACAAGTGAAAACCATGGCAATTTCTAGCAGTAAACCTGTTTTTATTCTTCAGTTATAACATAAACAAGCGAGTTTGAGATGAGGCGTATGTAAGGGTTAGGTGAACGGTCTAACAGATGTCTTCCCTGTCTGATCGTTCTTCGTGGGCACGATTCGTATCTCCGTGTTTTCGCGGGTAAAGGCCATTTTTTTTTTTGTTTTCTTTTGTAGCTAACATGGTTCTTTGTCTCGTCTTCCATGTCTAAAAACGTAATTTATCTCTATTAGCCGACTTTTCTTTGTCTGGGTCGCTTGTGAAGCCCATTTCACGATACTGATAACCGTCGTGGGAAAATAAATGCTCCGAAACCATTTTTGTGTCGTGTCCAGCTGTTTTCCGCTTAATAAGATCTCAACTGACTGATATCCCTACGCAGTGTACAAGAAGGTAGAAATCAATGAAAGATATGTTTAACAAACCATTTATACGGGGGAAAATGATTAAAGAACTGTACCAAGGGTTTTACTTAAAATGATCAGAGTACCCTTCAAGTACCGTTCAATGTTCAATGACAGCCGAGCAAACACAGTGTATGATATTGTTTTTTTTTCTAAATTTGTGCTGCCAGTTTCTGAATAGCACGAAACGATAAGCAATGTCTTTCACAGCCCCACAAAGAAAAAAAATCTGGAGGTGTGACAACTGGTGAGAGTGCCGGTCACTAAATCGGAACACAGCGTCCGACCCATGTTCCATGAAGATTTTCATTATTTTAATACCAAACAATGACAAAAAAATTCACAAAAAAACTATGTAGACATTAACAATGACTTTCCAGAACATGGGCGCTGATATTGAATCACATTGTAATCATTATTTTTATTTAATATATCTGTGAATATGTGTGTTTGTTTTTGGATATACGTATTTACGCATTATTTCGACTCGTGTTCTCAAATTTCATTCTGAGTAGAACTGAAAATAAAGAGAAACAGAAATTATATGATTTCGTATAGATCTGATTCTTTAAAAATTCGGTTTTCGGATTCCTGACTTCTTCGAACCTCAGTCTTTGTAACAGTTCTGAAATCCATAACTATTTGTTACCTCTTCTTGATTTTCAACGTTTATCCCGAATCTCATAGGTGATAATAATTTACCAAGCTGGTTTTAATAGAATACCACAAGTATATGGTACCCAATAGCGATCGACCCTGATAATGTATAGAACAAGATTTTTGTTCGCCTGTTATGAAGAAATATTTGTTGGAATTTATTAGATGATTTATTATTTATATTATTGTTCTACGAAAAAGGAATACAAAGAAAAATTAAAATCTCTTTAAAATCCAATATTTGCCCTAGAGATGTCTTTCGAAGTCTACATTAGTAAATGTAAGAGTTAATTAACTGGATTTTCTAAAAGTAATGCTTACTTTTTACTTAAAACAGAATGAAAATAAGGTTTTATTTACATAGAGTATTATTAATTCTCCGACAAAAGAGATTTCTATAATCAGAGGTTAGAGATTAATAAATTACTGATTGTTTAGACTTATTTATAATAATATGAATAAGCAAGTAGAATTCAATTAAAACGGGTGGATCAAGTCTCTTCACAAGCACTGATCCGGAAATGTTTATCGAGAATGAACTAAATGGTAAAATATTAGTCGAAGGTGAAGGTCATTGTGTTTAGAAATCAGCAGTGTGCAGTATAAAGCTTTTATATTAGGTTGGTGCAAAAATAATGTCGGTTTTTGACGTATTTTTTAACGTCAAAAAGCGACATTTTTTTTTTCACCAACCTAATAATTTCAATGTTTCCCATTATTTAGAAAAGCTTTTATTCTCTAAGATATGAGTAATATGAATGCAAATAATCGAAGCCTAGGTCGATTTCTTGAGATCGGAAGATAAATTATGATTTTATCAAAATGTAATCCCGGTAATTGTTGCATACAGTTTTCACTTAAGTAAATGTGCGTCACTCATCTATTTTGATTTCTGGTCATTTCGGGTAAAGATACTTTTACTAAAGATTTCCCTGGTCGGGTTTGACGGCTCGTATCGCTCCCCAAAAGCTGGTGCTCATTGATCGCGCTTACGCGTGTGACAATGTTTCGCCCCCGTATTCTGGATTGAAACGAATAGTGTTTCTAACACTGCTAGCCACTGCCCGAATGGTGATTTGGATGACGTGACTGGGGGAAGTCTTGCGAGGCAACCGTCTCTCTCATCAGGATCTGATCCGATTCTTTGAACATCAGCTCAAGACGCATCGATGTGATTTCCTGTGGAGACCCGACCTGATTAGGCTAAAGAAGCTTTGTGTACTTAGTTAATGTAAGTTTTGTTCCCGGCCATATCTTTTGTTATAATCCAAGTTGAGATTCCCAACCTACTCAGTTTGTTTTGACCCCTTTTCACCTCGGCTGGATCAGCCTTATTTTTTCCCATGTCCGTATGTATATTTTCTCCTTTACCCTCTCTTTTAACGAGATAGCCTCTTGATTTTGTCCAAGGGCAGAGTCCAGCGGCTTCTCTTTTTGAGGGTTGGACGGGTTCTACTAACATATGTCACGTTTATTTTTGCTTTCTTTTGATATTTAGTTTGTTTTGGGGTTTCATCCCCTACACTCATGGTCATTCATCAGATTTTTATGTATAAAATATATATTATCATCAAATCTTTATCACATGGGTTGCGTTTTGTAAGTCCTCTCATGAGAGGATGCGGCATTATGGTGTACGGAGGATTGCGAAGTATGAGTTTTTTTTATGGTGAATGGGCAAATTGTAATGAGTGAATGGGTCGTGAATCGGATAAGCTAGGTATAAGATAATCAGTGAAGACCAGTCTCAATCAATTTCTTCTTTTTCGGCCTTGTTCTATAATTGTGCTTATTTACAATAAATATAGATTTTTGTGGTCGGGAATAAATCAATGAGAATATCAACTTATTTTTAAAGCCCTGTTTTATTGCAGGGTGGGGATTCAAAATCAAAAATTAGACTGTCTCCTAAATTTAGTTGTATTTTAACTTTTATGTATTAAAGTCGAGACATGTTTTGTATTGCAAGAATTTTTTTTTTGAATATTTTATTAACGATTGAGAATGACAAACATTTTTCCAGATAAACGCTTTACTATTTAACCCATAGACAGAACATATCTTCATACCTTCCCCAAAGGTATTTGCGCAAAAGTGAGTATAAACAATTCGAACACTCTTATTGCCACAGAACTCAAAAAACTTTTGAATTTAGTTGTGTAAAAGGGCATTGGCCTTGGTTGTCTCATATTAGAAAATTCTGAGCAAAGCAGAAAAATATGGTAGAGTGGTTAATCGGATTGGAGTTTAATGAAAAAGGACCATATTTAAAAATCATAACCAGCGTCCTAAGATAAGCGAGGCATGTTATCTTTTGTTGTTCCCACTTAATTAAACAAAAGACAGTAATTAAAATATTCTTAAATGGACAAAGCTCTTCGCAGGATATCGACCATACTTGTTCCTGGATAGATGATCCAACAGGGATTTTCTTGATTTTTTCTTGAGTTCTTTTCTTTATCAGTCCCAAAGCTCCAACTTCAACAGGTACAGTTTTAGTTTTTAAGTGCAACTATTTTTTTCTATTCCCATCCCAAGCTTTTGAGTTGGCTTCGTTTTTCAAAAACCTTTACAGATATGTTTTTGTGACTTGGTACGCTTATGTCAATCAGTTCGCAAACCTGTTTTTTTCTTCTTTTTTGATAATAATGTCTGGGCAACTTTCTTGTATTTTTCAATCTATGGTTATTTAAAAAAAAAAAAAAAAAGATAGTAACACCTGCTACTTCAACTATCATTCGGGGCGATGTTGATATTTGTTTGCAGCTGTTTTCATCTCGTAGTGATGACAGATCTTCCAATGAAAATGTTGACCTACCCTGTCATGACAGTTTCTGTATTCATTAGGTGTGAGTATTGAGTATCTAGACAATAATATTGGTTACAGAATCTATATTTTGGATCCGTACTCTCATGCAACATATTGGTGTGACAGTTGCTTGTATGAAGTTTATGTTCTTGTTCAGCAATAATAAACCATTCTGCCTCAGCCCTAAGTCATGAATTTCTTAGCCATTGGTGGATTGTGAATTTGAGCTACGTCAGCATTCTTCTTTCGAAGAAAGAACCGGCTTTGAAGCAGTTTTGGGATTCAGCTTTCTTCTATTTGCTTTTGGCCTTGTTGTTTCGCTTTGTTTTCAATTTACTTGCTGATTTTTGTGGCATTTTTATCTACATCGGCGCTATTTACAACATGCAATTACTCAAGCTCACTGAGTATGTTATGCGTTGTTTTCTTCTGTTTCTCTTGCTTTCATTTTGTCATATGACTATCAGATTTTCCAAGTCCTCTTTCCCCATTATGTGCTCTAAAAACTGTCTCTTCCTGCTTTTACGAATAATTTTCCTTTTTGATCCCATATTTCCTCTAAAACTCGTTCGTTTTAGGAGATTGTCCAGGACTCACTTTCATACAGGAGGACATATATCACGTAACAGCTTAATACTAGTTTCCTTGTTTCCTTCTCCTATTTCTTAGTACTCTTCTTAGGTTTTGAAATACAATAATGGCTATCCCAATACGTCTTCGGATTTTAGCATCACACTTTCCGTCCTCTGTTAAGACACTTCCCAGATATTTAGATTTTCGCACTTGTATGATTTTGATATCTCCGATTTGCAGTTCGCACTTTGCGATCCTTCTTTGGTAAGAAAGATGTATTCTGTATTCTTGCAGTTGATGTTTAATCCTTTTTTTTCACCGTTTCTTTCACTACTTTCTGTAGGAGTTTTTGTAGTTTTCTTTCTGTGTTTTTTTTTATCAACATTACATGTCTGTATTAAATTAAGAAATAAACTCTGTAATTCGGAATTGAATCATTGCTTTTGTTCGGGAAATTGAGCAAGTGAAAGATGAAAATATTAGGTTGGTGTAAAAATAATGTCGTTTTCTCACATATATTACTATGTGATAAAACGACATTTTTTTTTTTGCCCCAACCTAATATTAATGTAACCTTTTCGTTGTGCAAAGTAATAAAAACACGAGACTGAATCTTTAATATGAATGATTTCATATTATTCAGCTCCTTATTTCGTCAGTTACTGTCCCCTAATCTGTGGGGTCGGGGTTCTCATCTGAACATGGGCTTTACATTCTCTTGTTTGCTGCATTAGAGAAAGCAATCTTTGTAGTTAGTGTCATGTTTTCTTTTTCTTCGACGTACACGTTTCGGGGGCAGATTGGCTCATTACGTGTCCAGAAGTCAGACCAGCTGCTGATATCGGAGATATTGTGGATGTCCAGCCGAGGCTAGAAGATCTTCTTCATGTCAACTATGCACCTAGCTTTTCTGAAGAATTCAAAGTTTGTTTTGATATGATCTCACTTGAATCCAGTATATTAGTCTGCACAAATGGTTGAATATAACTGAATTCTGTTAGAATTTTCATTATATTAATATTGATATAGATTCACAGCTAATGTCACTTAATCGGACGCATCGAGAATACGTCTTTTGGACCCTGTAAATGTTCGTTCTTTTTAAATTGATCAGCAGGGAAATGACGATTTACGACAAACTTTTATTTATTTTTTGCATAATTGCTTCTATTAAGAGGCTATTCCATGTTCCAAGTTTCTAGGCTAACGTCCACCTCACGTTGAAACACCGATTACCGTAAGATCATCGAAGCTAAACAACGTTGAGCCTAGTCAATATCTAGATGGGTGACAGCTTGGGAATAATGGATGCTGTAAGCCTTGATGTGCTGGTGGGGCAATGGAAAATGACTCGGAGTTATTAAACGGAGATCCGAGTTCCAATTTCAGTTGGGTTCGTTATATTCACTTACGCGTAAATATCCTTGTGCGGATCCAACTCTTCATCTCACCAATTATGAGTTAATTAGTAAGACTTTTATCTTTAAACCATTATTATCAAAAACAAATTACAGTCTACAAAAAATGAAGCCTTTAGACAAGCTACAAAGCCGAAGTAACCGAATAAATCAATCAATCAACTGAACAATTAAATAAAATACTTTTCGATTTGGCACACCATAAAAAATTACATACAAAATATTTAGATTTCGACATTAAATGACACACAGAGGTAGATATACCACTAAACAAAATAAACCAACCAATAGTACCGACATATAGTAAAATGACTAACAATACATATTTATATCATAATGACCAACAATATATTTTATTTGTAGTTGAAGGCATACTATTAATTTTAAAATATTTAGATTTCGGCATTAAATACCTCATAGAGGTTGATATATCTCTAAACAAAAACAACCAAGCAAGTTACTATTTAAACGGAATCCACTATACTTATATGGTGGGAGGATCCGAGCAAGTCAGTAAATCCACTAAGACACAAATAGTTACTGAATGTGGAAGAATTAGAAAACAGTAACATTACTAACGAGTGAGGACAGTAAAAGAGTAAACAGAAAGACAACGGATAGCGATTGACATTGTATTTAACTTTTTAAATATTTAAGTTGACATTAAATCATAGAGCCAATAGAGAGTTCTATAAGCGGGAAATATGCAAAGATTTAGAATTAGTTTAGGTTAGTAGATTTTGTATGTCACTTTAACTGGGTTATTTGGATATCAACCTATGAAAATACATGCATATGCAATATAAGTATAATAGATTTCATGAATATATCCATCTACTGACCGCTTTCAAGTGGCAAGAACTTGGTTCAATAACATGAACGAGGGCTCGATCATTAACTTTTCCGGGAGGAGGAAAACGAAGCTAACCTTACCGAAAAGGAAGTCATGGATACTTAGCTAGATAGGAAGAAACTCAATTCACTTGCCATTTACGATTCTAACATTGGAACATTAAGAGGCTTACAATCACGATGTTTCGAACAGATGGGAAAGCAAAGCAGTATGTTAAGAGCAATCAAAATTATGCCTTACGTATTATCTGTGAGCGCGACCTGTTTTGTGCCTACACATCAATAAACTGGGTTATTTCAATTAAATTTCAGAAATAGCTTACTCACCGTAGTTATATATTAACGGAGGAAAATTCTTATCACTCAAGAATGTGCAAAGCATTTGATCGTACATAGAACCTCTCAGCCAATCATTTCTAGTTTTCAAAATAAACTTCAATTTGAAAAATATTGACAAATTAATCTGACCCTACTGGGTGGTCCATTAGTATCGGAAATGTTCTTATCTATATATATATATATATATATAAGGACAGAGGGAAAACTTATCTGAACCAATGTGACAAGTATTTATATAAAAAAGCAAAATAATTATTGGTTTTCACCCAAAAAGTTTGACAAAAATATTCTTAATCTCGTATATAAATGCTTTTCGCAAAGTAAAAACCTTACATTTGCCTTGATAAAGCTCCTCAGAGGACGAAACGCGTCGACTAAGATAAATTTTCCTTTCTTGTCTTTATTCATATTTTCCTTTTATAGATATATACTGCGTGCCAAATTATTATCGAGATAACTTTTTTTTCAAATATTTGAAATATTTGAAAACATCCAATCAATTCACACAAAACTTTGATACAATGTTGGCAACATTGACCTGCGCAATCACTAGAATTTTCGTACTGATCCGCGCAATGTAAACAAAATGGCGCCATATTTGTTATCAGCACGGTGATTTGAGTGTGCCAAATTATTAGAAAAGTGTAAGAATTTAGTGAAAAGATGGGCCGTAAAAGCAGTTTAACTAATGCTGAAAAGAAAACTATCACCTCAGAACTCTCAAAAAGTAAATCTACCCTAGAAATTTCTAAAATGATAGGTGTCATAAACAGTGAAAAAGTTCACCGCCGACCATACATAAGTACGCAATAGGGGAGATACAGGCAAGCGGAGGATTATTTCACGTCGTCTCATGTCACGACTTAAACGAGAGGCCACGAAGAACCCTAGACTTACCAGTCAAGAGCTTTTCAGTCGCATTGGGGATCCTACTGTGTCTAAAAGTACTATGTGTCGGTATCTGTGGGAAATAGCAACAACAGTCAAATTTGTATCGAAGCCTCCGTTAACGAGAAATCACATTCAAAATTGATTGAAATGGGCCGTGGACAATATGAAGATTGACTTCTCTAAAGTTTTGTTCAAAGACGAAACTGGAGCAATATTTTATGGGCCAGGTAGATGAAGTTTGGGTAATGAACGGACAGAATCGCCATCAGCGTTTGAGACGCCAAGAAGGTGGTGGTGGCATGATCATCTGGGGTGGTATTATTGGAAAAACATTAGTGGACCCTTGGAGAGTACCAGATGGCGTCAAAATGACTGCTGATGCATACATATCGTTTATGAAGGAGCATCTTGAACCCTGGAGGAAAAGGCAAAGAGTTGCCTTCAGTAGGACCATTGTTTTTATGCAAGATAATGCTCCCCTACATGCTGCTCACAAGACTACCGAATATTACTCGGATATGAGCCCAATCGAAAACCTTTGGAGCATCATAAAGCGAAGACTGTACGCCAACGGACGACAATTCAGGAGCAACGCTGAGTTGTGGGAAGCAGTTCTTGACATATCTCGCGGCATTACAGCAAATGACATCCTATAATTAACCAATTCTATGGATCGTCGACTTCTTCAAGTAATTTCAAAACAGGGAAAGCACATTCCCTAATAATTTGTTTAAAACTGTGCCTTTGTTTGTATCTGTTATTATTTGTTTAATTACCTTATTTATTAGCTACTTTTGATCATAAACATTCACGTACAACATTAATAAACGTTTTTTTGCTAAATTCTGGGAATTTTATTAATAATTCGGCACGCTCAAATCACCGTGCTGATAACAAATATGGCGCCAGTTTGTTTACATTGCGCGGATCAGTACTAAAATTCCAGAAATTGCGCAGGACAGTGTTGCCAACATTGTGTGAAAATTTTGTGTGAATTGATTGGACAGTTTTTGAAATATAAGAAAAAAATTATCTCGATAATAATTTGGCACGGAGTGTACTCTTTCTGAAATTTACATTTTATATATATATATATATATATATATATATATATATATATATATATATATATATATATATATATATTGATGCATGTTTCATTAAATAATATAGACAAGTTTTATCTATTTATTTTATGTAAATTATTTTCATATCGTCTGATAAGCTTAATAAGATTATTATTAAAAGAGGAAAGAAAATCACAATATTGATACATATTTTTAATCCTATCTAAGCTTTCGGTTTACATAAGCCATTATCAAAGGCAATTACATTACAAAATATTAAACAATACACAGACAAAACAATAATGATAGTCTGTTTTGTTTCCATGGAAGCTTTCCAAGCAACGACAAACTTGTGCATCCGAAACGCTGGAAGCGAAAATCGCACCACAGCTCATGACGCCACACATGACCACGCGAGAGTGAAAACGAGAAGTATTAATTATGTGAAGCCGTTGGTATAAACCAATGTCTTCTGTTATCAATTATAGATATTTAAGAATATTTGTGGAGATTTCATAGTTTATTTTGTTCAGGTTAGCTTTCAAATGTTTTATGTATATAGCTTCAAGAATTATGCAAGCCGAAAGCTTAGATAGGATTAAAAAATATGTATCAATATTGGGATTTTCTTTCTTTCTTTTAATAATAATGTTATTAAGATCATATGGAAAGAATTTACATACTTGTCTATATTATTTAATGAAACACGCATCAGTAAAAAAAATGCTGCCTATATATATATATATATATATATATATATATATATATATATATGTGTGTGTGTGTGTGTGATAAATGTAATATTAATGATAAGGGTAATATTAGCCGTTTCTCTGTAAGAAAACATTTTCTGGCATTCATTTGACAGAACAGCCGGTACTGTTTTTGGGTGAAATTTATGAAATCGTTAGCTTAAAAAGTCCAGTAGATGTTATTGCCTTTTCCAGTATTGCTGGAAACTTCCTTCCTAAGCTTTTATTTGAAGTAGCCTGGAATAATTATGTCATTATTTTCTTATTTAATTATTTTCTCTTCGTGTTACACGTGCTATATATTTTAGTTGTTGCTACTGTTGATAGTCCTCAAGTAATGTTGTTAATTTTATTTAGTACTGTTCTTTGTGATTCTGTAGCGCCAGTCCACAAAGTTCAGGAAAGTTGATCTTTACAACAACCCATTAGCTTCCCTTGTTCAAAGCTTTTTAACCATTGATAGAAAGCTATTGTATACTGCTTACAATCTTACGAGCAGATACAAGTAGGCATCTGTTGGGATCCTAAATACGACGTTAGTACAGGCGGAAAATTGATTCCTGTGCGCGTTATAAGGGACCGGTGTGGACCACGGACAAGATTGCTGTTTCCCCTGGTACCGAGAAGTTCCAAATCTCTCGATGCCGTCTTTAACCCAATAAGACAATTCTCAATAGAAAGGTTAAAAATATCAATCCCAGGAGCGTCTCAAAGGAAGTCGTGGAATGAATCCCAATCAATACGCCGGTAACAGAAAGAAGTCTTGTCAATTCGAGGTTCATTTCTAATAAAAATTAAAAAGAAATATTAGCAGATACTACTGCGTAATCCGAAATGACAAATACTCATAACGATAAATAAAAAGAAAACCTTCAACAAATTATAGCAACTTAAAATATTCAATGAAAACAAAAAAAAATCAATACAAACTAAATAATATATATATATATATAATATATATATATATATATATATATATATATGGTTGAGCTCTCTAGGGAAAGGGGGTTTTAAAAACAGGGACTCTTACTGCTATTAAGCATTACTCTTGAATTGAGTTTTCCGAGCCGCTGGCGTATTTCGTATAGAAAAAAAACGTTAAAATTCCCTTTCCTCTGCCGTGCGACAATGGATAGAGGTAAGATATCTGACTGATGTCAAATCAGTCGGGTTTCGATCCAGGCTTGAAGCAATCGGACGTCTATTCACACTGAGGAGCTGTGATACAGTGAAACAGACATATATATATATATATATATATAATTACCGACACACACAGACACTTATATATGTGTCTGTGTGTATTAGTAATAATTAATATATACTGATGTACATATAGTATTTTCTTCAACAGAGGTGAGACAAACGTCAGTACAGAGTAACCCGGATATAAGAGAGTTGTCGGGACCGGGGAAGTCTCTTATATCCGGGCTTGGTCTATTTTGTTTAGGTAAGTATGGGAGTAATTTGGGACCAGATAAAATCTCTCTTATATCCGGGTTTCTCTTATATCCGGGTTTGGTCTATTTTGTTTAGGTAAGTATGGGAATAATTTGGGACCAGATAAAATCTCTCTTATATCTGGGTTTCTCTTATATCCGGGTTTGGTCTATTTTGTTTAGGTAAGTATGGCTCTAATTTGGGACTAGAGAAAATCTCTCTTATATCCGGGTTTATCTTATATCAGGGTCTCTTATATCCGGGTTACACTGTATTACATTTAGTTCGTAGACACTGGTAAGATTATCCAAAACTGAATGAAAACAGAAATAAGAACCATGTGTGTTTAATTCTGAAAGTGTGCTGTAAATTTGATGTATCGTTTGACTTCCAGTATTCAATAATTCAGAGAACAAACAACTGAACAATGATATTGGAACATTGATCTGGGGAGAGACATACAGCTATAAGTGCAGTAACAGATTTATGTATTAAAATTAATTCAAGATTGCAACTTGATTTTTAATTAATTTATTTGACAATTTCAAAGAGGTAATGCGCGGCAATCCAAAATGAGATACATTTTCTCCATATTATTTTTAACATTTACAAATTAAAGGAAAAGAGAACACAGAATCTGTAGGATGTAAAAGTAAAAAAAAAAGACAAAACTAAGCAAAACAAAGAGGTAAATGACAATGCTCGAAATTCTCCGTTTGCTGGAAACGATGAATTTTACCGGAAATAAACTAGCTCCGCGTGAAACCAAATGAAGAGGAACATTTAAAAAATATACTAACAGGGATGAGAATCCAACCGCAAAGGTGAGAAATGTTACATTCATGGAAACTGGCAAAATTGCTTTAAGTTTCAATCGACAGGTGTTCGATGTTGTTTTGAGAAAGCGTTCTTCTATTCTCTAGGCATTCCATAATCCTATTTTCCTAAAGAGTGTTTCGTTTTCGGAATAAAATACATTTTTTTAAATTGTTTTATACTTATTTTTTACTTTTTGCAATTTTTATTTATTTAATTCATTACCTTTGTAACTTGCAAGTGTTTTGCCTTTTCTTTTCTTCGCTTTATTTTAGTTTAATGATAGGACTATTATAATGAAAACATTAAGACCTGGCTCTTGAAATGCATTTTAAATGTAACTGTGTTGCAATTTCGTCAACACAAAAAAGCTAACTAAGGATCATATAACTTCCTCTGTTTTTCCTAATATCGATCACATGTTATTTGGGAAAATAAATAAATAAAATATACAATTTTCGATCTGAGTACCCTGAAGTTAACTGCGCAATAAAAACAAAATATCTACATTGCAATTTCTCTGACTCTATCAAATAAGTTGAGGGAAATGAATAAATACTCGAATATTCTTTGTGAAAATGAGAAATAAATAGAATCTAAAGATTACGTTCATTTTCTCTTTAGTTTCCCTCCAAAATCTTACTTTGTTTTGTTGTTTTTAGTGGGAGGAATATTTTTAAAAAAGGCGCCAATGTTCCTTGAGGAATGAACATCTATCATGGCTTTGAATCAAAATCTAAAAAAAAAAAAAGAAAATCCTACAATAGAGATAAAGACAGAAAAGCCTATAAAATAACAAATATGGCAGTGTGTTGTTAAAGGGAAATCTGATATTAGTATATTTTTCCTGTTCTGAATAAAAGAAAAAGAAGGATAAGCTTCATAAGGTCTTCGGTTTGAAAATGTTTTTGGAGATTTTATTAACAAAGAATCCATTCTAGATGAGGAAATAAATGGTTTCTAATAAGTTGCAACATCTTTTCATGTTTTCGTCTTCAGTTTTATGGCGTCAACAAAAGTTTCAAGGTTTTATAGTACTCCACTATTTTCAATTTTATTGAAACATTTTCGCATTTATTCCTTTTAAACATTTATTTCGGTGTCATATCAATTCCGACCGAAGGCGATTATGACCTTCCATACATTTTTATTACTTTATCCTAAGCAAGGCGATAATTCCACTAAGACACAGGGGGCTACTTTGAGTGAAAAAATTGGGAAGGTTTAAAAGGAACCGGAAACCTAATCGTAAACAGAAAACAAGGCATAAATCTCTACTCTTGTTCAAAATACTTACGTTCGCCTATCGATCGGTTCATAGATTTCCTATATACCAACACATTCATTTTCCTTTAATTATCTGTGAATTTCTGTTGTCTAATCGACAGTTTTGAACTCAGAGATTTATTTATCCTAGAAAGATTGCAGCCATAGTCTTGAAAGCCCAGTCTACCACGATATTTATCCCGTAGAGACAGACAGAAGCGGCGAAGCTATGCGTTTCCAAAGACCAATAGTGTGAAAGTAACCCGGAATCTGTTGTTGACTGATTTCAAAATACAAAACTTTGATACTAAAATTAATAGAGAAGAAAATTTGAAATTTTCTTTCTTCTCTTATGTTGATTAAAACTTTAATAAATAAATTTGTTTAACTGTTGGAAAAATATTTCTCATAGGTTTCTATAGCGGATTTCGTCCTTCTGTCTTGCCTTCAAGAATGATGGGAAGCACTAATCCCCGTCTCGATATTGGTCTATCAGTCTTCTTTGAGTTAGCAAAATCTTTGAGTCTATCATCACGAAGGTAGTCGATCCCTGCATCAGAAGATAAACCTCCTTAGTAACACGCTCCTTCGTATTTCTGCTTCACATATTTCCTCCGTCTGTTATTTCATTGCCGAGATAGTTAAAATTCTGTAACTGTTTTATTTTGACGACACAATTAATTAGCAAAACTTTTGGACCTTTTTTTATGACGAGAATGACGCATCCTGTCTAAGAAGAGATTATCTTCGGTCTTGTTATAGCATTGTTGGTAATCAACCATTTATTATGCGTTGTATTTATTCTTGAGAATCTATTTTCAGTGGAACGAAAAATCATGAATCCCTTACGTAGATTTAGTTTAGATTGGAGCATAATGTACCTAATCACGAACTAACATCATTTTGTTATGTAGAAAAGGAATTGATCACGGGAAACACGACGTTGATTTCAAAATCTACGCTCTGAAAGTGTCCATATTCAAAATGAGCCTTGATTCAGATCAATGTCAGAATTAGTGTCGCTTTTTACTGCTTATTCACAATAATAACGGCAATTTTTCAAACTTGCTATACCCGTGCCCGTGCTTGATTCAAAAATCGTACGACTCATGCAGCAATCGCTATCACTTGACTTAAAATATTTTTGCCCTTCCTTGCCTTTAAAGGAGTGCATTTTGCCTATCTCACACTGCGAATTTTTTCGAAGCTCTATACTAAACATTAAATCTGTTACGAAAAAAGAACTAAACAAAATGGACACAAAACGATCAGCTATAAAAAAAAGGACTCGTAACAGGAAAAACCGAATGAAAAAAGAATGTTAACAACAAATAATTTTTCACACCTACCCAGTTCTGCGGAATCAGAATCAACGTCGAGTTTAAGCAAGCGAATGAGCCAATTTGAGTAAAGTGCCATGCAGATTTAAATTTTTCCCTCTTGCGACGAATGCAGCTATCGATTTTTTATTTTATTTTATTTTATTTTTTTTTGCATGCTAGCATGCTAGTTAACATTCTTGTCAGTCAGCTGTTGGCTCTCACGCTGACCAATAGAATCTTCCTGCCTATTCGTGGCAGCCAGCTATTGGCTCTCACTCTAGTCAGTACAAAATGGTCGCAAACTACATGAAAAGTGCCGTAGAAGCATGAAAAACTCGATTATTTACACTATCGATGGGAGTTGGGAAATGCAAAGTCGGTCTTGGCCTTCCCGCTAACTTGGAGCATGTGCATGTAAATTTTGGGAAAAAATCCGTCGAAAATTGCAGCCGTGCATTCTTTACACACACACACACACACACACACATCCAGTCTTTTATAGATAGAGCTAAGCTTCACTCGATACAAGGCTCTATATTTACTCAATATACAGGGTTAAACAATGTAATAAGAACCAGAAAAAGTTCGTTAGAAACAAAGAAATGAGTATTGAACTATTATTCACTTCTCATAATGGCAGTTGTTGGTCGTGCTAGCACGAAGTGTCAAGTCATCGTGATCGAGGGTTTGAGCGTGCTAGCTTTGTTCAAACTGCTGATCACGTTAGATAACGCGCTCTCTCCCAGATACTGTAACTAAGGCACGTTTAGCATAGTTGCACTATAAACCACAAGTGGGCCATATGGGTATTGAGCACACACAAAATGTGCCTGAACATGAGTCTGCAGTGGGGACTAGTTAGCCGCCCTAGTAGACTGTCATTCTCGGATTCGAGGTGCTATGACATTTACATTTTTTAATGGCAATGAATACAGGACAATCACCTCACAGATGAAGGACAGACTTGAAGCAACAGAAATCTACTTCTACAGAAGGATGTTAATAATACTATGGACTGAACATGTGAGAAATGACGAAGTTTTAGAGAAAATGGAAACAAACAGGATACTTAGAATGAGAAAGATATAGTTGAAGTTTCTAGAGCATATATAGAGCAATGAGGGCTTGAGAAATTTGACACACTCAGGATATAATAAAAACAAAAAGGTCAGAGGAAAAGAATCTTGCTTTTCCATTTGATAATGCTTTTATAAAGTTTACTCAATAAAAGTTTTAAGAGCTACTCAAATTAAGAAACCGGAAATTTTTGTTAGAAACCAAGAAAACGGTATTGATTTTTATGTAATACCAGTCGTCCTATATTTTAGCGAATGCTAAACACTCACTCTACGGAAGAAAAAGAGACTGGAAACAATAGTAATCTGGTTCAATAGAAAACTTACTATTCCATTTGATATTTTTTATAATTAGGTTTACTCAATACAAGGCTTGAGAGCTATTCACTATAGAAGTTTAAACGGTTATCATGAATGAGGTGTGTGATATTATGAGGATAAGGGAATCGTTTATATCATTTGTAAAATCAGCTTATCATGTACACTAATTATATTAAATGCTGTCAGCGTAACAGTGACCTGTGTGAATACTGGAAACCGCTGAGTTTACTTTCGTAAAAACGTCCTCTGTGTTAAATGGGTGTGTAACGGTGTTCGGTGTGGACAGTGTAACCGACGAGCCGCATTAACATCCCTGTTAGTGTTTCTAATTTAAGTTGTGTTTTATAGGAGTAGTAGTAATTCTAAGCCGTGCTGGATGAGAGTACTAATAAGTCCATGATTTTTTTGTTTTAATGTTGTAAAAGAGTGTAAGATTAAGACTTCAAACCGCTTTATATAAAGTGCTTCAATTATCTTTTTTTTTTACAATTAGATGTACATAGAATGAGTCTTATCTACAAGGTTTTTTTTTCTTACAGAAAAAGGGAATTGTTTGTGAGTGTACAATCTGATTGATTAAATTGCTTCAGTTATATTTAGAGATCTTTTACAAATAGATGTTCATAGAATGAGTGTAATCTACAAACATTTTTTCTCAGGGAATTGTCTGTGAGTGTATGAGTGTGACCTTATAGATCTCCGATTATGCGATTTATTGGTCATTCCAAGATAATTTTCTTGTCAGTTATATTCAATGAAAAATACATAACAAATAAGCTATACGATAAAGTTCTCTTTGCCCTGTAGTGGAACACAATACTTAATTTGTTTAAATCAGAGAAAATAATTAAAATACAGATTCCTAATCGTTTCTCTGCAAGGATGTAAATCTTCTTTGGTCTGGTACAAATCCACAACAGAGAGGAAGTATTGTACTGCTAATTCTCTATGAGTTTTGGAAACAGTGTTCCACAGTAGATAAACAAGACACACACACACACACACACACACACACACACGGTACTTCACCGTGGTGCAATGGTTAGCAAACTTGTCTCACTAGATCAATTACGATTGAATAGTTCGATCCTCACTGGTTGCCACCCCATACTTTCACCCTTGTGCGACATCCAAGCTACGCTTAGAAAATCATTTGAGCACCCGCGCGTGGTGTAATGGCTAGCAAGATTGTCTTGCTAGGACAATTACAAACTGAGTAGAGAGTTCGATCCTCACTGGGTGACACATACTTTCGACCTTCTGCCACATCTAAGCTGCTCTCGGAAAATCGTTTAAATATATATATATATATATATATATGATTTGTCTTACCATCATAGTTGTAATACGCACAATGAAGACTAGAATCCTTACAATTGTGATCTGTTATAGAGTAAAGTAAAAACAAACTAGTCTGTAGAATTAAGGTATGCAATAGCATATATATATATATATATATATATATATATATATATATATTGTGTGTGCGTGTGTGTTTCAAAAGCTTTGCAGATGATTTTGCTATGGTCTTTTAAATGCCACTTAAATCTAAAGTTAACATTCACCACTCGTAATTGAATTTCGAACATCCCTCGCAGCGCGAATCACGCGTCGAAGTCATTTCCCGAATCAATTTCCAATTTTATAATTTTCCCACTTTTGTGACATGGCTTCGTTATCTAGCAGCAAAAACCGGGCAAAACCTCGTGAGAAAATTCCGTTGTGTGTGTATATATATATATATATATATATATATATATATAGCTGTTCAGATTAGAGGTCAGATTATCAAAAATGACAAAATGTTTCGTACTAAGTTATTAATACTTAAAACTTTTAATTCTTAAAAGTCGTGATTTGACTTTTTGCGCCACAAATAATATGTGATAGATACGCTTAACTTCTTGTACTTGTAAAATCTAGAATGACCTTGATTTGTTTTAGATAAATCCTGGCGCAAAACAGAACGGAATTAAGACATCTCGGAAGGGACACCGAAATCCGAGGGTGCATTAGTATAGCGAATGATGCCTTAAAAAACTAAGCAAAGTATTAAGAATCAGGAAAAGTACATTAAAAACAAAGAAAAGTGTACTGAACTGTCAGTTCTGCTATATGGCAGTGAATGCGAGAAAATTCCTCAGAGATGAAGATGAGATTTGAAGCAACAGATATGGGATCTAAGGAAGGAGGCTAAGATTTTGAAAAGCCATAATGAAGTTTTAGAATAAATTGAAACGAAAAGGAATCTTAGAACCAGAAAGTGATAATTATAAATTTTTAGAGCAGATAATGAGGAAAGAGGGCTTGAGAAATTTGATACTCACAGGGTATAATGAAATCAAGAGGATCAGTAGAAAAGAGAACAGATCCTTCTTAGCGGGCTTGTTTAAATTGATGGTAGAAGAAGTTTTAGGAGCGGTAGCAAAAAGATAAAATTTCTAACAGGGATAAAGAATTCTGAGAAAAATATGGAGTGAACATGGGAGAAAGAACAAATGTCACTTATAATTAACATCAGGAAAAGACAGATGAAATTTCTAGAGATCCTAATAAAGAAAGAGGTCTTGAAAGATTTGCTACTCACAGGACAGATTGAAGGCAAGAGGGTCAGAGGAAAACAATGCATGACATACCTGGCAAGCTTGAGTAAATGGGTGATGGAGCAGGTTTTTGGAGAGATAGATAAAGTTTATTAAGAATTAGAAAGGACATGAAATAGAGGCGAGCTATGATCGCCAACTTCCGGAAGGGACACATATAGAAGAATAAAAATATATGTAAATGTGTAATTTTGTATAAAACCATCCCGTTTTTGCCTTTATTTTTCGTTCTAAATATCTCTTATTATACACAAGAAAATACGGTATATTTTTTCAAGTTACTGTGAATCTTCAAACCCGAGCGTTTGTTATAAACTAACTAGCACTTAAAGCTATTTCGAAATCATGTTAACCATATGTAATAGCGTATAACATCATCTGCTTTTTTTTTATTTTATTTTTTTTTTTTTTTTCATATATTTTTCTTATGTTGTTTGGGTATAGCGTTTCCTTTCGTCTGTACTGCAGAATATCCGATCGAAATTTAATTGACGTTTTTCTAGAAATTTATTTTTTCGAGAAAAGGGCAATTTCCAGATTACTTTCTTACGTAATGAATAGGCATATACCTGGGTTCCCTCTCACATTAATATGATTGGCTGGTGTCAGTCATAAATACAGACTGATGTGGAAGTACATGGACTACGCCTATGTTTTTCGCCTATTGCCTACCACTACAACGAGAACCAGTCCATTACGGTTACCTGCTAGATTGTCCTACCCAGTTAAAGTAGTCAACAACCACTTTACTACTTCGAACAAATATATCCCTTTCCAGGACATATCACTTTCTAAAACGGGCCAGCACAACCGAGTAACATTAATATAACAGTGTTGCATTGAAAGTATTTATTTAATAGTATAGGATGTCCCCACCAAAAAATGGACACTATTTTTTAGTCTAATAATATAATCGATAAACTACGTCCAGTAGCAAGGCTTCTGATCAGGAAGTTTTGAGGAGCGTGGAACCACCTCTTAATTGCTGGTGTTCCCAGGTCCACCCTGACCCGGTGTAGTAGCACCTGTTAGGGTCCCATCTATGGGCAAATAGTTAACCCCCAACTGAGATCAAAACACTATGAAAGTGTAAAAATAGGTTTTAATGCAAGAAATAATTTGTAAAAATAAAATAAAATATTACCAGTTATACATTTTTTTTTTTAAATTACCTGCGAAGGAAAATTATTACCAGAAATAGATTTTTGAAAAAAATTACCAACAATGAAAATTTTGTCGGCATTAAATAACCTATTGAGTTTGATACGCTGTAAAACAAAACAAAACAAAACAAACCAAGCAATCGCTGCAAGAGAGTTCTAGAAAATGCTAAGTGTAAGTATGCACATGTAAGCTCAGGTCAAGTAATATTTCTAAACCAACTCTGAAGAGAGGAAAAACGTCAGTGCCTGTTCTACATCACTCCTAGGTCAATTCAACGTCAGATGAGGCGAAGATCCATTTTTGCCTCTATCTCATCGTTAATGGACAAAGGCTACCCCCCTCTTGACTCCCACCATTTCACTGAGCACAATCTGCTTAATATTTATTATAAGAGCCCAGGAAGTCTCAAGACTTATCAAAAGGCTTGACTCCGAAACGACCTCTGCTCCAGAAAAAGTGGTTTTCCTTAAGAATATTAACCTGGAGTTATTACCGATATAAGCGAAATTATTTATCTGCTCCTTGAAGAAGAAATGCTACACAAGACTATAGAATGTGTGAAGTGAACACCCAGTTTTCAAGAATGCAGATGATCGCTCATTCCCCGCATAATATAGGCTCAACTTTCTGCTCGGTGTGTTTAGCAAACTTTTTGAAGTATAATTAACAAAGAAGCTGTTGATCACTTCAATAGGAACAACCTTTTGAACGACAAAAGGAATTGGCTTCGATCGATTCGGTCCACTGCTGATATCCTGTCATTCCTTACAGAATCAATGATCTATCGCTATTTTCCAACAAATATATCTTGAGGACGATCGCATTGGATATTTCGAAGGCCTTTGAAAATGTGTGACGTAAAGGATTACTGCACAAGCCCTCCAGCTATGGAATCATTGAACGAGTTTTCTCAATTATCAAATCCTTCCTAACGGATAGGTCTATAAAGGTAATTTATAACGGCCAGTCCCCCGCGACTAAAGCGATCAACGCAATCATCCCCCAAGGTTCACTTCTCGATTCAAACCTCTTTCTACTTTACATAAATGATCTCCCTAAGAGTATACTTCGACCATTTGTGAATATATATGCTAATGATACAACGGCATAGGGTTACACTTCCAAAAATCTAGAATCACTAGACCTCTCCTCTGAACTTGCTCTAACGAAAAAATTGGTAGGGGACATTCCATGCGTTGAAAACAAAACTAGTTACATTCTATAAATGCCGATCGGACCAGAACTTGAACTAATCGCGAAGAATGGAAGTTCCCTCATGAAAGCCCCATGCCTTGAGCTCTTATTGGGAATTGAACTCAACCCAAACCTCATCGCTGAAGATACTGGGAAAATGGTCGATTTCCTGTACTCCTACAGTAAGTTCACGACTCTCCCATCTATTCTCTATCTTTACAAGAGCCAGGTCAGGACAAAAATGTAGCAGTGCTACCATATGTGGGAAAGAGCTTTCAGTTTCGATAGAGTCCAAAAGCATATCCGCGTTCTTGTGGGTGATGAATTATTTTCCACCCTATAAACTCTTTCTCACGCACAAACCCACTCGCTGCACTATCGCAATTTTCATCGAAAGTGTTCAAGCGAACTCCATTTCTTTGTTCCACCAGTTCTAACATTCATGCCTAAGACCCGCAATACCAGGAACATTGTTGCGTATTGCCATCATTCCCTCCCTATTCTATTGAAGAGATGTTACTTCAAGCATCTACTTCTCACGATTCCGCTGATTTGTGGAACCAACTCTCATGGGGATGCTTCCCCGATCACTACAGTCTTAATCAGTTCAGGTCTAAAGTTAGCGTTATCTTCCCGATATATGTGCATAATCTGTTTCTCTTACTCTGTAATCCTCTGCCTCGAGTGGCTCTCGGACCTTAAATGTCAGTGAAAAAATACTTCCTATCTCGCCGTTTTCGGCTGAGTCGAATATTTTGCACTTTTATAGAAATAACTGTCTTGTGTTTGTGTTCATCTGAATAGGTAAAATTAATTAATCTTTGCTAATTCTGTCTAAATATTTGAAAATATACTTTGTGTTGCAGTCGCATACAAAATGAATTGAGTAAATGCACAAAAATATAAAAGACCGTAATACAAGGATGTCTTATACTGGATTTATTTAACCTCAACTGCGAGACAATCCGAAGAAAACCAAAAGACCAACCAGGTTTTGTTTTTGTTTTTTGTTGTTTGTTTTTTGTTGTTTGTTTTTTTTTTTTTTTTTTTTTCGCGGGCAGTCTTATCAATAAATGATAAATGTATGACACTGTTGATGACAGAAACGGCAGGAACGCCTGGACAACTTAGTCAGGAAAAGCAAGAAGCAATGACTAAACATGACTTGTAAGGAGACAGAATGTGTGGTTGTTAGCAAAAGAAAAAAAAAACGATGATCCCAGCTCCGAACCAAAGATGTGAAAAACAAACAAGTACAGAAGTTAAAATATCTGTGAAGTACTTTAACATA
>OZ010573.1:107742519-107757519 GCA_963932145.1 Acanthosepion lycidas | reverse complement strand
AGGCGACGATGCGTCTGTGAGAAAGTGACTGTAGACGAGACGCAAGGTCAGGGCCAACTACATTGCATATCCGCCTCTGGAGGATCGACTGCGGGGAGAAAAACTTCCTGGCGCGGCTCAGGGAGCCAACTTGCAGTAGACGAGGCAATTGACTCAATGCATTTATTCCATCTCAGGTCAGCAGTCAACGTGAGACCGAGAAGTCGCAGAGAGTTGCTCTCAAGAAGTTGAGCGTCAGACATTCTAATGGAGGGAAGGGAAGGATCTCTGTGGTGATTAATAGAGAGCAGTTTTGTCTTAGAAGCGTTGAAGTTGACCAGCCAATTCATGCCCCAGTTCACAATCGATTGGAGGTCCTTTTCGAGACGCACGGCCAGGCGAGTTTTGTCAGAGAGACTAGATTTGTTTTTGAGGAAGGAATAAATTGTGGTGTCATCCGCGTAGATGCCAACTTGGGAAGTTATGGCGTCAGGAAGGTCATTTATGTAGATAAGGAATAGAGTGGGGCCTAGGATGGAGCCTTGAGGAACACCTGCGTTCGTGGGATAGGAACTGGAGGAGAATCCATTGAGAACGACCTTCAATTTACGGTAAGACAGGAATGATCGTATTAGGTTATATAATCGACCCGTAATGCCATAACCCTGGAGATTGCGAAGAAGGCCGGCATGCCAAACCCTATCAAATGCTTTGGAGATGTCTAGTGCCACGGCTCGGGCTTCCCCGTTATTTTGAAGAGCTCGGTAGACTGTTTCAGTGATGGCCGTAAGCACATCGGCTGTAGATCGGGCAAAGCGGAAAACATATTGCTTGTCTGAGAGCAGATTATGGGATGTGAGGTGGTTAACCACCCCGGTATTGATTAGGGCTTCGAAGACTTTGCCGAAGAGGGGAAGGAGACTGATAGGACGGTAGTTGGAAGGGTCAGAGGGGTCGCCGGAGTTCTTGAAGACAGGAATGATCGAAAAGGACTTCCAGCAGTCAGGAAAACAAGATTCCTTGGGGCAGTAGTTGTATAGTTTAGAAAGGGCGGGCGCCAGTTCAGGCGCGCATTTCTTCAAGACAATGGCTGGTATCCGGTCTCCACCACTAGCCTTGTTGGGGTCTAAATTGGAGATAACGCCCAGTACCAAAGTTGGGGTTATGTTTAACCCACTCAATATGGCCTCAGTTCTAAGAGGGAAGTCGGGTATGGGTACACCGGAAGAGTCGAGCGTCGAATTGAATGAAAATTTCCCAGCAAAGCATTCATCCGTGTCGGTAGAGGAGGTCAGGACTTCGAACTGGTTGAATAAAGGAGGTATAGAGGGTTTGCAATTGTTCAATACGCTCTTGCAGAAACGCCAATAATCTTTGGAGCCAAATTTGCGAGATGCAATACGTTCCTTCATCCGAGCCGCAAATAGTGACTTAGCATCGTTGAGGACACGCTTACATTCGTTACGGACGGAGGCAAAGAGACGTCTATTGCAGTCAGACATGTCGCTACGGAATAGGTGGAAGTAGTGGTTCCTATGGGCGATGGCGGCTGAGCAAGCAGCCGAGAACCAGGGGGAGGAGCGCGACTTGGCCCTATATTTCCTTGATGGGATGAAAGCGTCGATTCCAGCTTTAACCCAGGAAGAGACTTCAGAAGCACATTCTTGGTCGGGGAGCTTAAAGACTCCATCCCAGGGGACATTGCGGAGGAAATCACAGAACGCGTCCCAGTCAGCTCGTTGATAGTAGATCGAAGTTCTAGTGGTAGGAGGTTCTATATGGGGGGTGGAGTTGAAGGAGATGTCAACTGATACTACTGCATGATCAGAGTTACCAAGAGGGCAGAGTTGCGAGGCGCTGCAGGATTCGGGGATGGAGGTAAAGCACAGGTCAAGAATAGAGGCTTTACCTTCCCGGTTGAAGGCAAAACGAGTGGGGAAGTTAACTATCTGTGTGAGAGGATGGGAGATTGAAAAATTGAGCGTTTGAATGCCTGCGTGGTCAGTAGTAGAATTCTTAAGCCACAAGGTGTGATGGACGTTAAAGTCACCAAACACAAAAATGTGAGCAAACGGGTGGAGGGAGAGAGCCTTGTCTATACTGTCAGAAATGCTATCGAGTATCTCACAATCATGAGAGGATAGAGAGCGGTAAAGGAAGAAGAGATAGCTTACCGCATTGAGGAGAGAGTGTCGGAGACACATGTATGACTGGTCTGGCGATTCGAGAGATGACTCTCTGGCCAGAGGGAGCTGTTCCTTGACGTAGACACCAAGACCGTGCATGTGGGTTGGAGAGTCTTTTCTGAGGATAGGAAGATAGCCGGGGATCGAGAGATCAGAAGAGGGGATCGACGAGACAAGGTTTGTCTCACAGAGAGCCAGTATATCCGGGCCGTTTGCAATGAGGAAAGATTCCAGACTGCAGAAGTTTGTCCTAGTGCCCCGGATGTTGGAGAACGAAATGTTGAGGTGTTTAGGTGGTTTTTGAGAGGCTGGTTTAGGATTAATCTGTGGCCAGAGTATGAAGGCGTCATCTACGTACCGTAACCATATAGTAGGCTTTAGAGATATAGATTCTAATGCCATTTCTTCAAAGTATTCCATGTATATATTCGCCATCGCTGGTGATAGTGGCGAGCCCATTGCTAAGCCCTCATTCTGTCGATATATGTGTGATCCCATTCCGAAGTGTGTTGTTTGTGTACAGAAAGTCAACATCTCCATCAGATTATCCATTGGAATACTGGTCCGTTCTTCTAGGGAAGAGTCAGAGGTCAATTTATCTCTGACTACTGAGAGTGCCTCCTCCGTGGTTACTTTGATGAACAAACTCACCACGTCCAAGCTCACCATCTGGTTGGATAGGATTGGAGCATCTTTGATTATTTCCACGAAGTGGGCGGAGTTTCGGACATATGAAGGAGACTTTCCGATCAATGGGTCAATTATATCTACAAGGAAGCGACTCATAGGGTGGCACACAGAGCCTTGGCAACTAACAATCGGCCTGAGTGGAATACCGTCTTTGTGAATCTTAGGGAGACAGTATATGTGAGGTAGCTTGGTGCGACGCTGCGATAACTGCTTATACGTCTTGGGTGCGAAGTGATCCTTGCTCTTGATTAGGATTTGTGACAGTTTGCGTCCCGTTTTCATAGTAGGATCCTTTTTCACTTTGCTGTAGCTACCATTGCTAATGAGGTCTTCCAGTTTTCTTGTATACTCTGATTTGTCCATGACTACAGTCGCATTACCTTTGTCAGCCGGTAGTATGATGATGTTTTCGTTCCTCTGTAGGGATCCAATCGCCAGCCTCTCCAGTTTTGTTGTTAGACCTGGGCAGCTTGGCTCTCTCCAAGGCCTGTCTTCCCTTCCATCTTAGTTCATCTGCCTGAGCCTGAGGGAAGTTCAAGGCCACCTCCTCGACTCTGGCAATGATGTCCAAGTATGGCACCCACCTGATGGTTGTGGCGAAGTTGAGACCCTTATTCAATACTGACTCCTCAGGGGCACTCAGCTGATATTGGCTGATGTGCACTACTGCTTTCACTGGTGCGTGATGGACCTTGTGCGTCACCTTCTGATCTTTCAATCTATTTAATTTTTGCACTTGGCGAGCCTTGACTACATCAAATTCATGTCTGAAGGATTTATCCAGGTCATTTTGGATCCTTCTCTGGTCTTCTTCATTAGTAATTCTGTTGAAGAAATCCTCGGGCGTCTGGGAGATATGAGCTTGTAGTCGATGTTTTATCCAACGATTGTACTGGATTCTCTCTCGGACAAGGGCATGTCCCGCTTTCTCTGCGACCCGACGAGATCTCCTTGAATTGATGGGAAGTCTTGGTGCCAAGCCTGAAGGGATGAGTTGTAGGTCTCTGCATCGGGGTGGGAATGTCAGATGGTTCGAATTCGTGCCAGTTTCTGGTAGGATTTCTCCATTTGTCTCCATATTTTTGGTATATAGGGTCCGTACCGATCCTTCAGAGTCTGTCTATATTTCTGAGATGAGGTATTATGTACAGTATTTACATTATTCGGACTAATGTCCTCATCTTTGTCGCCATATTTATCACAACGTTTCGGCCGTTGTACGCTCTGGCCTTCTTCAGATGGTTGGAATTTCGAACTGAACCCTTTATTTCGATCACTGGGTGTGTATATATATATATATATATATATATATATATATATATATATATATATATATATGGTCCTTATAATAGGCTGGTTAACAAAATTCGAGGAATAAAAAACATAAAATTTTTGACAATAAAATGATATGATACATTAACAGGCATTTTGACTAAACCGAAGTACGGCGAGAAAGATTTTCGGCTTATTCAAAAATGTCTAATAATATATATCATGAGCCTTATTAACAATACTTTTTCCATTTGGGGATCTTGTTATTACTCGAATTTCATTTTCCGGCCTATTAAATTCAGACACACACACACAGCTGATATATATATATATATATATATATATATATATATATATAATATATACAACAAGGAATCATAGTATGGTGACATGTAGAGTCAAATATGAGCATAAAGTAAAAACAAATTGATTATCTGGAAGAAAATATTTTGTGCTAAGATTCCTAAGAATGTTATCGAGTTTTCTGGAATAGGTTTTGAGGAATATCGACACTAACACAGAAAATATGAATAAGAAATTGACAACTATAATTAAGTTAGAAGCTTAGATAAGAAACGGAAATAAAAATCCCAAATGGAAATACTCAAAACCAAAAACCGAACCGATGGAGATAAATGAATAAATAAAAATAAATGATGGAAATAAGATAAACTTCGTTTTTAAATACCAAGAGAGCTAAAATTGAATTCTCAAAATTTAACAAGCTCGTCAACGAAAAAAGAAACACTAAAAATGAGGCTTGGTTTGGGAATAACCTCAAAATCTAAAAGTAAAGTGCTTGAAACATATTCGATTCGCGGCCTGCCTAGATAAACAGTAATTGCTCACACCTTTCCAAATGAAGGATCAAGATGCTAAGGATAAGAGTGTAGTACAGGGAAAATCTTTATTCCTTGAGAATAACATTAAAAAAAACAAACTCATCAACCACAGTCACTCCGGTAAATATTAACACTTTCACTGCTACTCATTTGCGCAGTGCTGCCCCCATCCGGCCAGCTATTTTTTTTTAAATGCCAAATTTCAACCTACATATTTTATTACACAGAAAACTGGTACCAGGGTGTTTTACAGCATTCCATTTTCATGGATATACCTGGGAATGACTTACCAGATCAGTAATGGGTATACACAGGATATCTTTTGAAGCATTGTCCTTTGTGATTTTACGATAGATTGCGCAACGGGACACTCATACCAGCGGTATGCAAAAAACGTAGGTTTCCGTATTTAGCCAGCTGGATTAAGATAAGAAAAATGAAGATCTCCGTTGTTAGCAGCGGAGGGGTTAAAGACAACAGATGAAATAAGGCTTTCGCTTCAAAAATGAAAAAAACCTGTAATTTTTTTTTTTTTTTTTTTTTTTTTGCACGGAAACATTCACAATTCTTTGAACAAACATTTAGCATTAAAGAAGTACCGAATAAAACTACTGGAATTTCTAAAATATTTCACTTCACTTGTAGGAGAAGTTTTCTCAAGTTGACTGACTGTTATCTCTTTTTCTTGTAGTGTCGAAAGCTTGCTTTTGTTTGAGGTAGGGTGTAAACTCAACATCTTTAATATTTCATGATTTTCTCCTCGATTTACATATGCTATCCATTTTCGTTGTTGAAAGTTTTCAAGTGATGTTGTTCATCTTATTGTTAACGTTATTCGTTTGGGATTATCTAGCTCACGAAATTCAATAAAGTATAGTCCTCATTGCCACTGACCGTGATCATTCACTTGAACCCATGTTTAACCATTGATCTAAGAAGATGTCTACCTGGAGATAAACGATTTGGACGCCATGCTTGACATCCATATTGTAATTTTCTAAGCGTTGCTTAGATGTGGCAGAAAGCCGAAAGTGAGGACCGAACTCAATACTCAATTATAATTGTCCTAGCGAGACAAGCTTGTTAACCATTATATCATGTCGAAGTTTCACATCCATTTGAGTCAAGAACATGATTCGTGCTCTTGGAGTAATATTTTAGTTTCGTAGCATCTAGAAGTACCGAATAAAACAACTACTGGAACAGCCTATCCATTGTCCAATTTGATTTTATGTTATACTAGATTGTTTTATTAACTAATCCCTACAGTGGGGCATTTGAAGGACTTAGTACTTATTAATGATACATTCTTTTTGTTTGCGATCTATTCAGAGTATTTTTTTAATCATTGCGTTCATTAGCCTTCCAGAGCATAATTCCTGTTTTGCTAAGGTTCATCTTAACTCATAAGTCTTGGAAAACTTGATAAAGAATGCTGATTTTAATTTTAATTTTTTAAATCATTCTTATCGCAAGTATGACTACATATGTCATCAGCATATACCGTCTCCAAACTAAAAAAAAATGATTTCATTTGCATATTTAACGGCATATCAACTCCTTATGGGTCATTTAATGTCTAAACTTAATTTTCCTGCGAGCTTTGAAATCATAACCATATGATAATTTTTATTCTGCTTTCACAATTGAATACCTGATTATAATACCCAGCTTTTGTACATATAAATGTTTGTAGTGACATGATTACTATAGGCGGTAATGTGTTTTATGTTGTTTTGTTCAAATTATATTTAGAATACTGTTTAATTTTAGAAATTGTCGGATATTAAAGTCATGAAAGAGTTATTTCGTGTTGCATGTTTGGTAGTATTTTAAACGCATTTGGGAAAGTCACTACAATTTGTTAGTATTGTTGGTAATTTTACTATAAAAAGCTATTGCATATTTCTTTGTTTGTGGTTCATTATTTGCCAATAGCTGGGACCCTAACAGGTGCTACTACCACGGGTTAAGGTAGATCTGGAAACAACAGCAATTAAGAGGTGGTTCTACGCTACTTAGTTTCTGTCCATCATGGCAGTAGAACTTTTTCAGCCTTATTTGCTTTTTGTAAATGCAGAGGATATCACGAGGAGTCAGATACTTGCTGTAGCGATAAATATAACTGACCATCTTTAAGGATGGATCGTGTCTACGAATTTCACTTGTGGTTTAGGTTTGAAGTCAAGGTGACTCTCTGAGTGAACATCCATTCATTGTGACTGGTGGTTGTTCAGGATGATAGAATGTAATTAGTTTAGTCTTCAAGGTATTTTCTCAAACACTTTTTCCCCCAACTGAGATGTTAGAGCTAAATGGGAGGAGACATCAGCTCTCAATCACTGGTCATCATGAGTTTTGGAGGCGCATCCATATATCGTTGTATTATCAGCATAGATATACACAAATGATCGGCGTAAAAAGACAGTTGGTCCAAGAAGCGACACCTGGAGGAAGGTCTGCTTTGATTGCAAGAGCCCCGGAGGACTGGCTGTTAGCAACTACTTTCATAGACCTACTCGTTAGGAAGGACTTGATAACTGAGAATACTTTTCCAGTGATTCCATAACTAAAGAGCGTGTGCAGTAACCATTTAGGGTACACATGTTCAAAGGCCTTTCAAATATCTAATGCGATCGTCCTTGAGATGTTTTTATTGACTTGTGATTCACTGATATCAGCAGTGGCCTAGCCGGATCGAAAACCATACTTTTTGTCGCTTAAGAGATTTTTAGGAAGGATATTATCATTTAGAAGGTTCTTCCAGTGATTCCATACCTAGAGAACTGAGTAGCAGTTTTTTATAGCACACCTTGTCAAAGGCTTCTGAAATAACTAATGTTATGCTTTTTTAAGGTGTATTTTCTTTCTTCATGGCACGTGGAACTAGAACAGTCTACTCCAGTGAGCAAAATAAAGGGTTCAGTTCGACATTCCAACCACCTGAAGAAGGCCGGAGCGTACAACGGCTGAAACTTTGTAATAAATATGGCGAAAAAGATGAGGACAATAGTCCGAGTAATGTAAACAGTTTACCTAACGGACAAATATAAATGCTTGGCAGAGCGGGTAATAGAAGAGATAGCAAAAAGACAAACTTTACTAAGAGCTACAAAGGATGGGAAATAGTGGAGAGTCATGATTGGCATATAGAAGAAGACTACCAGTCCCAGCTCTAATGCAACTGCAAAGCAGTAGTTTAAAGCCATATCTCTGCAATACGAATGTCTTAATATATGACTACATTATGATTTCCCCTGGGTCATTTCCTTTCAATATATATCTATTTACATGTTTTTAGTTCTACTTCGTGAATAGAGATGTTTTTGTAACCGTGGAGTTTTAGATTTTGACAATATTGTGTTCAGTTTTGTCCAGTTTATATTCTCTATTCTTTTGATTTCCAACCAAATGCGTTTTTTTTCCCTGCGAATAGTTCTCGTCTGGGTTTACTGGGCCGTGAATGTGTCCTCTTTTATACTGCAATCGTAATGGTAGCCACAGTGAGTGTTCCTGTCAACGTATTAGCAAATATCGTATTTGTTTTTATACCCTCGTGATCTGTTCTCATGTACCAATGGTAGGCTTCTAATATTTGAAACCAGCACTTAATTTTCGACTGTTATAAATTGTATCGGATTTTCTCACACTTTTAGAATGACGGTTTATGGCGCCAGATCACGTGGCCAATTGACGCGATGCTGAACTGAAGGACTTTCCACCGACGAATATTGTAGTTCTTAGTACATATACAAAATATGCAGAGAGAAACTTTTAGAATTATTTGATCAGTGAATATGTAAGAAGTGCCCTACCGTTACACAAATACGGGGATTTAATAAACATTTTTAAAAAGCATTTGTTTGTGGATTTAGTGACATAGTGGTTGTGAGTTCAAACGCTGGATTTGGCAGTGCGTACTTGTTATGTGCCATGCGTGATACACGCCTCTTTAGATACATGACTGACGAGACACATTTTTCCCTGCAGTAAGTTGTCATTTCTTTCTGAGGTAGACCAGTTGCGAACCAAGGCTAGAGAACTCGGTCTACCTTGTTATTTACCTATAGCTGGAAGGAGGAAGTTTTAAAGAAAGGTGAAACAAAAGGGATATTTATACTGAAAATCAAAAAGAAACAGTTGAAATTCCTAGGCACGTAATGAGGAAAGAGGGCTTAGAATATTTGACACCCACGAGACATATTGAAGAAAAGAAGGACAGAGGAAAAACAGTGCATTATTTACCTAACGAACTTGTATAAATGTTTGGCAGAACGGGCAATAGAAGAGATACACAACGACAAACTTTACTAAGAGCTATAAGAATAGGATACACAACTTTCCCAAGGGTATTAGCACGTAAGTTAATGTAATAAATTTGACTGGAATTCGAACTCGGCTCTCCGATTCCTCAATCCGAGCCGCTATTCCATCGTGCGTACTAAATAAAATAAGAGCTTGACGATATCCCTAGACATGAGCAGTGTAAAGATAACAGTCTACCTCAGTCTATTTTAAAGGGTTCAGGTAAGAATTTCCTGTAGGTTACCCATATCGATATGCACCCGAGGAAGGCCAGAGGACATAACTACCGGAATGTTGAGATAAAGTATTTATGCTTTAATTTTTGTCTTAATGGGAAAGGCATATATCAACTTATTCTCCCTTTTGTAGCGATGCTTTAAATAACAGGATTCTATCGACTCTACAGCATTTTATTTCACTCTGAATTCGTTACTTAGTTCGTTTCACTCTGCCACTGCTACTGATAACATGTAAGCTAGTATTACCTATATCATCGGCAACAAAACCACCCCTTCCGACCCTGGTGAGGTTAGATACACAACAGTATTAAAAACAAAACCCATCAAAATGTGTATAAAACCTGTTGTAGGGGTCAACGGCTATCTAGAACAATGGGGTAAACTAGACTCTGTATCTATGTATGCAGCCATTTGGTGAGATTCGAACCCGGGTCTCGTGGTCAGAAAGCGAACGTGCCCATCTACCGAGTGTAACAGCAAAATTGTTCAAATCATGTAACAGTATGAGATAATTTCCATCCCATAAAATGTTTAATATCTAAAAAACCAAATGAAAAATAACAAATCGAGTTTCTTTTCTGTAGGGTGTCAGGTAAGATTTTGAATTATCTTGACACCATTTGTCGTAAGAATCATTGAAAAATCCTTTGAGTTATTCGTCTAGAAAGGGAACAGGTTAAAATCGTTTTTTTTTTGTTTTTTTTTTTTTGTCAGCACCACTGTCTTCGCAACTGTGATAGTGAGAGGAAAAGGTCATTCATGCTTTTTGTAATGGTACCAACATTCATACTCTGTCTTCCATCTTCAAAGTTCATTCAAGAACCATCAAGAGAACGGTGAATAAGTCTTAAAAAGAGGGAGCAATAAGGAGGAAAACTAGATGAGGAGGTCACAGCAGGAAGAGAGATCATCATTTCAACTTAGCTAAATACATTCTTATTGTTCAAAGTAGAGTCCAACAGTGTTATAAAAACCTCGAAGAATTCCAGCAATATATCATTAACCATTTTTTAATCAACGTTTCAAACTTTAACAATTGGACAACTTTGCTGTTATACGCAGTATATAGGAGATTATATATTGCATAACAGTCCAGCAAGGACATTTTCCTGTGTCGCTTAGTTTCTGCAAGTCTTTTTTCTCTATTCCTATACGCCTTTAGATTCCCCTGTCTGATCTCTCGGCGTCTGTTACGACACCACTCCGATAGATTCCTGTACCTGTTTAGTTTTGACGTCATCAATACGTTGGTTACCATATATTGTTTCCTTACAGTCAGTAGTCAAACCTTTCTTCTCGCTATCCTAAGAATTATTCCAATTTCCTTATAGAATATGTCAATCGCGTATTTTATACTAAGATTTTATCCGCCGACAGTAAATCCTGGTAGGTCTTGTTATTTTAGGAATGTCTCGCTGCATAATAAAGTCATTTAAAAAAAATACATTCTTTCAATGTTTCTTAACTCCACTTCATATTTTAGTGTATATTCAGAAGTAATTATTTATCCATATGTAGGCTAGTTAGTCCTGCTAGACGATACATATTACTGAAATACCTTGCTTATATAAATCGTATGGTTCTTGTTTTTGTGTCGTACCTTACCAAATTACGGTGGAATAATGGATAGCGACTGGGATTGAGGAAATGGATAGCCGAGTTCGAATTCAAGTCGAATCCATTACATTCACATACGTGGAAAAGGTATGAATCTTTTTCTTCTCCCCATCCCCAGCTATGGGTAAATAGCAGGATAGACCGGATTTATAACCTTGGATGGTAACTACAGAAAGAAAAATCTGCCTCGTCAGTCATGATCGCTTAATCGTGTATCACGTATGGCACATAACTGACTGATTCTATGTAAACGTGTTTTCTGCATTTTTCCATGTCTGCCTGCTATGTCTATTCTGATATACTTCGTTTTTTCTTGTAGTTTTTAATTATTCCGCCTAACCAAGGTGATAATACCACCAAGACGCAAATGGGAATTGAAGAGAATCATTTAGTGAGGAGAAATAACAATAAATGAACAGAATTCAAGAAGACAGCTAATAGCGATTGACGTTGCATTTAAATTTTTATTATTGTATTAGGTTGGTGCAAAAATAATGACGTAATAATGCCGTTTTTTGACATATTTTTAACGTCAAAAAACGACATTATTACGTCATTATTTTTGCACCAACCTAATAAGTGTCAGGCAAGTAAGAAACCAGAAGAGTTCAACAGGTTGGAATTGCGAGAAAAGAAACTATTAAAAAAGAAATCATGGTTATATCTAGATATTTCAAAACTAAAACGATGACACAAATTAGCCAGTCTAAAAGTACGCTTAAATTCATGTTGTCGCGATACACTGGTAGAGAGCTCATTAGATCAACAGCCATGAAAATCTTTATAGAAAAGTCAGGGGGAAGTCACGTCAGCTGGTGAGTAAGTGACTGAATTCGAGATGCCAAGTCAGGATTCATAACATAACAGACCCCACTTTGGATTTTGTCTAGATTCTCGAGATATATGACCAATCCACCATATCAGATATGGTAGCAATATTCAATGCCCGAACCAATTGTGAATTTATAAATGTGTAAGAATAGATTCTGGTGAGAAAAAATGTTCCAGTGTACCAACCCTCTTAGCCGCAGGCCTAGCAATTGTTTCAATATAATCCCCCCACTTCACGTCATTAGAAAATGTTAGACTAATATGGCGCAATAAGTTGTTCTTCTGGAGGTCAGCATCACTCATACTGATGGATGGCATAAACGGTTTGCTATGATGGCTAAATGCAAGCAGTTTCGTTTGGGAGACGTTTAAATTGACAAGCAATTTGAAATCTTGAGTTCTTATTCAAATGTCTTGAACAAAGCCACAGTGTTCATAGCCAATGCCCGGTGTTTCGTTAATGGCATATCAACATCTTATAGGTCATTTAATACTGAAATTTAATTTTCTTAAGAGCATTAATAATTTCTCTTACAAAAGTCTTTTGCTGGTATTTTTTTCAAAGATACGATTCTGGTAAAATTTTTTTTAACAAAAATGTATTGCTGGTAATATTTTACAAAAAATATATTGCTAGAAATATTTTATTGTTACAAAAGTTTATTGCTGGTAATTTTTTTACTATAAAAATTTATTGCTATTATTTTTACTATAAAAATGTATTTTCATGTTGTTTCTTTCGATGTTAGCTTTTTGCCGATTGTTGGAACCCTAACAGATGCTACTACCTCGATCAGGATGTACCTGGGAACAGAAGCAATTAAGCCAGTAGTTCCACGCTTCTGAAAACCTCCCGATCCGAGGGCTTGCTGATGGATGTAGTTTAACATTATACCCAGTGTAATTGTGCTACAAAATCTTTAATATTAGAAATCAATTAATTAGTTTCGTTATGTAGCTCACCAAGATGATGTTCTGTTGGAGTTCTCCATAATATCTGACCGGTTTTTTTTTCTCTTTTTTTTCAACTTTATGAAGATGTATTTACTGATGTAGTCTGATATTTCGGTGTGGTAATAAGTATCCGTAAATATGAAATTATATCTAAATCATGGATCATATTTTGTTCATACGTGAGTTAGAAATGACAACTACTTACTCTCATTTTCTATTCAAATCACATGGTCTAAACGAAATATATGCGGTATAATTTATACTAATAATAAATTTATGTTTACGATCAGATTTTGATCCATTGCCTTGTCCATGAAACTCTCTCTCTCAGATATATATATATATATATATATATATATATATATATATATATATATCAATACGCAAGTGGCCGATTGGTTAGAAGGTTCGCTCTCCGACCATACTTGATTTGTCAGGAAGGTAACTTCGTAATGTTATCAGTCAGATGTAGACGATCCCAGCGGCACGTTTGGAAAGTGCCTCAAAAACCATACCACGATTTGACCCAAGCCTTCTGAGTGAAATTGGGTATAGCGACTATTTTGGAGCCGATTTCGATGGTTTTGCTAGGCTTTGAACGTACTAGCCTTATTCAAACAGTTGGTCACGCGAGATAATGCCTTATCTCCCGGGAACTGTAACTAGGGTCCGCTCATAATAGTTTCAGCCCTAGTAGACACGCAAACATGGATACGAGCGGCCAGCGATTAAAAATATATATGTAAAAGATTGTCACAGAAAAAAAAAGATACCAGGCTGGTAGTGTAGTATCTGTTCTATACAATGTAGGTTTAACATAGGCTTTCAATCGTGTACGGGCGAGTAAGAAAATATCTTATAAGTAATGACTGTATGACAAAAGTGTCACACTGCTTTGACGATTCTCTGAATGAGGCAGTGCTGTTCCTTGTTCGGATTACTTAATGCCATTCACATATTGTTATTGATGTTACTTGGGCTCAAACAAGATCTTCGTTAAGACTGTTCAGATTCTAGGCATATTTTTGCTTATGTTTCGTCGACGCAAATAATATCAACGAGTTTGAAATGTCTCAACTAGGGTTGTGCATTTCTTAAAAAGATTAAATGAGTAACGTAGAAGATTCTTTGCTGTGGCTTAATCTTTTCAGACTTATTCTTTACTACAATTGCAGAATTAAAATAATGAAACATTTTTAATATTTAACACGTCAGTACATAAAGGCTGTTCCGGAAGTAATGCCTCCTAATTTATTATGTCAGCTCATAAGATCAGAAACTGGTGTGGCTTGTATGGCAGTAGAAGTTGAATATTTACTAGTGACGTATCCATTGATGTATTGAATATTATTATGCAAACTGCATATTAGTTGAAATCGCAGGATTGATATTAAAATCCCACATATATTTTATTTAGACCATGTGATTTGAAGTAGAAAATGGAAGTAAGGGAACGCCGTTTCTAACTCTTGTATGAACAAAATATTATCCATAATTTAGGTATATTTTCATATTTAAGGATAATTATCGGGAAATACAATAAAGATAAAACAAATATATTTGTGCGCATGCGTTTTCTTACGTTCCTGACTCGGTAGTAACAAATATATGTGCGCATGCGTTTTCTTACGTTCTTGACTCGGTAGTAACAATGAAGAAAATACGATAAAAATTAAAGTAGAAAAAAAAAAGAATGATTCGATGTTTGTTATTATTTGAAGAAAATATATTTTCACAGTTTAATCTCAATTACAATCAAATTAATGCAGATATGAATTTAAAAAATATATACACTGATTGCACAAATGTTTTATTGAGCTGAAAATTATAAGACCACTAACACTGTCATACTAAAATATTTTTAATTTAACGGGTTTCTTCTTAGATATACTTGTTTTAGCTCCTTCGAAATAAATGGAAATAATTTAAACACCTACATCCACAGAAATATCAGTACTTATATAGAATGTGGCAAAAATACCTCCCATATAATGGTAAGACATTACCTGGATGGTGAACATTAGCAAGTGGGTGTGTTCATCTAGATAATGTCTGATCATTAGGTGGCAGGTAATTCTGTCATTC